>OZ014508.1:51339415-51904415 GCA_963966075.1 Aphodius sticticus | reverse complement strand
CTTTTTTTTGAGAGAAACCCAATGGTGAAAACCAAAATTAGCTATCGTCTTTTGTTTTCGAGTTATAACACAAAACTCGATTTTTCGCTATTTTAATACTTGTCCATATCTTTGTTGTTTGTTAAATCAGACGAATGATGTTTGCACGTTCTTCAGGCACTTTTTCGATTAGAATTCAGTGGAATTCACTAATTTTGTATATCTCTAATAGTTTTGTAGATATAACATAAAGTTGTGTTTTTTAAATGGAAACCATAGCTGGCTATGACTGAAATAAATAGAGCCTTTTTTCCTCTTTTCAACGATATATAACATGCTGGTCCAAAATATTCAAAAAGTAACGTTTTATTGAATAACATGAAATTAGTATGCACAATGAGCACTATTGGTCTGATGTCAATCCTCACCGTACGGTCAACGTGCAAAACCAAGGACGTTTTGGTTTTAGTGTTTGGTGTGCCGTGCTTGGCGATCGTATTTTAGCATACCGTATGTACGAGGAACATCTTAATGGCGACCGGTACTACGATATTGTAAACCATCATATTGTGAATGAATTTTTGGACAATTTGCCACTAATGGAGAGGGGAACTATATACTTCCAGCACCACCTCACAAAATAAGAAGGGTAAGGGAATTATTGAATATAAATTTTGAAAACAACGGACCACCATGATCACCAGATCTTACACCTTTGGATTTTTGTCTTTGGGGGCACATTAAAAAGAAATTATATAATAGATCACATAACGACATTCAGGACCTAAGGCAGCATTTTGAAGAATGTATCAATGCCGTTCCAAATATTTTTATAAACACCGGTCTTCGAAGTATTGCGACGAGATGTAATTTATGCATCAATAAAAATGGACATCAATTTGAAAAATGGTTAAAGTAGTTTGTAGTAGGTAATCTTATTTTTTATTTTTTTATTCAGGTATTTATATACTTATTTTACTTCGAAAAAAACAATATATCCTGCAATGTTTAACCTTTCAGTTACCCTCAGTTACCCTCGACATGCCTTTATAAAGTGAAGATTGCCGACTGGAAATTGTAGGATCACGGCTACATACTTTCATGACAGTTTCTTCAGCATACCACTGCCATATCACAATGTTCGGCTTTTGGCATATTAATCAACCCGTAATTGATCAGATGTTCTTTTAATCCCAAAAACAAGTTTGTGCGGTCATGCACTACCTGGATAACGATTGAATTATGTTTCGGATGTTATATCACAATTACTTTGAATAAAGCATTGGATTATTGCGCATTTTGCATACTATTCAAACGGCATTCCGTAATTTTCAATTCAAATAAAAGAATGAAATTTTACTAATTTCACTGATTAGTAGTGTCAAACTAGTAGTGACATACGCCTACTCAAAGAAATCTCGAAGACAATAATCATAATGCCTCTGATATATACTAATTTCATGTTATTCAATAAAACGGTACTTTTTGAATATTTTGAACCAGCATGTTATATATCGTTGAAAAGAGGAAAAAAGGCTCTATTTATTTCAGTCATAGCCAGCTATGATTTCCATTTAAAAAAAACACAACTTTATGTTATATCTACAAAACTATTAGAGATATTTAAAATCTGTGAATTCACGTGACATACGCCTACTCACAGAAATCTCGAAGACAATAATCATAAAGCCTCTGATATATACTAATTTCATGTTATTCAATAAAACGTTACTTTTTGAATATTTTGGACCAGCATGCTATATATCGTTGAAAAGAGGAAAAAAAATCTATTTATTTCAGTCATAGCCAGCTATGGTTTCCATTTGAAAAAACACAACTTTATGTTATATCTACAAAACTATTAGAGATATTTAAAATCTGTGAATTCCACTGAATTTTAATCGAAAAAGTGCCTGAAGAACGTGCAAATATCATTGGTCTGATTTAACAAACAACAAAGATATCGACAAGTATCAAAATAGCGAAAAATTGAGTTTTGTGTTATAATTCGAAAACAAAAGACGATAGCTAATTTTGGTTTTCAAAAAAAGACGACACAACAACCTTACTCATTTTTCGACATCTCTTATAGTTACCGAGATCTCCTATAGTAACATCGAATTTGGCCCACCCTGTACATGTACCTAAACAGCAAAATATGCATTTGAACGACAGAATTTATGTTTTAACGACAGAAAATGTAAACGCACAGCCAAATATGTGTTTAACGACAGCACGTGTAAATGTACGACAAAATATGAGTTTTAACGACAAAAGTACGAAATGAACGGCAAACAATTTTAACGTCAAAACCTGAGCAACAAATTATGTGGCTTATTCGCCTGCATGATATGAGAAATAAGTGCGTTAATTGTAAGACAAAATATTCCTCAATTTAAAGAATAGAATATTTTTGATACCTTGCTGTTGAAAGTTTAGTTGTTGTGGGCCATGTTTTAATAATGATGACTAGTAAAAGAAATCTCGACGATTTGATTCGTTGTTGACAACATTGTTCAAGTTGGAATATCTGATTAACAATATTAAAATGGCAAATCAATCGTCAAATTAGTGTAGTAAAAAAGTCAAGGTGCGATATCCAAAATAAATATATTGGATTATTTCGGATAGATACAGGTCTATCCGAAATAATAAGCAGTTGAATAGAAAATAAAATATATGAAAATGTAAATGATTTATGAAATGATATCGGTATGATGCAAATTTGTGATATTAAAGCCGCAATTCCACCAAGGCGATAGTAACATAGAAGAATAGATAGAAATAAATAAACATATTCTTATTGACAATACAAATAAAAATACCAATAACCAGATATGATACATGACAACATGATACGTTTATTAAGGAATCTAAAGGTGCAGTGTTTGGATTAAAGATAATTATAAATTGAGCGTAAATTGTTATTTATAGTTCCCTCTTAAAATTCAAAGACATCCATCCGACAAATGTAACCCAATTGTGACACGGTACATGTCATTCATGTCATTTGATTCTTATTTAGGTTAGTTTCTAGCAAGATTGGTCGAGCCATATTTGACAGAGGTTGTGCTGACAGCGTTTTGCGGGGCGCGGACGAGGCGCTGGCGTGACGTCAGTGGTGTCTTGTCACGGAGTTAACTATAGGTTTGAATAGCAATAAACCCTGTATTTGAAAGCTCATAACTCGGAAACGACTGAACGAAAAAAAGTGAAATAAAGTGTACTATATTCCTGAAACATTTCTACATAACATGTATAATTATCTTTTACCACTCGGTTTAAACATGGGTGCGAGAGGAGTAGAAAACTACCCGAACTTTGCAGTGTTATATTACTTTCACGGTTGTCTTTTCGATTTTATTTCTCTTAAGCCGATTACCAAAAACATTTAAAATTTCATTCGGAGAAAATTTAGAAGCTTGTTTATACATTTACGTCTGTGTTTTTAAAGTTGTTATGTGGTAAAGGTTGTAAACAAGATATTTTATGGTAGCCTCTCAAAAGTCAGGTTGTCTGGCTTGCGTTTTGCATGCGTTTTTTCTTTATCGTGTGGTGTACATACTAGCAAACAACCAAAATAAACCATTTTTTTGTTGATTTATTATTATTATTTTTATTGAAGTAAGTATAATTTTGATTACGTTCCATTTGGTGTACAACGAGCTATCGACCTTGGCCATTTTGCCCATGTAATTTTAGTTTTGTAGAACGGGGTACAATATAATACAATACGCCAAACATGTACAACAAAAATTATAATGTCATTAGGTACATAAATAAAAGACATGAACAAACATTTATTTTATTAATTGTTCTTCTTTACATTAACAAAAACATATGTTAAATTGTATGTATACAAAAGATACAATACATAATTTTTGCCGAATTTCTCGAACTTTTCGTTTTAAATGTGTTGAATTTTTGTTCATATTGTATAAATAATTTAAAAAATTAATTCTAACAAATATTCTTTGTCGAATAAACGGTTTCAATACTTCTGTATCAGTGTTAGAAAATTTTAATTGTTGAGGTGAATCATTATGCTTATTAGGCAGATTAATGGATGGAATAGGGCCAGGCTTTAAAATTAATTTTGGCTTTAAATTTAATTATTCCGATTGAAAATCTCTCAGAAAGTCGTTGCTTGAAAAATGTAGAGAACATATTCTGCCTGTGTCCTGATTGAACTTGTCTGCTCTAAAGCACTTCTGAACCCATATCTTCCGAACTTTACGATCTTGTGGGAAACGGAAGAATGCTACTTGCCGTTCATCATTCGTCTTGGAGACACACTTCGAAGTACATAATGCCACCGAGAAAGTGGCAGGCATATCTTTAACAGATAAATTGAATGTAAGTGCATACAACTGCATACAACGTGCAATGTTTGTATGCGCTCGAATTGGAAATGTCAGATGTTCGGCTCGTTCTGACACCACTGACGTCACCGGTTCGAGTTTGTAGGCACTCCGGTAGAATGCATTGCTAGTATAGGGATCGGCATAACCTCTGTAAAATATCGCTTGACCAACCTTGAGTTTCTAGTGTCTAGTATAGGTAGCTATATATTTTAACGTAGGCCTTTTATTATTTATAAACTTTTTTAAACTTTATTTAATGACATCTTTCATGATTTTTGCATTTATATTCTAATTCTCTCCGGTTTGTATTAGTTATAGGTAGTTATTTATAATTTTAATATATTGTTAACACATTTTAGAACCCTGACGAAGGACACAATTTCGTCCGAAATATTGGTAATGGATTAAGAAAGATATAAAAAAACCTGTTTTGACTGAGTCACACAAAGTTTTCTGATATAATAATAACATACAGTCATTAAATTATCAAATTATATATATATATATATATATATATATATATATATATATATAGGTATATATTGTAAGACAACAGATTGTCTCACAACCTGTTGTCCTTCGTGCAGAGGACATGTGTCTTCGTGATTTTAATTTGTTTATAGTTGGTTGCATCGTTCTGATTGTTTATAAATGTGTTATTCAGACGGGTGCGTTGATGTGTGGCCCATGATTATGTCGATTTCTCCTAGCAACCTTTTGTCCTACTCTATGTCTTGTTCCTGAAGAAGTCCTTAATAAAGACGAAAATTTTAACGTAGACTAAAGGATCGCCCAACTGACCATATTTCCCACAATATCACATACGTTTTGATTCCAAACTAAGTCGGTCGTTATATCCATTCAACTAGCCTATCACAAGTTGTTTGCTGATTTGTCCGAATTTCTGAATATTTGTAAAATATACACAATTACAAGTAAAACTTTGCAGTTTTTGATTTCATATTGAAGAGGAAGCTGCTTTTTATGATTCTCTAACCATATTGTTAACAACTCAAAATTGTGGAATACATTTTCACTTTTGCAAAGAAAAGAAAGAGAAAAAGAACGACAATTATGTTTTTGTAGAGACACTCTCTAGAGCAGCGTTTCCCAACCTTCTCCCACTGTCCTTCTCTCACGCACGTCAGTAGCATGGGTCCACTCCGCTCCTAGGGTTTCGCGGAACCCCGGTTGGGAAATGCTGCTCTAGAGTATTTCAGGAACGTAATCAGGTTTTTGTGAAAGCTCATTTATTCTCAACAATTTGTTTGTTAATGCCTTGCTGATATCATGATGTTTACTTTCCTTTTATTATTGTTTCACAGAAATTCTGTCTCAACTTCTGGATATACAGAACGAATATGGCGGTATTGTTCGATTTGGAGCGTTCCATATCTTCAACGTCCTTGTAATAACAGACCAGAAACTTGTGGAATTCATTCTTAATGGCATGAAAATTTTGGAGAAGGGGAGGGAATATATTTTCTTACAGAGGTGGCTTGGTTCAGGATTATTAACCAGCAGTCGTTAGTATAAAAGAATTATTTTATTTTATTTAATTAGGTTTTGTTATTATCAATACGAAAGGAGCTTGATGTTTCCAAAATATTTTTAAGTTTTAAAAATATTGACACTCTCCTTCTATAATTCTCCATTCTCCTATTATACATATGACAACCATTTGCTTTTGCAGCCGATAAATGGCGTAAAACAAGGAAAATAATAACTCCGACGTTCCACTTCCAAATTTTGGAACAGTTTATCGATGTGTTCCATTCAGCAAGCAATATTCTAGTCAATAAACTGAAACGTGAGGTCAACAAAGAGGTGGATATTTATCCTTATGTTACGTTGTGCGCTCTGGACGTGATATGTGGTAAACTATGCCTTTAGATCAGCAGTATGTTCAATATTACACGCATATTGATTGTAGAGTCCGCAATGGGTGTCAAAATTAATGCGCAAGAAAATTCGGAATCTGAATACGTGAGAAGTGTACAACAGGTTGCGAAAATATTAAGAAAACGCATTTTTTATCCAATTATCAACTTCGTTTATTGGTTTACTCCAGCATATCGACAAGAAACTGCTGCGCTGAAAATTTTGCATGGACACACCTACTCGGTAATAAAACAAAGAAGAGCGGCCCTGGCCAATAAAACTTTTGAAGACCTGCGTCATAATAAGAAGAGAAGATTGGCTTTCTTGGATTTACTGCTTGAGTCCAATTTAGACGGTAGACCAATGACAGATGAAGAAATTCGCGAGGAAGTTGACACATTCATGTTTGAAGTAAGTAAAATCTTTTAAATTTTGGAAAAAGGCAATCACTGAACATTTCCAGGGCCACGACACCACATCATCAGCTACAGCTTTCACTCTCTTTTGCTTAGGGCAAAACAAAGAGATTCAAGTGAGTGAGCTGGCAAGTAATCTGGTTAAAACCATGTTTTATATCTGTATGTCCCATAGGATAAAGTTATTAAGGAACTAAGGCAAATATTTGGAAACGACAAGCATAGGATGGCTACTCATGATGAATTGCAGGAGATGAAATATTTGGAAATGGTGATCAAGGAGGCAATGCGTCTGTACCCACCGGTGCCTTTTATATCAAGAAGAGCCATGGAAGACACCAAATATTGTAAGTTGATTGGCAATGCATTACTTTAAGGTTGAGGTTGTTAACACATTTATGGATCAACATATCTTAAAATCGTAAACGGGATTTGGTTCTTTGGAAAGAGTGATCTTTTCTCTATTATAATTACCCAAAACCTCAAAATCGACTTGTTGAAATAAAAACCGCCTTTCCGTAGTCCAGGTCACATATAGTGTATATGTTACGGTCATAGTGATAAATAGGTTATTATTAATAATTACCGGTTATTATTAATAATACCCAAGTGGCGAGGTTAAAGTGAAGAATTTATCACATGAACCGGCTATTATTAATAATTTCCAGCATGCTGTGGTCAATGTGATATATTTCAATTCGATATTGCATTAAGGTGATGCTACAATATAATAGAGCCTCAGATTTGGAATTCTATTAGTATCTACATAATCGCCACACAACGAATCTATTCACTGGGTTTTCAGTGTTGGGCCTTTAGTGACATTAGTCCTGACTGACTTATTTAGTTACTACTCATGACTAAAATAAGTAAGATTATCAAAAAGAGACTCAAAAATGTCAATCCATACTAATTGCATGCGCGAGTGTGTAACTCTTTGGGTAATGCTTATTTGAGCAATTCTTAAAAGCTAAGTAAGTAATAAATTAGAAACTCGGTTTGTATTATTCTGCCAGTGCATACGTACATGGTGCTTCTGCATTTTGCAATTCGTGGCAAGAAAAATTATTTTTATTTATAATTTATTATTTATTATCTTTTTAACACAAAACTTTAAAAAATGTTTTATATTTAATTTTGAATACAAAAGTCCTTCTACACCTTTTTTTATGGTAGTACAACAATTACACCATTTATATTGTAAAAATAAAGCAAGATAAAGTTTGTAACAATAGGACGTCATCTTCTTTTGTCTTTTGTATTTTTTAGATTATATCCGTCAGATATTAGATATGCTTACGGTAGGTACGTATAGGTAATGGACAACCTAATGTATGGAAGATTGGGACAATAATCGTACTTTATTATCAAACACCAAAAGTAAAAATACCGTGTTAGGAACAGAACCATACAAAAATGTTTGCATCATTTGTGCAGTGCTATTTATGTAAAAACATCTATGTAAATTAGTGTCGCCTATTCTTGCATGTATTTGCATGAAAATACAATATTGAAAAAATTATTATTAAATGCGCAAAATTTCAAGATAATTGGGATTTGAGAATTTACTTAATAAATTGTAATTGTACATTTACAAAAAACTACCCACATGCATTAAATATAAAAATGGGTGTTATTGATAATAAAATGGTTAACTTTTTTTAACACTCTGTATAAAATGTTCCTTTTTATGTTTTCGTCGTTGAGCCGTCCTTGGGTGTATACCAAATATCATTACCAATTATATCCAGTAGTTTCTAAAGTACAAAGGAGACAAAAGAAAAAATTCTGTATTATCAATGTTTTGTATTATTCGTAATTTTGGTCATTGGGATAGTCGTACTGATGATTTGCGTCGAGTAAATAAATATAATAGCTTACATAGTAATCAAAATAACTTAGCTAACTTCTTTGAAGACTGTATACAAAAGATTTTTTGTAAAAAGTTACGTTTTTATCACTTTTACCGTGTCCGTTAGGAAATTATTAATAATAGCCGGTCCATGTGATTATTTAAGTGTTTCTAATCACATTGACTAAATGATGCGGTTATTATTAATAATAGCCGGTAATTATTAATACAAACCACATTTATCACTTTAACCGTAACATATACACAACACAATAAGAGTAGGTACAATACTTGATTTTAGTAGAAAACTTATTTGTGTATCTCTTTAATACTTGCAACAACTTGGTATAGTATAGTATGGTAGAGTTGGGTCGTTTGGCATCTGTGCCTTTCGATATACTTTTGGCCTAAAAAAATTTCTGTATTTCCCTCACACATTAGAGTCCTTCGATGTTGATTTTTTTCACGAAGTCAGCTCGAGGAGTAAGTTGTGTCAGCTCTGCTAGTTCCATGATGGCGGCTCGCAAGTGGTTTTGCCTTGTGCGCATTAGAGCGTCACATTCGCACAATAGGTGTACCGCTGTCTCGGGGGACCCCCCCCCCGCAGAATCTACAGTCTGCGTTGTTTATCCGTTCAATCTTTGTGAGACGATATAATGGACAATGTCCTGTAACGAGAGCTGTAATCAGTCGAAGGTCTGTTTTTTGTAACTGGAGATACTGTCTCGTCTTGGAGGTGGAGAAGGTTATGGTAGCCTTAGGTTGTCTCATGCCAGGTGATGATTCCCAGTAAGCTTGTTTAGCTTTATCTTCTCAGTTTTGTTCCATCTTCTTGATGATTTTGTGGTACCGCAACAGGGTTCAGGTCCGTAGAAGGGAGTCTTAGAGCCTTCTCTGGCCAGGATGTCGGCTTGTTCGTTGTTCGAAGTAAAAAAATACCTTCAACTGAGTAAGAACTTTTTGAAATATAGTGATTATTCTATGAAATCAAATTTCATAACTAAAGATCTCACGCGTACTACGAGCCTACCAACTATTTCATTCAGTTGTCATACTACGTATGATAAAGTAAACAAATTCTTCCTCTATTAAAAAAATCTACTAAAATATATTAAAATATCTGCTAAAAATATTTACCGCGAATAGAAATATACCTACTTCATTAAAGTAAGAAAATAACTTCAACTGAGTAAGAACTTTTTGAAATCTAGTGGTTATTCTATGAAATCAAATTACATAATTAAAGATCTCACGCGTATTACGAACCTACCAACTATTTCATTCAATTGTAACACTACGTATGATAAAGTAAACAAGTTAGTCTTCTATTAAAAAAAATCTACTAAAATATACTAAAAAAGCTGCTAAAAATATTTACCGCGCATAGAAATATACTTCATTGAAGTAAGAAAATAACTTCAACTGAGTAAGAACTTTTTGAAATCTAGTGGTTATTCTATGAAATCAAATTTCATTCTTCGTTCAAGAGATGTTATATTTTGTACATTCGGTAAGTCTTATTCAATTTTTCAGTTGGCGGGTTGCTGCCTTGGCGTTCAACACTTGGTATTTCAGTCATCAACTTGCACAGAGACGGGGATATCTACCCTGACCCAAACAAATTTGATCCAGAGAGGTTCACTTTGCAGAACCAACAGACCAGAGGTCCATTTGCTTATATACCTTTCAGCGCTGGACCTAGAAATTGTATAGGTATGTGTTCATAATTTATTTTTAAAACAAGCAAGCAATGAAAAGATAAACAATACCGGAGAGTACTTAGGGTTATTTTGACATATCCATAATAACAGAATATTAGGTTATATTCAGTTATATTGTTGTTTGAGGTTCTGATCCTTCGACAGATTTAAGCGACGTTCAACCGGTTTACTTTTCCATTCCTTGCTTCTCTTTGTACATTGTATTAAACTTGTTGTTTGTTATTTCAGGCCAAAGATTTGCCATGATGGAGCTAAAATCTACATTGGCTAAAGTGTTGAGACATTATGAAATATGGGAAGCTGAAGGTTTTGAACCCATGCTGGTGCCCGACCTCATATTGAAATCATTGAACGGAGTTAAAGTGGTTTTGAAAGATAGAGTGTTTGATTAAGATACAGATATAAAGAAATGACATATGATCTGTCTGATCTATATTCGATAAGAAAATTAATAAAACTCTGAGCCAGTTTTCTAGTGATGTAATCGATTGATTACTTGATGTAATCGATTGATTACTGATGATGTATTTTTAGTACCAAGATGTTACATAATTTAAGTACATACATAAAATAACTAATTGTTTGTTGAGTTTAAGTAACACCCGATATCGCCGCTAGTTGGGAGCGCTGGATATCGCTACAACTGGAGCGTCCACAACTGGCATACGCGTCCCAGAAGTCATTTTCACAGTTTTTAGCAATACATACTGTTTCAAAGTGATCAAAAGGTCTCCTTCCCGAATCTATAGAGAAGACGAAAATAGTCAGTTATAGCCTTTGTTATTCATACAATGAATATCAATAATCTCATACATTTGAGATACTAAAAAAATCTGAATATCGATAATATTAGAACTAACTATTAGAACTAATTGTTTGTTGAGTTTAAGTAACACCCGATATCGCTGCTAGTTGGGAGCGCTGGATATCGCTACAACTGAAGCGTCCACAACTGGCATACACGTCCCAGAAGTCATTTTCACAGTTTTTAGCAATACATACTGTTTCAAAGTGATCAAAAGGTCTCCTTCCCGAATCTATAGAGAAGACGAAAATAGTCAGTTATAGCCTTTGTTATTCATACAATGAATATCAATAATCTCATACATTTGAGATACTAAAAAAATCTGAATATCGATAATATTAAGTATTGGATACCTTTCAAATTCAATTAGTTTCAGGTTGTATTTAAAATTAATAAAAACATACATTTTCTTGAAGGTCAACGAATCCTTTGTAAAGGTATGCTAAATGTTGCCTGTCTATAATTCATGAAGTCATATACACTTATATGTTATTTATTAAATTACCACATTATTGTAATTGACGTTTCTTGTAATTTTGATTACATTGAATAAATATATTATCTATCTATCTATGCGACAAGCTAGGATACCAAAGAGAATGATTTCGGCGGCGTTGTAATAAATGGAATCATCATGTATGGTATACATTCACTGCGAAAAACGTCTGCAACTGTACTGATGGTATATCCACCAAGCTTCTACAATCCTCACAAGATATGAGGGTGAAAAATACGAAACTTTACCAAATTTAAACATCTCCACTAATAAGCGAGATCCCCATGGTGAGCCTCGAAATTGAATCACCCGGTATTTAACATCCGTAGATATGAGCATATCAGTCATAAGCTAAATGAATTAAACTGGCTTAATATGAAGTCCCGCTTTATTTTGCATTCACTGACATACCATAGAGTACCAACAGTCAATAGACTGTTGGTACTCCAAACTACCTCAGGAAGAATGTGTCATTTCGGGGTGATGTGCATAGCATCAATATAAGGAACAAAAATGTAATTGCCCCGTCCGCTCACAGAACTGTTCGATACGAGAGATCGTTTTCTTACAGCATTTATTCGTTGTGTAATTCCATTTTGAATGAGATTAGGTTGAGGGAGGCGCGAGCATTTCGGTGTGGCTTAAAAAAGTTTTTGTTTGAAAATCAGGGAAATTGATTTTGTTTTTGACTCAATGTTGGGCGGAGTCTTGCCTTTCTGTCTTTTTAAGCGCATCGTAGAATGTTTAGAATGTTTAGTTAGTTACGTAGAGTAGGCATTATGTATTTCTTTTTTAATGTTAATTTGTTGGGTGACAGTGGAAGAGCAGAAATGACCATCCGGTCATTAACTTGAACTGTCACCTCAGGATTTTCTCATTGTTAATGTTTCATTTTTGATTATTTATGTAAGTACGTTTATTTTTTTAAGTTTAATTGACTATGAGAAAATGAAATCTTTATTATTATTATTATTATTATTATTATATACTGAATAACTGCGCTGAAACTATCATTAATTGCATTAATTTCAGTATTTTTCTAGAGCAATTGAAAAGAACTAACGCAATATCATCTACAAAAAAAGAGTACAAATATGAAATATCAATCTTCAGGCCAATAGCTATAATTCCTACAAAGATTTAAAAACTTCTGGTTCAACGCATTCTGGGCATCGTAGAGCGATGTAATTTGTTGTCACTTGTCACTATCACAGACCGCCTACATAAGAGATAAAACGCCGCTGGCGTGCCGGCAACTCAGCTGCGCAAACTGTAAAAAGAAATGAATTTGAAAAATGTGAGCAGCCTATATTTTTTTGCTAATTTGTTGCTAATTTTTTACAAAAATATTTTTTTTGCTTTGCTAGTATTGGAGATATAAGGGTTTGTCGCGGACCTGCTGGCAACTCGACGGCGCAGTCTGTAAAAACCAGAGACTAAAAACGAAAAGTATTTTGTTCGTTTCCGATCAGAACAAAAACGAAAAATTTCGTTTTCGTTCTTTTCGTTCACACCCAAAAAATATCGTTTTCGTTTTCGTGAACCGAAATGAAATAACGGTTACAACCGGTTTTTTACTATTTTTCTAATAAAAGTATGCCAACATGCTTTTTTTAATTTTTTTCTATATTTGACAAATAAGTCACTTGTCATAATTTAAATCATAGCTGGCAAAAATTACTAACATAAAATTTATGCTTTTAAAAACTTAAATGTTAAAAATTTCAATTAACTGCATTTTAAGTGGTGATGGCATTTTTGCTCTTTATAAATATTAAAAATAAAATTTAGAATGAATTGTTTGGGACCGTTTCTGTATTGGAGAGGCACGAATCTGTTTTAGTTTCTTTCATTTATTCCCATTAAATTTAGTTACTTGAAAACCACGCACAAACTGCTATGCAGTTTAGTGGTATGCCAGTGACAGATTTTTTTTTGTTTTTTTTTGCTTCATATTTTAAATAATAATATTTGTTTCTTTTCTCTCTGATCTTGCTTTATTTCAATTAAATTTTACTTATTTAAAAATTTTGTGTCATGGTTAATTTTTGTTTATTTGTAAATAAAGTTATTATTATTATTAAAAATAAGAGAGGTTACAAAAATATTGTGTCATTAAACCGGTTATGACCGGTAACCGAAATTATTTATTTCGTTTTCAATCACGAACGAAAAATAAAAATTTCGTTTTCGTTTCCGTTTTCGTTCTTATAAATTATTCGGTTAATTTAGTTCTTTCGTTCTCGTTTTCGTTCCGTTCTTAGTCCCTGGACTAAAAACAAACAAATTTGAAAAAAATGAACAGTTAGAATTTTTTTTCCAATGTTTTTATTTTTTATAAAAAATTATTATTGGTTTTCTAAATATACAGGCTATTTCTCGCTAAATGCAAAGTACATTAGTGGTGTTAAGAAATCGAAATTCATTCATTCCACAGATAGAAAATATTTTCACAACGACGCACCTACTCAAACTTATGTTTTTTTTCAAAGGAACAGAAGATTTGTATCCTAATCGTTTCGAGTTTTATCAACTGTTTCTGAGATATTGTGAAATTAATGTAAAAAACGAGCATTTTTCAAAAAATAATTCTAAAAATTCTGTATATTTATAAAAAACAAACAATGATCAATAAACAAAAGAACTTATTTTGGATAGTAAAATGTAGGGATGCATCGGAGCTCCGGCCGGAGCGACCTTACTAGACCAGGCAATAGAGATTTTTGCGTGACAAAAATAGTATCAGGAAGCCGACGGAAATCACGAAATAATGAGCCCTACACGGACTCGATCGGATTAATATTAACGGTGAAAATTAGGAAAAACCGGAAAAATTTGCGTTTTTTCAAAAATTCATAACTCCGCCGTTTTCAAAGTTGTAGCGCAGGCTTTTCGCGAGAAAGTAGCGATTGATGGATACTTTGAGTGTGCACAGCCCAGGCTTTGTCCGATGATTAGTTTTTGCACAATTGCGATTTGATATTTTTTTATGCAACATATTTCGGCGAGCCTCGATGCGTCGGAGGTGGTCCGATTTAAATTTTTTTAACGGATTTCGAAAGTTGAAGCATTGTGCTGCAAAACGCCAATTCTGATTTTGCGTTAAAATGTTGCGAAATGTTGCAAGCATGACCGAAAACGGTTGTGCGCTCAAAAACGGTCGAGTAGTGGGGGGTAGGTAGCAGATTTTTCCGGTTTTTCCTCATTTTCTCCTTTAATATTAATCCGATCGAGTCCGTGCAGGGCTCATTTCTTTCGTGTTTTCATTCTCTACAATTCGCGAAGAACGAAAAAAAAATACGATTTTTTGAGGTTTTTTGTTTATAACAAACTAAGTAATGATATTTGCGAGTCGAAAACACATCACAATACATCTACGGACTGTTCGACGTAACCTGGGACCATCGGCTTCCTGATAATATTTTGGTCACGCAAAACTCTCTAATGCCGCTCTAGTAAGGTTGCTCCGGCCGGAGCTCCGGTGTATCCCTAGTAAAATTATCGCACCTTTCGACAGTTATTATTATTTTGCGATTACAATATGACTCATCCCAACTAACTATAAGTTTGCTAAATAAATTAAATAAAAGAATTTTAAATGGAATACCCTGTATACCTTGACATACTTTGCAAGACCAGTAAACCAGCTGTCCGAAAATGCCTAACTCGGTGGGTCTACAATATCTAGACTCTAGACTCAACAGCTACAAAGTTACTAAACATCTAATTTCAATAACTTATGCACAGTAATTCATAAATATAAAATATTTAGTTCCTAAGACGAATTTCAACAATCGCACAAATATCTTCTCTTCAGACAGCAACTGTAATTGCAAATTTCAACTACGAAATACACAAACGAATATAATTAAAAATTTGCTTTTTTTAGTACCAATTTTTAAAATTTTTATTAAATATCTGTGGTCCAAATTATTTAAAGAATATTAATAAGTTCTTGATTTGGTTGTAGAGGGCCAACGCTTTACCCTGCTAAATGGCTGTTGCATTTATTTATTTCGGGACATGTTAAGGAAGAACATGATAAGAATATTAATTTAACAATTTTGGAATGCAACAATTTTAAACATGCTGCTGCATGAAGAGAAGAATTATTACTTTTGTGAGATTGTTGAATTTTGTCGTACCTACCATCTAGATATTTAATATTAATTTATGAATAATTGTGTAAGTACTAAAAGTCGAATTAGATGCTTAATAACTTTTAACTGATTTTTCGATCATGTGAAGTATATTATGATATACAGGGAGTTCCGTTTCTAATTTTTAAGTTATACGACATTTGGCATACCTTCAGTTATTCAGGATAAGTCATATAAGCACCCCAAATCAATAATAGCTGTCAAAAAGTGCGATATTTTTACAATCCAAAATGATTTTTTTAAAATACTATATAATTTTTTACCATAATTTCACAATATCTCGGAAACAGTTGATAACAGCCAGTTGTTAATCACAAGTTATTGTAAAAACGATTAGGATACAAATCTTAATCAAAAACTGTAATAATATACCTCGTGTTCCATTAAAACCACGGAACATAAGTTGGTACGTCGTTGTGGAACATCGTGTATATAAAAAACAATTTTCTTTTTGTGGAGCGAATGATTATCCACAACTTTTCTATATGGAAGAATAGCGTATTTCCTATGACCATTAATGTGCATTGTATCTAGCTACTCTGTATATCTCGAAACCTAACAAAGCAAAAAAAGTATAGGGTGTTCACATTTTTCATTTGTTTTTACATAGTGCATCGCTGAGTTGCCGGCACGTCAGCGGAGCACCCCTATATCTCTGATACAACAAACCAAAAAAATCTTTTACGGAAAAAAAAATAGCAAAAGAATATAGGCTGTTCACGTTTTACTATGAAAGCAAAAAACAAATCTTTTTTGGTAAAAAACTAGGAAAAAAATATGCAGCTCACATTTTTCAAATTCATTGATTTTTTATTTTGCAAACGTTGCGCCGATGACTTGTCCAATCTTCACTCAAGGTGGTCTGATGTAAAAATGTCGAATGCTGTTGTATTCTATACATAAGTAGCAAATTATCGTGTTAGCTCACAAATTTGGCCATGTTTTTGGCTATTAAATACAAAATACATAACGTCATGAGTTTCTGGTTTTCCTTGAACATAAGTTTCTGATACGCCAGTTTGAATTGCTGTTTATGCTAGATTTTTATTCAGCGTCCTTTAAAACCCATGAAGATGCTAAAATGCTAAATTTGGCCGAATCCCATTTTCTGGTCTGCCATTTTTCGGCTCCAGCGTCATTAAAAACACCTAAATGTCATATTTGTCATGAGCAATTTCCGGCAATATAGGGAAGTTTGCGGTACAATACCTACCGTAAAAGACATGACGCAGACACAGGATTTTTAGGACTTCGATCCAAGTTTACGTTATTTTTTGTATGGCTATGCAGTATTTTTCTTGATGTCGGTTTAATGTGAAATGAAAGGAGTATCAAAACTAGTAGGTAATGACATTTGTTCGGGTTAGGTCAAAAACAACAGTAAAGATTTTATAATGTCGTATACAGGATGATTTTTTTCGTATAGATGAATTTTTGAAACATAGTTTTTATTATTTCTACTCAAAAAACAGTGGAATTGTACGTTTGTAACAAAAACTTGCATGTGCACGAGATATCTAATTGCCTACTTTTCTTTATTTTCAATATATCACACTTCTTGTTTTTTTTAGGCGTTTACAATTTTAGACGAATGTGTTTTGCTTGATTTGTCAAAGATTGATTGGAGTCCATCTCGTTTTAAAAACGTTTATTCCATATAAACGTTTTTTTGGTATAAAACATCGCTTGAAACCCAAGTTTTGATTTTTTATACGCAACTTTCATATTTAAATGAGGAGCATTTCCTACACCAGCCTGACCCATCTGAATCCAATTGAGTTAGTTTTATTTTTTTCGATATTCTTTATTTGAAAATGGTAATTTTTACTTCAAGAACGAATAGACTTGACCGTTAGACAAATGAAAGTAATAATTTGTTGATTTTAGCTTCAAAACGCTTCGCAGAAGCAAAAATAGAAAGCCAAACAAGTGCGGTTTATTACGTGAGTCTGGATCAAGAAAAATCCTTCAATAATGTCAAAATAAAACATGGTGCTCATAAGAAAGTAAAATGATAGACCTGGTTTATCCACCATCTTAAAAGATTCATGTAATTAGATTTATCGTGCGTGTGCAATGGTTTCATTACAAACGTCCAACTTATTGTCCATAAAGTTGACCCGATATTATCAAAAAATGCTGCATTTCTACACATAAAGTAATATAATATAGGATTGAAACCATCTATTATTGTGAATACGACATGGTTTCAATCTTCACAATGCTGGCAATTCGTTTTTTGAAGAAATATTAAACTTCACTAAATATTATTGGAAATACGAGTACACGCGTTGCCCACAGTGTAGAGTACGGATAATAAACTGGATCAAATATTTTCTTTTAAATTGTACTACGTATAAGACAATCATATTGGACATACTCTTTCTTTTACACAATGTAAAAACAGTATACTTATTGTAGGTTTATTTATGAAAGTTGTTGAAATAATGTTTTAAGTATGCTTTGTAGTGTTTTAGGTTTCCTGTTTCCGAAGCTAATTGTCAGATTGTGAAAAAAAAATACAAAATGGCGAAAAAATGTCGGATTTATATGAAGCTTATTTCCTGTCATTTTCAAACCTCATTCCAGTTGTTGAAAAATACAGGTTGCGATTGTGTTTTGGCAACTTAAACGCAGATATTCCAATTCTACGAATGAAACTAAACGCAGTAACGAATCCAGGAGTCAGATATAAACTGCTAGTATTGGAATACTGAAAATAGTTCCTAACTCCTGGCATCTACCGCTTTGCTGGTAATATAATGGTCACCAATTTTGTAAAATATCTTCAGGCCGAAGTTATTTTGCATGAAAACAGTTTTGCCTTGAGGCTAACAACCCCTAAATAAGCATATTGTACTTTCGCTTTAGCAAAATGATTATAACATTTCCATAAACAGCCGCATAATTTTCATGATACGTCAAATTTGTAGGTTTAAAAGTGGGTTGTATATTGAGTTATATACTCCTTTGGTATTGATTTTAGAACATTATGTACTTAAGTTCGTATTATGATTGTTTACACAGTTTAAAAATTTAAATAAATGCGAAAATGTATTAAATAATTAGTCAACCTTTAGGCAATAAAGGTTTTAGTGCTTTAAACTTGCAACGTTTCAAAATAAAGAATCATTAAAAGCCGATTATTTTCAACAATATAAAACATTATTTGTATCTAATTTAACTCCACTAGTAAGAGCACTGTTTATTGTTCTGCAATAGTATATTGTGTACCAAGCCGAAAAAGTGATTCTTTTCCGGGCCGATAGAATCTATGCACTGGCGAGCATAGGGAGCCATGGCACTTCTTGAGGCCCGGGAAATCACGTTCTGGGCGTAGTGCACGTATTGTTGTATCCAACACAACAATATCGTAATAAATTCAACCGTTTCTAAAGACTAATCACTGACAGATTGATATTGGACAAGTAAGCAACGTTGACGTTTCAATCGCAAACGTCAAACCGAATCGAGTCGGTTTGGTTTGACACGTCACAAATAAAATAAAACTTATATGTTTCTATTTAAAATAACAAAATGGAGCGAAAGTGTCATCTATAGAGTATTTTAATTTACATGTTCGGATCGAGTTGATCCTGATTCCAAACTTTCAAGTATATAGGAACATTGGAACATCAAAATGGAACAGTTCCGTGAGACACCTGTATACAAACTAACGTGAGTTACTTTTACCATTGAATATGTATTAATAACAATCAATGCTATCACTTTCACAGAGAAATAGTAAAATGGTGGGGGCTATCACAGACAATACCATAAGCTGAACGGGACTTTAAACAGTCAGGGAAAAAATCACAAATATTATGAACAAATATGAACTATATATATATAAAACTTTGAAATAGTTAATACAAGATGGCGGTAATTTTTTAAGTTAAAAAACTACAGCCACGCCTGGGATTCGAACCCAGATATACGGATTGCCAATCCGTATATCTGGGTTCGAATCCCAGGCGTGGCTGTAGTTTTAAACTTAAAAAATTACCACCATCTTGTATTAACTATTTCAAAGTTTTATATCAATATATGCAGGTTTCTGCAAAGAATTAACATCCATTATATATATATATATATATATATATATATATATATATATATATATATATATATATATATATATTTTATATATATATATATATATATATCATTAAAAAAACTTGAATCCCTATATTTATTCTGTGTGTTTTAGAAATGCTAAACAGACTACAATCACGATTTCGTGAACGGTTTGGCCTGGTTATATATCTTTTGAGTAATGTTGAAACTTGAAAGTACCTTTTGCTGTGTAAACTGGTTCTCAAAATCGAGTCAATTGTTGCATTCAACAGAATTTACCGCTATCGGACCGGTGCCAACCGATTTACGATACCGATCCGGAACAGTGTCGTATCTGCTGAATGGCGCTATAATGCACCAAAGGTTATTTTTTCATCCAATAGGAGGTGCTGTATGATATTTTGGTTATTTTGCTTTATTTGCCGTTTATTTGGATTTCACGACTCTCACATACCGTATATATGATATTATTAAAACAATATTCTCTTTCTTCCATTTTAAATGTAAAATGACGGGTCTGCAACCAACACTGGTACAATTCACCGCTACCGCTAACCATAAGATTTCTATAATACAAAAAATGGCGTCTGATCCACAACATGTTGGTATCAACCGTTCACCTACCTTGACATTCAGCAGGTTTTTACTAACCAGTTACTTCACAGTTTTCAACCGGAGTGATCTGCTGAAAGCAACCAATATTTTATTAATATATTATACAGTGCGTTAAAAATAAGAATAAAATATCTACAGGCTATATAGGATGGTCGTACTTGAGCAACTTTTGTTTACGTCATTAAAAAGAATGCGGTTATCTACTAGGACTGTTTACCCCTTAAATATTTTACCTCTGTTTTTAATACCCTCTCAACACTTTCGACGAGAATATATTACGATTAGCGAATCCAATCCCGCAAATGCTGGATCCCGCAAGCATTTCGCGGGAACAATGTTGCAGGATTATCTGTGCGGGATTCGCGGGATTTGCGGGATTTGCGGGATTTGCGGGATTTGCGGGACTCGATATCAAATTTCCGAATTCGGCAATAAAAGCGCAAATGTCTTTCATAGCGCCGCAGAAAGCAATAAATTACTCATCATAAATTACGGACTCGTGCCACGTCTGTTCGACCCTGGAATCTATGCCCTGGATTCGTTCCTTTGCATTAAATACGACCGACCGATACATGCCTACTGAGTAACCGAACCACAGAATACTATAAGCAGGACGGTGACTATCGGCGGCACCTTTGATCTTTGTCTGCCAGATTATATGACCTTGTGTTTGGAACTATCAGGACCGAAATACATAGGTACTAAGGCCCTATATATTTCTTGTATATACTCTAAAGGTAACAGATCATATTGATAACAAATTTAGAAAAAATCCGGTTTAAAGTTGCCTATTGGAAATTATCACTCCACTTTACCAGCGACGTCAGCAAACAACAGCAAACTGAAGAAATTTTTTTTTTTCATCAGATAGAGATTACAATACTTAAAATAATATTTGTATGAAGTATATTTATTGATAGTACTTTTAAAACAAATGTTTTAGGAAAAGAGAATAAAAACACGTGCTGCTTTATTTTTTTTATTGCTGTTGCCAAATAATTAACTGCTAAACGTAAAAAATAACAGCATTTGAAAATATAAATTTAACATAAAGTCATAAGGGAAATCTTGACAAGGATGAATCACAAGCTTTGTGAACATTTATTTTGTCTCTTACCTATACAATATATCTTTTGGGAACGAGAAGAAATTAGAAACTCATTTTCTGTTTGCCGCTGTGGCTTTTGCAGCTTTGCACAATACACCCTTGGACAGAATTGCACCACAGGCATACTAAACTTATACGACGAACACTAATACTAATACAACACTACGAAAATATAAATTTAACATAAAGTCATAAGGGAAATCTTGACAAGGATGAATCACAAGCTTTGTGAACATTTATTTTGTCTCTTACCTATACAATATATCTTTTGGGAACGAGAAGAAATTAGAAACTCATTTTCTGTTTGCCGCTGTGGCTTTTGCAGCTTTGCACAATACACCGTTGGACAGAATTGCACCACAGGCATACTAAACTTATACGACGAACACTAATACTAATACTAACACTAAACTATACCTTAATATATGACTCTACATACACTTAAAACTAACAAAAAGTTAATAAACCACTATGTAAATTCGAGAAATTAGATTGTTATCTTTTCTCCGAAAATACTTCCAAAATCAATGTAAAATGTAACTTTTAAACTATTCCGACTGTTGTATTTTGTATTGTACCTATATGCGATAAATATCTTCCTGCTACTATACTCTGTTTTTAATTGCATAAAAACTTTTATTAGCATATTTAGTAGGTTGAGCACAAAGAATATTATTATTGTTTGCTATCCCGCAATTTCGCGGATCCGCGGGATTGATGGCTATAATCCCGCGGATTTGCGGGATTGTGGTTTTGGTGCGGGATTGGATTCCCTAATTACGATATTTGGCACAAGTGAATTTGAAAGCTATTGACTTAACAACATGAAGATTCGCTTGCTAACCTGTGTTATTGTCTGTAATTATACATGGTCATAAATAACTTAGATAATAAAACAATTTAAGAACAATTATGATTATTATTAGAAATTTACATTAAGGTATGCAAAATTTTAAATTATGGTGCCATTTAAGCAAATATTTATAGTTATTTATGTACCAAGGGAATTATTTTTGCCCCGAGGGTGACCGTTCTCGGGTGAGCGCTCTCGTGCCTATCGGCGCTCGAGCTTTTTCAGTCGCCCGAGGAGGAAGACCCGAGGGTATAAACATCAAGTAAGGCCCGTGGTACATACAAAATTGTATGTCCTACAACGGTTTTGTGCCTCCGTTTGAATAATATTAATAAATATGTTGCCGTAATCAAGTGATATGCGTATCTACGGAGTTGAATAACAATACAAACAATTCGGAGTTGAGTGATTGCAGACAATTAATCGTCAAACAGTATAACCCTAATCGCCAATAATTGACATTTACGATTTCAAATTTACAATTTGAATGTCAAATATTTGATATATCTGACATATAAAGCATGGCAACGCTTAATGCCCGCGCGGGCGTTAAGAATCATTAATGCCCTCGCGGGCATAAAGTAGCTGTTTTCGCCCCGGTATCTAAGATGTAAAATGTCACTTTATGATTATGTAGGACATAAATAAATATAAAACCTTTACATTAAGCAGTATTTGATTGATATTGTGCTTTAAAACTCCCGAAAATTTATAAGGGAATTTAAAGGAGCATCATATTTAATGATAAAAATCTGATGTAGCCAGGCACATGACTTTATCATACTATAATATATATAGAAAATTAATAGTTTAGCTGCATGAGATTCTATTTTATCGAGGTCGGTCGTGTCTGCATTAAAATAAAACTAGTTAGCCAGGATTTGACAGATATTTTGATTCTATAGACTGTAGGTATTGTCAAAACATCAGCGTTTGACACTACCTATTGTCATTAGAATGAAAATATCTGTCAAATCCTGGCTAACTAGTTTTATATTAATGCAGGCACGACCGATCCCGATCAAATAGAATCAATCATTATAATAATAATTAAATAGAAACTAATATAATACAATATATGAACAAATGAAATAATCGCGCAAAAATCAGTCTGTCCATACACTGTGAGTCCATGGTATACAACAAGATCATATTCCAATGTAATCGTTTATGAAGAACCGAACCAAACCGTAATTTCATTAAAAATCAATTAAAAATGTTCCAATAATTGACAATACTGAGGAACTATTTTAAATGAATGTGACTAGAGGTTTTTGATCAATTCTTCTTTTTAAGGTTGTTGCATTTTTGCATTCTGGTTCGAATGTAAGGTAGGCCGCACACTGAACGAGCAAGCAGCATGCAAGCAGCAAGCAGGAAGCAAAAGCATCAAGGTGACAAAAACGGTCTCATGTATTTATATGTAGACCCGCACACTGAACGACCATTTGCGCCTAGGAGCAAAATGCACGATGCTGTATGCATATTTTCTGTGAACCGTTTTTATCATAAATGTTGAATTAGACGCAAAAATAGGATTGTTTTAATAAAAGAACTACAGTCTCGTCAGTGAAAAATTAGTAAATTTAAGATATTATATGACGAAAATTTTGGCATTGAACTTTTGATCTAAAATGTTCAATAGTTTAGATAATATATATATATATATATATATATATATATATATATATATATAAAATTGAGAAAAATTTTTGTCGATCGGTAATTAATCACTGGGAAAAAATTGTTCGTCGGGTGTACGATCCAAGGGCAGAAAGAAAGAAAACTCTATTCTTATTTTGCGATAGATTTCATCTGCAACACTGCGTCACCGCCATAGTGTTGATTGATGGTTATAAAAAAAAAACATTACTCATACGTAAAATTGAGAAAAATTTTTGTCTATCGGTAATTAATCATTGGGAAAAAATTGTTCGTCGGGTGTACGATCCAAGGGCAGAAAGAAAGAAAACTCTATTCTTATTTTGCGATAGATTTAATCTGCAACACTGCGTCACCGCCATAGTGTTGATTGATGGTTATAAAAAAACCCATTACTCATACGTAAAATTGAGAAAAACTTTTGTCGATCGGTAATTAATCACTGGGAAAAAGTTGTTCGTCGGGTGTACGATCCAAGGGCAGAAAGAAAGAAAACTCTATTCTTATTTTGCGATAGATTTCATCTGCAACACTGCGTCACCGCCATAGTGTTGATTGATGGTTATAAAATAAGAATAGAGTTTTCTTTCTTTCTGCCCTTGGATCGTACACCCAACGAACAATTTTTTCCCAGTGATTAATTACCGATGGCCCATTACCATCTTTGAATGCATATTTTTTGAAATTAAATGTCACATCAAACAAACGTCATGTTTGAGTGATGTGCTCTTGCTGTGCTCTCTCAGTGTGCGGTATGCGTCGTGCAAAATGTTTCTAGGAAGCAAAATGCACGCTGCATGCTGCCTGTGTGCTGCTTGCTTGCTGCTTGCTCATTCAATGTACGGCTGGCCTCAGTGTGCGGTATGCGTCGTGCAAAATGTTTCCAGGAACCAAAATGCACGCTGCATGCTGCCTGTGTACTGCTTGCTTGCTGCTTGCTCATTCAGTGTGCGGCTCGCCTAATTATTGCTTCAAAACACTTCTACACTAATGTTTAAGGATTTCAAGTAAAGGGATTACATAGTTTCAAACCCTTTTGAAGTGTATTCCACTCTTCCACATTGTGTTTATTTGCCTTACAGTCGGAAACTATGGCAATGTCGCGCCTTTGACACTTTCTTTTATATCAAAACAAACCAGAAAAATATGTATGGAGAAGGTGTTATACCTCGGTTAAGATAAAATATCGTATTTTAGAGCTTCTGGTCACAACTCCTATCACTCAGAACAGTTAAAGGAAAGTAATATCCAAAGTGTATAGCCTAAAATAAAAGACGCTACTGGACCGACAAGAAGACAGAAGGCTTTGTCCATATGCAAACCATATGGATGGGATAAGAGAAAACGATCATTACTGGCCAACACGGTTGCGCAATGCAATGCGCAGTGGTCGTTTTGGTGACTATTGAGTGTTTTGTTGTTGTTGCAATCAATTTAGATGTGATTTTACGAGTTTTGGTTGTGATTCTTGTAAATTTTATTTAAATTTCTATACTTTCCTAACAGAGCAGGCAACAACCCAACATCTTGGTATAGAAGCAAACCTCAGGTTGTCGTTATAACAATATAGCAGTGAGGCGAAAACGCAATGGCCCAACATTACAGGCTGTATTTAAATCATATATAAATTTTCCATGACGTCTCAATATGAAAATATAAAAACAATGTACCTAATTATTATACAGCTAAGACG
This sequence comes from Aphodius sticticus, assembly GCA_963966075.1. Taxonomy (NCBI): domain Eukaryota; kingdom Metazoa; phylum Arthropoda; class Insecta; order Coleoptera; family Scarabaeidae; genus Aphodius; species Aphodius sticticus. The sequence continues at coordinate 51,878,733 of OZ014508.1, read as the reverse complement.
AAATAAAAACATGCCCTTGAATCAACTTTCACTACAAAAACAAAATCTGTTTTTCTGGTTGTGACAAAGTTGTGTTCTAAATGGACTTCGATCCAATACTACTACGCAATCATAAAGAAACTCGATCTAATTTGGAAAGATCATCATTTTAATAGTAATTAGACGATATCGTTCTGAAGCGCCACCGATATTGAAAGCGACAAAACAACGCTATCTTATCATGTCTTAAGGTCACAGTCCTATACCAACAATTTTCAATCTTGTACCGGTTACAATGAAAAAATCATATCGCTGCTTACAGTTGAAGATTTGTATAATCGTTCGCAGTTGCTGTGAGTACATATGCAATTGGCCTTCATCTTGACTATCTGTTATAAAATAGAGCTGGCCTAGACATACGACAGTGCGAGAAAATCAATTGCATTTTGCTCTAAGCGAATATAGTAGAATGTTACCGGCAGCGCTGTTGACTGTGGTATTACTTGTGGTGGGTTATGGATTACTGAAGTATATCCTGAAAATAAGGAGAGCTCGGAAGTTGTTAGAAGATGTGCCGCAGCCAAAAGGGATCCCCTTACTGGGAAACGCTCTCGACTTTAAAGACGGAACAAGTAAGTCTCGAAACATAAGAAGCATCTAAATTTATATGAAATTAATATAGGGGGAAAAATTGCCAACTTCGTTATTATGATGAATATTGATGAATAATTAAGGCTAAAAACAACTTTTTTATTCCATTGTTTGCCACTCGTTTAAATCGCAGTTTTATTTTCTGTAATACTCAGACTTTTTAATATTGCATTATTCATGAGACAACTACAGTAGTAGACTGTGAGAATGATAACTCCAAAAATCAAATGACAACACCATCGTGCTTATGGTATCCCAATTCTTTATTTTATTATATATCTATATAAAACGCCAATCAAGAAAGTGTTATTTTTATTCAGTCAAGTGTCAAGCTGAATATGTAGGTATACAATTGTCTACACCTACATCTATAAACCATCAGCATCAGTCTAACTCTTTTATGTTACACTCTTTCATATACCTATGTATTTGACATGTTTCTTTCAAACTGGGTATATTTTGTTTCTGTCTGAAAAAGAAATTGTTTTTAAACGTTCTACAAAATAAGCATGAAATTAACCTATATAATATATAATGATGAACTAACTACAATTTTGTGCGATCTTTTGTAAGGTATGTACTCATAAAACATGAAACTATTAGCTTTAATAATAACATAATAACTAAGAACTTTACACGCATAACTTAGAAATTGTGACATATAAGTAAGGGAATTTTTATACCTGGAAATCAAAATATACATATTATTCCATTTAAAATAACAAAGTTGATCTTGACAGTATTTTAGATGTAAGGGTTGGCTCTACAATGTACATTTATTAATAATATAGAGATAGTAAAACAACAAAAACTACATTATAGTGATGATAGGCCATTTTTCTATATTTATTGGTATACTCATTTCTTTATAGATCACCCTGTATAAAATTACAGAAAGATGTTTCCAATTCTATTACAAGTTGAAGATGTCTGCTTTAAAAATAATATAATTATTTATTATAGAAACATCTACACAACCTTCATAATGTTTGTACCTAATTTATTTATAGATTTATCTATAAGTTTAAGTTTATGTATATGGAACGTTATCTGATAACGTAAAGAATCCTACTAATGAAACACTGATAGTTTATTAGTACATTATTTATCAATGTTTGTTTGTCTGTGTATACCTTGTGTACAAAAAGAAACGTGCCTTGTTAATATCTTATCGTTTGAAAAGTTTACAAGAAAACAAGCTACAACACTAGCTTATTTTTTTAGCCTTTTTTTAATTACAAATTTCTTTCCCTTTATGGATAGATTACCAAAGTAATCTAACAAACTATAACAACAATGGTTCAAACCTATAGAATAAAACTATATATCAGGCATGTGCAATCTATGGTCCACCACTAGGTTTTATTCGGCCCGCGAAGACTTTTCAATCTCACCGTCGACAGACAAAAGCGCTTATCTGGACTCGCTACACTTACCACTAAACGCAATCATCCTATTTTAATGCAAAAAAAGTTTATGTAACAAACTTGCTCAACATTTAAGAGATCAAAGTAAATAATTCTTAATCAACATGGGCTTATAGGCAGGGCACTTTTCGTAAAAAGATGAATAAACTGTAAAATTGGAACTTAAATATTATCAACAACTTTTATGTGGTTGATTTTCTGTAAAACTTTGATTATCAAACATCAACTTTCGATGACGTTATTAATGTCAATATTTCGAATTTTTGATTTTACAATTTCATTTTGAGCACTCGGTTTATTTTAAATTTTGTTTGTTTTTTATTTAGTATTCAACGCTTCCAAAACACGTTTAAAAAATCACTTGGAAAGAATATATTCTATCGCAAAAGTTTAACATTTTTTATGCTAATTTATGCTGATGAATATAACAGATGGATATTTCAAGTAGCGTCCATCCAAGGCTTTAATAGACTTTAATGACGATATGAACATTTAACATTAGAGTTACTTTTGATGCATTTGTTTACTATTTACTTCAGTCATCCTGCACACAGAAAAGTGATCTCTCGAACGAAGAGAGAATTACTTGGCTGAAGTAGTTGGTAGGTTCGTATATACGCGAGAGATTATTGACTTCAACCAAGTAATTTTATTTCTTGGAATAATTACTAGATTTAAGAAAGTGGTTCCTCTGGTGAAGTAAGTAAACAGTCTTCAATGAAGTGTATATTTTTATTCCCGGTAAATATTTTTAGCTACTTAATGTAAGAATTTTAAAGATTTGGCATAAATACGATTTCTATTGCTAATTGCTAACAAGATAGGTATGTTATATTTACTTACTCGTTCTAAACTGTTGCGTGCGTTACATCAAACTACTCCGGGTCGAAACGTTTATTGTACACTATAAATCACAATACACATGCCCAATAAATCACAAGACACATCCCCTACGGGTACTTCGTTGTTTTCGTACTAGGTTAGGTTCCGTGGCGCCAGCACCACGCGCGGGCGCGCGAGCCTTGACAAAATCACGGTTCGCATATTTATTCCAGAGAATGGGATTACTTGAAAGAAGTGAGAATCACTTCAGTTAAATAATTGGTGGGTTTTTATTCAGTAAACAATACTTATTTATATTAACTGTCTTATATTTTCTTGGATCAAGTAACTATGCACTTGGATGGATTTACTATTACTTCGTTTGAGAAATTAACATTTTTGGGACGAAAAATTCAATTACTTCTTTCAATGTTAGGCAGGGATTTTAAAAATACTCCGTCTCCACGACAGCCGCACAGACAAGCCAACAGGCTTTGTGCACATGGCAACATCCCAAAAAAAAATCTGATGTGGCCAGGCACATAACTTTATCATACTATATATAAAATTAATAGTTTAGCTGCATGAGATTCTATTTGATCGAGATCGGCCATGTCTGCATTAAAATAAAACTAGTAGAACTAGACAGATATGTCGATTAAAGCTGCGTTCGGATATTGTACTCCGATGACACCGGGTACACCGTCCAAATGACACTTACGTGTTATTGGGTGTAAAAACTGTAACGGTGTACAATATCCGAACGCAGCTTATATTGACAGTAGGTATTGTCAAAACATTAGCGTTTGACACTACCTAATGCCATTAGATTTAAAAAATCTGACAAATCCTGGCTACTAGTTTTAATGCAGTACGACCGATCTCCATAAAATAGAATTTGCTCATGCAGCTAAACTATTGATTGTACCAAAAAAATGTCATAGTCATAAATTATTCAGAATTTCAGCTACATTAATTTATTATTTAACTATTTCGACGAAATGCCAGAAATGGCGGCTTATTTGCAGAATCTTTCAAAAATGCTAAGACTAAATCTCCAGTTCCTGTGGACCCTTTTCAACAGAAAGCTTTTCAGCTCTAAGTTTGGTTACAAAACTTCTAAATATGAAGTTTCGTCTCGATACCTTTAGTAGTTTCTCCGGAATCGTCGCCACAAAAAACGGGTACACACACACATACACACACACACACACAGACATTTTTTTGTACCTTGGTCAAAAATGTTCAGGGGACCCAAAAAGACATATTTCCGCTAAAATCTCAAATTTTTTTTTGGCGCGATTACAATACTTTACATACTGCGTATGATAAAGTAAAAAATCTGATGTGGCCAGGCACATGACTTTATCATACTACATATAAAATTAATAATTTAGCTGCATGAGATTCTATTTGATCGAGATCGGCCATATCTGCATTAAAATAAAAGTAGTAGAACTAGACAGATATGTCGATTAAAGCTGCGTTGGGATATTGTACTCCGTTGACACCGGGTACACCGTCCAAATGACACTTACGTGTTCTGTGTACAATATCCGAATGCAGCTTGATGGCAGCTTATATTGACAGAGTATTGTCAGAGTATTGTCAAAATATTAGCGTTTGACACTACGTACTGTCATTAGAACCAAAAAATCTGACAAATCCTGGCTACTAGTTTAATGCAGTACGACCGATCTCGATAAAATAGAAGTTGCTCATGCAGCTAAACTATTGATTGTACCAAAAAATATCATAGTCATAAATTATTCAGAATTTCCTCATCTTTAATTTATTATTTAACTATTTTGACGAAATTCCAGAAATGGCGGCTTAGTTGCAAAATCTTTCAAAAATGCTAAGACTAAACCTCCAGTTCCTTTGGACCCTTTTCAACAGAAAGCTTTTCAGCTCTAAGTTTGGTTATAAAACTTCTAAATATGAAGTTTCGTTCCGATACCTTTAGTAGTTTCTCCGGAATCGTCGCCACAAAAAACGGGTACACACACACACACACACACACACACACACATACACACACACACACACACACACAGACATTTTTTTGTACCTTGGTAAAAAATGTTCAGGGGACCCAAAAAGACATACTTCCGCTAAAATCTAAAAATTTTTTTTTGGCACGATTACAATACTTTACATACTGCGTATGATAAAGTAAAAATCTGATGTGGCCAGGCACATGACTTTATCATAATATATATAACATTAATAGTTTAGCTGCATGAGATATTATTTGATCGAGATCGGCTGTCTGCATTAAAATAAAACTAGTAGAACTAGACAGATATGTCGATTAAAGCTGCGTTCGGATATTCTACTCCGTTGATACCGGGTACACCGTCCAAATGACACGTGTTATTGGGTGCGTTCCGATTGGTGGCAATGGTTGGTAATGGCGGTGGTAGCAGACGAAATTATAGTGTTTCTCACATGTCGTGATGGTGACACATATTAGTTTGCATGTACATAAACTTGAGTCACTAGCAAATTCTATTAGAAATACTATAATTGCGTCTACTACCACTGCCATTAGCACTAATGAAAACGCACCTTAACGGTGTACAATATCCGAACGCAGCTTGTGTTGACAGTAGTATTGTCAAAGCATTAGCGTTTGACACTATCTACACTGTCATTAAAATCACATCTGACATTTAATCTGACATATCCTGGCTACTAGTTTTAATGCAGTACGACCGATCTCGATGAAATAGAATTTGCTCATGCAGCTAAACTATTGACTGTACCAAAAAATGTCATAGTCATAAATTATTCAGAATTTCCTCTAGTTTAATTTATTATTTAACTATTTCGACGAAATTCCAGAAATGCTGGCTTATTTACAAAATCTTTCAAAAATGGTAAGACTAAACCTCCAGTTCCTTTGGACCCTTTTTAACAGAAAGCTTTTCAGCTCTAAGTTTGGCCATGAAAGTTCTAAATATGAAGTTTCGTCCCGATACCTTTAGTAGTTTCTCCGGAATCGTCGCCACAAAAAACGGGTACACACACACACACACACACACCCACATCCACACACACACACAGACATTTTTTTGTCCCTTGGTCAAAAATGTTCAGGGGACCCAAAAAGACATATTTCCGCTAAAATCTCAAAAATTTTTTTTGGCACGATTACAATACTTTACATACTGCGTATGATAAAGTAAAAATCTGATGTGGCCAGGCACATGACTTTATCATACTATATATAAAGTTAATAGTTTAGCTGCATGAGACTCTATTTGATCGAGATCGGCCATGTCTGCATTAAAATAAAACTACTAGAACTAGACAGATATGTCGATTAAAGCTGCGTTTGGATATTGTACTCCGTTGACACCGGGTACACCGTCCAAATGACACTTACGTGTTATTGGGCGTAAAAATGTAATGCAATATGCGAACGCAGCTTATATTGACAGAAGTTATTGTCGAAACATTAGCGTTTGACACCAAGACTACCTACTGTCATTAGAATCAAAAAATCTGACAAATCCTGGCTACTAGTTTTCAGGCAGTACGACCGATCTCGTAGAAATAGAATTTGCTCATGCAGCTAAACTATTGATTGTACCAAAAAATGTCATAGTGATAAATTATTCAGAATTTCCTCATCTTTAATTTATTATTTAACTATTTCGATGAAATTCCAGAAATGGCGGCTTATTTGCCAAATCTTTCAAAAATGCTAAGACTAAACCTCCAGTTCCTTTGGACCCTCTTCAATAGAAAGCTTTTCAGCTCTAAGTTTGGTTATGAAACTTCTAAATATGAAGTTTCGTCCCGATACTTTTAGTAGTTTCTCCGGAATCGTCGCCACAAAAAACGGGTACACACACACACACACACACACACACACATACACACACACACACACACACACAGACATTTTTTTGTACCTTGGTCAAAAATGTTCAGGGGACCCAAAAAGACATATTTCCGCTAAAATCTCAAAATTTTTTTTTGGCATGATTACAATACTTTACATACTGCGTATGATAAAGTAAAAAAAAAAAATACAATATTGGTTCTTATAAAGAAAGAATTTATTTGTTGACAGCATTTATCTGAGAAATTTTTTTACTTATATTGAGTATGTGGCATTTCTTGTATATACCTAACTTTCTACATCCAAGTAAATATGCATTTGAATCTAGTAAATAAATTCAAGAAATTATGTTTTCTCGTTCCAGATAATCACTTTTATGTGTGTGTAGTTGAGTTCATAGGGATACAAAATATTTTTTAATATAAAATTAATCCATAAACTGATCATAGTTTAAGCGAACATGATTTCTTTCTGTTTTATGGAATTTTAGTAACGAAGTTATTTTAATTTTTTAATGTTTTATAGTAACGGCTATTTCAATGAACTAAAAAGGTGAATAAGTTAAAATAAATAATTTATATTGATGAATTTTGGTGAATAAAAAATTTTATATTTTCTTTTTTATTAATTAACAGCACCTCATAAGTACTTGTGTATAACAGTCTGACGATAAATTGCTAAGTAAAAAATCTGATGTGGCCAGGCACATGACTTTATCATACTACATATAAAATTAATAATTTAGCTGCATGAGATTCTATTTGATCGAGATCGGCCATATCTGCATTAAAATAAAAGTAGTAGAACTAGACAGATATGTCGATTAAAGCTGCGTTGGGATATTGTACTCCGTTGACACCGGGTACACCGTCCAAATGACACTTACGTGTTCTGTGTACAATATCCGAATGCAGCTTGATGGCAGCTTGTATTGACAGAGTATTGTCAGAGTATTGTCAAAATATTAGCGTTTGACACTACGTACTGTCATTAGAACCAAAAAATCTGACAAATCCTGGCTACTAGTTTAATGCAGTACGACCGATCTCGATAAAATAGAAGTTGCTCATGCAGCTAAACTATTGATTGTACCAAAAAATATCATAGTCATAAATTATTCAGAATTTCCTCATCTTTATCGGGTACACCGTCCAAATGACACTTACGTGTTCTGTGTACAATATCCGAATGCAGCTTGATGGCAGCTTGTATTGACAGAGTATTGTCAGAGTATTGTCAAAATATTAGCGTTTGACACTACGTACTGTCATTAGAACCAAAAAATCTGACAAATCCTGGCTACTAGTTTAATGCAGTACGACCGATCTCGATAAAATAGAAGTTGCTCATGCAGCTAAACTATTGATTGTACCAAAAAATATCATAGTCATAAATTATTCAGAATTTCCTCATCTTTAATTTATTATTTAACTATTTTGACGAAATTCCAGAAGTGGCGGCTTATTTGCAAAATCTTTCAAAAATGCTAAGACTAAACCTCCAGTTCCTTTGGACCCTTTTCAACAGAAAGCTTTTCAGCTCTAAGTTTGGTTATAAAACTTCTAAATATGAAGTTTCGTTCCGATACCTTTAGTAGTTTCTCCGGAATCGTCGCCACAAAAAACGGGTACACACACACACACACACACACACACACACACACATACACACACACACACACAGACATTTTTTTGTACCTTGGTAAAAAATGTTCAGGGGACCCAAAAAGACATATTTCCGCTAAAATCTAAAAATTTTTCTTGGCACGATTACAATACTTTACATACTGCGTATGATAAAGTAAAAACGATATTAAGTGTTGGTCTATATTGGTTTAACTTAAATTTGGTTTGAATGCTGGCGCTTTAAACTTTACTCATTGCACATTGCTCTTTGGTCACACATCACTCACTGTGCTCTGCTTTTGTAACATCATTACACCAACTCAAGAGATTTATTTCTGTTGAGTCGCACTATGTCACTATTGTCAAGAAGATGGATATTCGTGTCCTAAGGAAGTCTATTCTGATGATTCTCTGCAAAGTTTCCCATTTCATTGGTTACTAATATCAATCTCAAGATCGATGTTTAGATTTCTACTTCTGATATACTAAGTGGCATCCACGGTATTTCTCAGCACCCTATTTTGGAAGCGTTGAATGATACTATTATTGCTTGGCTTAGTACAGTGCCACAATTGGCTACCATAGGTCTATACAAGTTTAAGTATCTGCCTGTAAAGTAGGAGTTTATTATATGTCGACAAAGCCGACTTCCTACTAATAAGCCCGCCGTTTCTTAATAACGTGTGCTTTCCAGCGAAGCTTGTTGTCCAGCGTCATAGATACCAAGGTATTTTGCCGTGTTCGAGTGAGGTACGGTGGTGTTCCTTATTTGCACTGGAAAGTATTGTATTCGCTTGTTAGCAACATTTATTTGAACGGATTTCAATTTCTTCAATGGAATTAGCCGTCGTTGCATCCAATCACTGATATTGTTGGACAGGATTCTGCTGTTTGTTTCATTTTCAGCCCTCACTTTGTGTTTTAATTTTGTCTGTTTTTTCTTTATTTAGTATTCAATGCTTAAAAATGTTATAACTTGGAAAGAATATATTTGTCAATTCTGCCACATTCTTTATCAGACAAATTTCAATTATCTGGTATTCTGTTAAATCGGCTATTCTATGAAAAAAGTCTTGCAATTTGGCTATTCTTATCTAACAAAAAGAGGAGAAAACGCAATGGCCCAACATTACACGCTGTATTTAAATCATAGCATTATGATATTGGGGTGGAATCATTTTACAGATATAAATTTTCCATGACGTCTCAATATGAAAATTTAAAAACAATGTGATTATTATACAGCTAAGACGAAATAAGTAAAACATGTCCTTGTATCAACTTTCACTTCAAAAACAAAATCTGCTTTTCTGGTTGCGTGACAAAGTTCTGTGTTCTAAATGGACCTCGATCCAATGGAATACTACTACCCAATCATAAAGAAACTCGATCTAATTTGGAAAGATCGTCATTTTAATAGTAATTAGACGATATTGTTTTGAAGCGCCACCGATATTGAAAGCGACAAAACAACGCTATGTTATCATGTCATAAGGTCACAGTCCTATACCAACAATTTTCAATCTTGTACCGGCTTTACAATAAAAAAATCATATCGCTGCTTACAGTTCAAGATTTGTGTAATCGTTCGCAGTTGCTGTGAGTACAAATGCAATTGGCCTTCATCTTGACTATCTGTTGGAAAATAGAGCTGGCCTAGACATACGACAGTGCGAGAAAATCAATTGCATTTTGCTCTAAGCGAATATAGTAGAATGTTACCGGCAGCGCTGTTGACTGTGGTATTACTTGTGGTGGGTTATGGATTACTGAAGTACATCCTGAAAATAAGGAGAGCTCGGAAGTTGTTAGAAGATGTGCCGCAGCCAAAAGGGTTCCCCTTACTGGGAAACGCTCTCGACTTTAAAGACGGAACAAGTAAGTCTCGAAAAATTAGAAGCATCTAAATTTATATGAAATTAATATAGGGGTAAAAATTGCCAACTTCGTTATTATGATGAATATATTGTAATTAAGTCTAAACATAACTTGTTTTGTTCCATTGCTTACCACTCGTTTAAGTCGCAGTTTTGTTTTCTTTAATACTCAGACTTTTTAATATTGCATTATTCATGAGACAACTACAGTAGTAGACTGTGAGAATGATCACTCCAAAAATCAAATGACAACACCATCGTGCTTATGGTATCCCAATTCTTTATTTTATTATAGATCTATATAAAACGCCAATTAAGAAAATGTTATTTTTATTCAGTCAAGTGTCAAGCTGAATATGTAGGTATACAATTGTCTACATCTACATCTATAAATCATCAGCATCAGTGTAACTCTTTTATGTTACACTATTTCTATATACCTATGTATTTGACATGTATCTTTCAAATTGGGTATATTTTGTTTCTGTCTGAAAGAAAAATTGTTTTTAAACGTTCTACAAAATAAGAATGAAATTAATTAATAATTAATTAACAGCACCTCATAGGTACTTGTGTAAGCCGACTTGCTACTAATAAGCCCGCCGTTTCTTAATAACGTGTGCTTTCCAGCGAAGCTTGTTGTCCAGCGTCATAGATACCAAGGTATTTTGCCGTGTTCGAGTGAGGTACGGTGGTGTTCTTTATTTGCACTAGAAAGTATTGTATTCGCTTGTTAGCAACATTTATTTGAACGGATTTGAATTTCTTCGATGGAATTAGCCGTCGTTGCATCCTATCACTGATATTGTTGGACAGGATTCTGCTGTTTGTTTCATTTTCAGCCATCACTTTTTGTTTTAATTTTGTCTGTTTTTTCTTTATTTAGTATTCAATGCTTAAAAATGTTATAACTTGGAAAGAATATATTTGTCAATTCTGCCACATTCTATATCAGACAAATTTCAATTATCTGGTATTCTGTTAACTCGGCTATTCTATGAAAAAAGTTTTGCTATTTGGCTATTCTTATCTAACAATATACTGTAAATTATAAGCACTAACAGTTACGGCCTGCCAGCGACTTATCTAACTCAATATTGATTTACATACAAGTTCATTTTACTGACACAGATAGTTGAATTACTAACAATAAATGGCCATAAAATGCCATAAAAAATACCATGTAAAGATATGAACTTTTAAGATCATGGCTACTTCTAATGCTTTTGTTTGTTGTTTACGACTTTCCATTGAAAGCTATTTTTTAACACAGTTATAAATCATCTTGTAGTTGCGTTCGTAGAACATAGTTTTAAATATAATACTAACACACAATCTGGTCAGATAATTAAAGCAAACATCGATTTTTTTTCTGTTTTATCTAATTTTTGTAATGGGGTTATATTAATTTTTAAATGTGTTATAATAACAGACTATTTCAATGAAGAGAAAAAATAATAAAGATTTTATAAACCCTAAAATTCTCCGGTCCGCGTGAATTTTTACTTCTTTCGCACTTGTATGTGCTCCCATATAGCATAAACTATTATAATCCAAAATTAAAGTATAAATCGTCGAATATCTACTTATCACCTGTGCCCTCGTCAACTTTAAAGGAATATGAAATCACATTGTAATAAATAATTAAATCAATAAACTACGTTATTTCAGGTTTATACAATTTTTGTAGTGTTAAAAATAATAACATTAAAAAATACTGTAATTTATGAGGAAGTCTCGATATATCGTACTTTTGAGAACATTCACTGTGCAAGGAATGTAAATAAAAAGATTAGCTCACAGGTCAGAGAATGATAAAATACAAGTTTATGTATATTATGGTATGTCGAAAAATGTAGATAATATAGGATCATGTATAATCGGAGTATCCGCAAAACAAATTGAGCACCATTAAATCTGTACATGCGATATCCCCTTGTATTCCGACCAATAACAAACTGTACAATCATTCGCCGAAAATTATACATTTTAAGTTGATGCGTCACTAAAATATCTCTAGGTTGTTGGTAATTACAGCCCCTGGTATGATGACGTTGATAACAAATTATACAACTGTTAATTACGATCGCATATTCCAATTTGCATTGTAATATTATAACAATTAACACCGGCTGAGTAGTAATACTATGCTTGTCCACATATATTTCTATAAATTACTCTTGCTTGTTGTCCTTCGGTACGTTCACACATTCACCATTCTGTTTTATTATGGTGAGAGAGAATTCACATTCTCTTTTCCCTTAGGTAATACTTGTTACAATTCTGTGGTAACTGCATTATAATAATTACTACACAGTGACCTCCAAAATATCGGCATCAGTAGAAACATTTTTATTATGCATTTCCCAGAAAATGTTATTCTTCCTAAAAGTTGATGCTTGTCTAAGACAAAAAATGCAATGATAAAATTTCATATTTATAATTGATTTGATTTGAAAATACATGATGGAATATTAAATTTAGGATAATTGGGCTAAATATAAAAGAGATTAATAATTCTGCATTAACATTGTCCCAAAAATGGTATACAAGATGTCTGTATTTAGTGTGAATGTAATGTGATGACCAATTTGCTAAAATAGCGTGTGCGTGTGCGTGTGCTGTGCGTGCGCGTGTGCGTGTGCGTGTGTACCCGTTTCTTGTGGCGACGATTTCGGAGATACTACTAATGGTACCAGGACGAAACTTCATATGTAATTTAGAACTGAAAGTTTTCTTCAAGAGAGCCCAAACGAACTGGTTTACTCTTAGCATTTTTCAAGGATTTTGCAAATGAGCCGCCATTTCTGTAATTTCCTCAAAATAGTTAAATAATAAATTAAAGTAGAGAAAAGTTTGTATAATTTATGTCTATGACATTTTCTTGTAAAATTAACAGTTAAGCTGCATGAGCAAATTCTATTTGATCGAAATCGTGTCTGCATTAAAACTAGTTAGCCAGGATTTGACCGACATTTTTTAACCGTTGACAGTATTGTCAGAACGTCAGTATTTGACACTGCTGTATAGTATGATACTGTCATGTGCTTGATAACATCAGACTTTTCTCATAAAACATTTATCATAAAGATGTTTTCTCAGGATAATGCTATTTTTTAACAAATATAATGAAATGATCTCTGTAACATCATGTAGCATAAGTTTTACAATGAAACATACATCAAAAATGGATTAATTAGCCTTAAAAACAGTAAAAATACTATTTTTCCACAAAAAAAAACATAAAAATAGCAATCATTGTACCACAGCGCCACCTAGCGTAAGTTTTAGGTAAAAATAAACATCGAAAATGAATTCCTCGACCCAAAAAAACAGTAATATACGACAACTTTCCAGAGGAATTCCATTATTTGATCGAATTTTACTCCATTTTTCCTGTATACAGGGTAATTTAAAAATCACCAACGTATTAAAAAAACAGATCTATAGGCGAAAAATCCTTTTGGAATTTTGTTATGGGCGGTGTAAACTTTCATTTATTTTTGGTTTCATCATTTTTTGCTTCGGGACGAACATTCATATTTAGAAGTTTTATGACCAAACTTAGAGCTGAAAGAGTTTTTGTTCAAAAGGGTCCAAAGGAACAGATGTTTACTCTAACCTTTTTTCAAGGATTTTGCAAATGAGCCGCCATTTCTGTAATGTCAATATAGTTAAATAATAATTAAAAGTAGAGGAAATTTTGTATTATTTATGTCTATGACATTTTTTGGCAAAGTTAATAGTTTAGCTACATGAGCAAACTTTCACTTTGAAAGTCATGCATAGCAGTTGACTCTGTTAATCGCTCTGTGCATTATGTACACAGGGTGTCCGGAAAGTAATGGGACCCAGCTTAACCGTATATCCTTGATGTCAAATGGGACCGACTAAACCAAAAATCCTATAGTAAAAAGTGCTTCCTTAAGAAGTTATAAGGTGTTAAAGATAGAAAATATATTTCTTGTTTTGCGTATACTTTCAGAAAAGAAAATGCCGATCAAGCTGAAAATTGGTACCCTTAGGCTTTTAGAGAAGCCAAACATGATAAGAGTATTAGGACATTTGCATATTGTAGATGGAGCTGTCGGCACCTTTTCAGGGGTAGTATTATTATGATATTTTTATTATTATTATGACTTTGGGCGGTATGACTAAAAATTATGATACGGACGTTAATTTTACATAAAAAATGTTTACCTATTTTATGCCGATAAAATCCACCGTTTTCAAGAAAAACGCAATTAAACGTTTTGTGCATTTGATAAAAGGTATGTCATTACAAAAAATTAAACTTAATTTTTACTTATTCTTTATTTATAAATTTATAAGGTTTTCAAAATGTCCACCGTTTAGTTCAACACATCTTTCACAACGTTTTCCTAAGTTTTGTCGTACTCTAAAAAGTGACTCAAAGTTATTTCTAATTTCATTTCCTACGTCAATAATCGGTCTTTGCAAATCTTGCCTAGTATTGGTAGACTTGTCGGTATACAATAGATTTGATATGCTGCTCCATTAAATTGCTCTTGAGCATAAACAGTATCCATATCGGTCATTTCCGAGTTTGAAAAAAAATTATGCCGAGGCATATTTTTTTGTGATAAAATACTACAAATATGTAATGAGCTGTGAAATAATCAATTAAATACAGTATTGTTAAACAAACTGACACAAATGCATTTACGTTTGACACATAGTAACTTGATAGAATAACATTGCATAAACTACAGTTATTAAAATACACTGTACTGTGTAATTGCGTTTTTCTTGAAAACGGTGGTTTTTATCGCCATAAAATAGGTAAACATTTTTTATGTAAAATTAACGTCCGTATCATAATTTTTAGTCGTCCCGCCCAAAGTCATAATAATAATAAAAGTATCATACTATTATTCCCCCAGAAAAGCTGCCGACAGCTCCCTCTACAATATGCAAATGTCCTAATACTGTTATCATGTTTGGCGTCTCCAAAACCCTAAGGGTACCACTTTTCAGCTTGATCGGCCGTTTCTTTTCTGAAATATGCGCAAAACAAGAAATATATTTTCTAACAACTTATAACTTCTTAAGGAAGCACTTTTTACTATGGGATTTTTGGTTTAATCGGTCCCATTTGACATCAAGAATATACGGTTAAGCTGGGTCCCATTACTTTCCGGACACCCTGTATACAATAAATAGTTTAGTGAAGCATTAGCAGTTTTTATTCAAATCAGCGCTCCCCGACTACACACAAACATTCTATGTGTTCGAGACCGCTCGTATCTGCATTACAACTAGTTTGCCAGGTTTTGAAAATATCTTGATTCTATTGACAGTATTGTCAGATGATCAGCGTTTGACACTGCTGTATAGTATGATAACGTCCGGTGCTTCGCCACATGAGATTTTTTAATGAAGAATTGAAGTGTCACAGGTTGGGCATAGGGTAGGTATGTAAGATACAATTGACATAAAATTTAACGAAGATTTCAAACATGCTATCTATAGAATACAGAGTCTTCCATTTGAAATATGGAAGTTTTCACCATTTCCGGTGAAACCGGAAGTAAACAAAAACTCAAAATATTTTCATTAAAAACACCGTATCCAATAACATAAGTCCACAAATTTTCAACCGCCCGATTTAATTTTTGGTTCTCCATATACATACTTCTAATGGCAACTCGCCATAAAAGACCCTGTACAGAAAACATCCCTTTAAATATAATTGAAGTAGGTACTTTACCTTGGCGATGAAGAACATGCCATCCATATCCTTTTTAAAGCGCTTAGCTTAGCTATCACTTGGAAAGAAATTACCTTAGGATTTTCAAAATATAATTGTTTACTATTCTCGCATCTGGTCATAATCCCTATCACAGATAAAGGGGAAAGCAATGTGGAGGTACACAATGAATATCGTATACCGCCAACGAGGACGCCCGCAGAGTATAATAACAATTGGGCGAAATGTGCGGTTTGTGCGCATAATAAGATTTCATGTAAAATAATTCATTAAAATGTATTAGATACCTACATTAAAAATATAATATTTAATTTTTTGAGTTTATAATGTCACGTTTCTTGTAATCATACTATGTAGTGTTTACAATAATATTATGAGTTTTTGTGTATAATAATTGAATATTACCAACGTACAATTAATGTAATAGATAAATCATGTCAATTTGCAGCTCAAGATAATGTAAAATTACTCCCCAAATTTTAAATATGTAATTCTGCCATGTTAAATGTGGTTCTGCACGTTTTGGTGTATTTATCAATAGTTCTATTGAAAATTACAAAATGTTGAAAGCAATTAATTTACTACTAAATTGTTTTTTGATAATCTATTTAAATTTCCATACATTTTTAACAGTGTAGTATTCAAATTAGCGAGATTCCACAGTGTGACTAAACACTGAATTTTTGCATGTACAATTATTCTATTGTTTCGTTTCTCCCGAAATTGATTTTTTATAGTAATTAAAATGACGTTATCGGTATTTCAGAAATAATCGACAAATTCTGCGAGGACACGAAGAAATATGGCGGCATTATCAATTACCGTATGTTCTGGTTTAACAGCTTACTCATATCCGACTATGACTACATCGAAGCCATCTTAAGCACAACAAGAGTTCTAAACAAATCGGAGGAGTACGAATATTTCGAAGGTTGGCTTGGCACAGGTCTTCTGACAAGTGGACGTAAGTAAATTTCTCAACAAAAAAGTGGAAAATTTTTCACATTTTTTTTTTGGTATAAATTTCAGCCGAGAAGTGGAAGAAAACCAGAAAGATCATCACACCAACATTCCATTTTCAAATTCTCGATCAATTTATCGAAGTGTTCGAGTCGTGTTCTGACATACTCGTGAGTAAACTTCTTGAACAACCAAACAAGTCCAATATCAATATTTACGAATTTGAGGCCTTATGCGCATTGGATGTAATTTGTGGTAAGTTAAAATTTCATATTATGTTGTCATGATTCTGCAAACGTTGGAGGAATAAAAAAGATTAATAAAAAAAATGAGTAGTTAACTCTCCGTTCTGAAAACATCGTAACTCCGAAACGAAATATTTCGTTGCGATGTTTTTTTTTTGCTGGGAGTGGTCAGCCTGTCCCCCACCAACGTCAATCCGTAGTCACCAGCTATAGGCGGTGTTTAAAACTCCTGACGTCTGCTGTCTACACCGGGCAGCAGTAATATGGGCTAATAAGTACATTTCTGGCAATTAGGCTTTATTATCGCAGTTATAATGTATCATTTTGTATCATGAGTTGGGCTAGATGTTTTATATTTGAAAAAAGCCAAAGATGTAGAAGTTAAATTAATTCTTATCTTTCCAAAAAAAATATTTTTCATCCAGCCCAACTCGTTATTTATCGAAGAAGTTACAAATTTCATAAAATTTAACAATAAATAACATTTTTTTTGGAAAACGCGACAATTACAATAATTAATAGTAAAATCACTGTTAGTGAAGAAATATTGTTTGTTTTGCAGAAAGCGCTATGGGAACCAAGGTAAACGCTCAGCTCCAATCGGATTCTAAATACGTCAAAAGCGTCAAAGAATTAAGTAGAATATTAAGAGAGAGAATATTTACACCGGTAAAAATGTTCAATCTAACATATTTCTTTACGGCAGACTATAGGAAGGAGCAAAAAGCGTTGAAGCTTCTTCATGATTATACAAACTCTGTTATCCATAAGAGAAGGGAGGAATTATTGAGGAATAACAATGATGACGATGGAATGCCAACTAAACGCAAACGATTGGCATTCTTAGATTTATTACTGCAGTCACATTTGGACAATAGACCAATGACTGATTCTGAAATTCGACAGGAAGTGGACACATTCATGTTTGAGGTATGGCAAAGATACGGAACAAGTTACAGCATGCACGATATATTGGATTTTTAAGAAACTTACTTTTCTGTTTTGTTTCTATTTCTTCTTTTTTTTAGGGACACGATACGACTGCTTTTGCTGTAAGCTGCACTTTGTACTGCTTGGGCAAACACCCGGATGTACAAGTAAGTAAACAACGAAACACTTGATAAAATTATTAAAAAAATTATGTGTGCGTTAACAATCAGTGACTGGACGTAAAATTCAATTTACTCCACTAAGCTAACGTCAATAACCATTATTTGTGTATCAATGAATTATTATGGATTATAAAATGTAATAAAAGGTTGTCATTGGTTCAACATTTTAATTTTGTAGCCTACAAAGCAAAAATACAACAATTCGAACGCTGAGCAAACCGAACGCGTTGGGGATGATTTTGACTATTGAGCATGACAAATGCCATATTCTATGTAATAATGTTCTTTATAACAGTAATTAGTTGAAATATTGATGATAAGCTACTACTAGAAATAATGATTGTTGCAAAATAGTAGATATTGCAATATTGGATCTTTGACCTACCGCATATTCTGTGCGTTTTTATCATTTCCTCGATTACGGCAATAAATTAAATCTTTCTCTAAATTAAAGCAAAATAACAACGGTACTTTAACTTTACAAAATAACAATATTAATACAGCCGTATCGAGAAATTCGTAACAATGTTTATACTGTCATACTGTTTTATTCTCTTTGGTTTCTGTTACAACGTTAAAGTATATTTAGCTATTTTATCAGAAAACTGTGGTTTAATCAATTGGTCTTATTTAGCAAACATATTAATTTACATAATAATTCTATGCGTATTATTAAGTGAATCTTATGTGCGCCCCTATCTAGAAAATTAGAAAGTTTATTATTATACAGTGTATCCCCGAAGGGCCTAAACATACTTACAATGGAGATCTAAATTTTAATTTATCGAGAAGAATCTATAGAGAAAGTTAGAATTTTGATTCAACCTACACGGTCGTCGAAGTATAAGAAATTCTAAAATTTTCTTAAGAGTGAACAATTTTTTTTTTTCATTTAAATTAAAAATGGTTGTTTGTAATGTAATTTTAAAATTGGCGGAAAAGCTACACGTGGCGGTGTTCTTCGCAAAATTCTGAGTAGACAATCTATAATCTAAAATGTTGTACCGTGCTTCTTCAGTCTTCACGAGGGCTCCAAAGTCATGATATCCGATCTCTTGAATGGTGTTATTATTTGAAATCTATTGATGGAGAAGCTGCAGTTTAGAATAAAGAACAATATTGAAAATTTTTTTTTCCTAAATGTTATCTTTCTGCCTAAAAAGTTTGTTTTTAATTTCGGTATTTCGTTAATTTTGTCATAAAAATACATTCGGCAACACTGTAGAACATGGGTAACTTAATTTTGGCATTTGTCACTTTTGACAGTTGTATAATCAAATTAAGTAATTTGACTTGTTTGTGCTAATTTCGTCAGTTCTACCGTTCTACCGTGATTATTCCTACAGTTCATTAGTTAATTAGTCTGTGTGGTATACGGACCCATTGTTTACAGTGCATAGTAACACGAACACCTGTTGGATTCAGCGTTGCCAAATCTATGTTTCTTTCAAATGGCTCCTGAGGGCACAATAATGACGCTACAACATTTTAGTATAAAGATTGTTGACTCAGTATTTTACGAAGAACACCGCCACGTATAGCTTTTCCGCCAATTTATACACACCCTGTATATATATATATAGGAGAAAGGAATATTTTAATAATAATTTGTAGATGTAGATCCACAATATACATGATTGGCTTTGGAAGCTCCGAATAAAATTTCAGTCTTTCTGCAAATGTTTATCCAAATATTCTTCTATTCGGTTACCTCAAGGGGTAACTAATATCGCTCATTAATAGCAACATCAGACTCTGGTATCGATTGATATAATATAATCCTTAATGACTTAATGACAAACATATTAAAATAATAAATCGCTAAAATAGATGCACAACAAAGAGAATTAAATGACAGTTATTGATTGTTTTTTACTGAATTATTTTATTTTTCTAACCAAAATTCTTTGGGTGCATAGTATTTTAAAAGAAAATTTTTTTCAATCATGACTAGCAAAGATTAATGTTTTTCTTTTTTAAAAAATGTTACAAATTTTGCACTCCAATGTTTTATTTTCATTCTACAGTAAATTCACACAAAAACTGAAAAATCAGTAGAATCAGATATTCTGATTTAAGTTTTATTGAACTGATTATATTAAAACCTAGAATATATTTTCAATGTTTGCTTTTAAATTTCATTCTACGGAAAAAAAACATACTTGAATCCGAATTTTATTTTTATTATTGGCCAGTATAATCATTTGTATTTTACCCTGCTCTTTTCAGTACACCCATCTGCACTCAAAAGTTTATTGATTATTTTAATAATATTAATAAACAAAGCAAAGGTTTTTTTTTATCTTTGAGGTGATTGTAGTAAAATAAATATAGGTATATCTTTTAATACAAATACAAAACAAAAAGTTTCTAACGTTTTTAACTTGTAGTAATAAATGTTGTAGGTTTTGTTCTACGGATCATACAGGCTGCATGAAACAAAAAGGAAAACGGAGCAAGCCACAACACCGTTGTTGTGGACTCCTCCCAGCCACTAGAGTTTTTGGCAGGCGTATGTCAACTTTTGGTTTTCAAGTGGGAATACTACTCGTAGTCGGCGTAATAAAATCTATCGCACACGCATAAAATGCACCTTCCCTTCACAAAATCATTGAGTTTAGAAATAGATTTTCTACTAAATTTTGGAGACAAATATACCTGCCCATTGGAAATACAATAGTTGACGCCTTTCAAAACATATTGGGGCTATGGGAGTTCAACTTCCATTATTTTATACCATAAAATAAGGGATTACGTTTACATTTTGGTGCACATCAATCGGATAATAAGCAACTACTATGCAATCAAATACCTACCAAGTTGTCCTATTATAGTTATAATGTTATAAGAATAACATTAAGCAATAAAAATAACGCCTTGCGTGGTTTTCCACATTTTTTTATGCTTAATCATTTGTTGATGTAAAACAGAGTAAACAATTTATTGATATTTTAGTAAGTTTTTCTGCCACTTCGCAGTATCCTAAAATCGGGATTTTTAGGAGGAATGCGGGATTAGGGATTTGTCTGTTGAACTCGGGTCGCCAGAAATTCCTCTCAAATAGGGACATCTGGCAACTCTTATTACAGGTATAGTTAGGTCCATCTGGAGACGGTGTATATGTATGAAATGACAATAATTTGAAAAAGGATCATTTCTGGCAGATAATATAAAATTGCCAATACTCAATAATCACAATTTCACTGTACATTATCATGGCAATTTAACATATATATTATATTTACCTCTAAAGTTGACCATGGCTGACACATTTCAGAGGTGTTATACTTACTAATATCGTTGTCTACATCATTACGGGTCCTTGACTCACACGCAAAGTTAAAGCAATTAGGGTATAATATTTGTTTTTCGAAAATATGTATTTAATGGAATGGGAGTTGTAATCTCTAAATGTGTTTGTCTGTAAACGAATTAATTTAAATTTGTAATAATAACACACAAATACTATTCTTTCTATTTATTCCGCATATGGTCAGTGTTCTTTGAAAATACCAAAACAGAATCCGAAAGCATTTTTACGATGTGATAGACACATAGAGGAAAACCTTATGATAAATTATAATATTTTTCAATTATAATAAATTCTATAACTGTTCAAATTACCTTCAGCAGTACATAGAAAAGGATTTGCGAAGAAATATACTCCACAGCAGCAACTCAAGGTAACTTCCCGTTGGCCAATTACATTTCCAACTTATTTTTAAGTCATATACTATTGAATAACATGCTCAATGTATTTCATAATGATCTGCCAATAAATTTACATTTTAACTTTCTTTATATCGATCATCAGAATAAAAAGTAGTGATTACCAAGAATCTGTTTGAAAGTGCCAAATGGTATTTACGTTACTTAGGACAGTGTGTTCGTTATTTCAGAGAAAAGTTGTGGAGGAAATCAAAGAAGTATTTGGCGATGACATCCATAGGCCAGCAAACCATAACGACCTACAGAACTTGCGCTATTTGGAAATGGTAATAAAGGAAGCCCTCAGGTTATATCCGTCAGTTCCATTCTACGGTAGAAAAGTTCTACAAGATACTGAACTAGGTAAAACTATTATATTAACAATAATAAAATGGGCGTGTACAACCAGTTCTAGCAGAAATCGCTAGCGCTAGCGGCGCCGTCGGACCGGCTGACCGCCCGATGTGGTTGTACACACGCAATGCGTGTGTACAACCACATCGGGCGCTGGCCAGCGCTAGCTAAGCGGTGCTAGCGCTTGGTAAGCGCTGACACTAAGCGGTCGCCATCTTGCGAGCGGAGATAACATACTTCTCGTGTAACCGTTCAGCCGGTCCGACGGCGCCGCTAGCGCTAGCGATTTCTGCTAGAACTGGTTGTACACGCCCAATGATTAACAACGCTTGGCTGCGGTTTGTGTTGCAAACATCACACTCGTCCGTAATTGCATCTATCATTGACTGCGTTTACATCGTGGCCTGGCATCCGATCGAAAGATATCCGATCGATTTGAATTGGATTAAGTCAATTCAATCTCTACACGTCTATGCCATGAAATTAATTTGCATTAGATCGATAAATCCCTAAATCAATTGGATTGAAAGTTGTTCTAAAGAAAGAGATAGAAAATGTGGCTAATTTCAAACTGTATAGTGATATGTCATACAAGAAGACTTAACCTCTAATTAAATTGAAAATGAAGAACCTAAAAGCGAGACAAAAAGTAGCAGCCGTTTTCCGTCCATTAACCCTATTATTTGTTTCTCTTTGATGAGAGATAAAAAGAACGTCACTTCTTGTGACGTCCATGACTGCCTTTTCTTTGGCTCCATGTTATTTCGAAATGAATGTAAACAAACTAAAAACGTGCGGCGCGGTCAAGGTTCGGCGCGGTGATCATACGCATCGTTCGCCAATTGACAGCACACTAGTGTGAAATTCGTGCGTTTCAATCGTGTTTACACCGACATAAATCTAGCTTCAATCCGTTAGAGAAATTCAATCCACGAAATGTAGCTGATTGACTTTTTCGATTCGATCCGATAAAATTCTCAATCTGTCGTGTTTATGTCGCTGTTTTATTTCGGATCTGAATATCGGATAACTTTTGATCGGATACCAGGCCACGATGTAAACGCAGTCATTGTTCATTCAATATATTATATGTATAGGCTACTAATGATATGGAATAATTAAACTTTACCCATAACACTGGTTACACTTTTATCTTTAATTGGGAACTTGCTCACTAAATTTGTAATGGAAATGTACGTAATGAGACGCAAATCTTATTCGAGGCTAGAATGTTATATTCATCTTTTATTTTTTTATCTTATGCGACTTACTACGAGAATTTTGCAACCAATTTGCAACTATTTCAATACCTCCAACCTCCATATTTTAACAACAAGTGGTATCTGATCTCAAATATTGAAAACTTGAGTAAATCATTACTATGATGAAACCTCCTGCTAAATGCTGTACAATGCTAAACTTTAAGATATGAAAAGGACAAATATTTGAGTTTACCAGAATTTGACAGATATTTTGATTCTATTGATAGTATGGTCATATCATCAGCGTTTGACACTGCTGTATAGTATGATAAGGTCATGTGCCTGGCCACATCAGATTTTTTATATCAGAATACATAATAGTATACTATTATACAAGTTTTATAACACAAAAATTGGCGAACGAGTTGTTTTGGGCACGACGACCGTAGCGAGGAATGCCCAAATGGAACGAGTGCGCCAATACGTCTTATAAAACGAGTGTTATATACTATTTTTTCTACCTTGCGACATTAATTTTACATAAATTTCGAAAATTGCGGTTGTCATCTTACAATCTAGAGTAATTTTATTTTCAGCAGTTTGGTAGTTGTGGTAAAATTCACAAATACGATTGAGGCGAGCCAATAGCCCTTGAGACCAGCCTTATTTGACACTTGACGTCAATATCATCAATGTTGGAAAACTAAAAGATACTAAAAGTTAGTGATCTACTGTTTTCATAACGACACCGAAAGCGGTTTCGTTATGAGTTTATAACGAACGCAAAGTAGAAAAAATTTTTATGATGTGCAAAATTTTTCTGACCCTTTTTCATGGTTCAGAATTAATAAAATAAATGGTTTTACTTGTTAACGCAGTAAAATTGAAACTGTTTGCGTACGCATTGTTAAATCCAATTGATTTTCTGATCATCAATTTTGCTCGACGTATAACATCATTCTTTTTTGTTGCATCTCTATTTTTGTTATTGATTTTGATAGATACTTTAATTGTCTTAATGATAGCATATGAGTGTATTAGCAATTGATAATTAGGATAAAATAATAAAATTACTGAAAAGGTGCTCTTGATAAATTATTTTGTGCTACTTACAAATTCGTACTCAGAAATTGTCAAAATCAAGGGTATCGACAAAGTAAGCCAAAAGTTTATACAAAAACCTAGTATAGGCAATTTTGAGAATTTATAGCAGCTGAACCGATGTCCTAGAAACGACAAAAGAGTATTGAAGTAAATCTTCAATTTTGTACTTCTAACTAAAATTCTAGAAGTGTGTGGATTGTGGCTTTAAAACACTGACATCAGTTCTACCTGCGCGCTATCAAATAAAGAAAAAACAAAATCCCAAAAACCTGACGTGATAAGCAACTTTTTACACTGGCTTCGTATTCAGCGCGAATACGAGAGGACTTAAATGTAATATTGTGTAGACAAGATTATAAAGGATACCTACTCATCTCCTAATATTTCTTGTAGTCTGACTTCTGATAACCACAAACCAACAATTTTGTTTCTATCACGTCTGCTCCAGCATACTTAATGCTTTGTCGCTAAGATCTGGCTGCGTAGCAAACTGTGTCATCTTCATCCTTACTTCTATGTGGCTCCCATCTCTGAATCTGCGTGAAGTTTTCTTGATGAAAATGTTTCAACAATCCGTTCATTGGTTTGCGTGTTGGTGCCAAATTATTTGAATTCCCACTGACATACTACTGTTCTTCGTGTTAAGCCAAGCATTCAATGTAACTATAGGACAATTAAAGGGCCTAATTAAAACAAAAAAAAAACAGAAAAATAAGAATTTGATAACGTTATAAGTTATAGAAACAATTGATGGTCGGAAATTGAATTGAATATCAAAATGTATATTTTGAACTTTTAATATAATAAACTGATGTTCATATCCCATATTTTCGGCACTGTATTTGGTAATAAAGTTTACGCACAATTTCTAAAAATTGTGACGTAACGAAAAGTTTAATAACGTTTTTACAATGAACACAGAAGTAAGACACTCATTAACATACAGGTCTTCTTTTGTTGTTGACAGTGTTTAATAATCTATTCGTCTTTTGGTCAAAATCTTCTTATTTTCTGCTAAAATAGTTTCCATAAAACTGATCTAAGCAACTTTGTTGTAGTCTTCCTTCGGAGCGGCTTACATATTTACTTCCATTTAGAAATTATTTATTTCTACTATAGTTTTTACTAAATAAATTATTTTAATATCCAGTAACTGTGAAAATATATTTTTAGGTAGTAGAATTATACCAGCAGATGTTACGTGTGTAATATTCGCATGGGGTCTGCACAGGAACCCAGAAATATATCCAGATCCTGAGAAGTTTGACCCAGAAAGGTTTTCATTAGAGAATCAAAACAACAGAGGTCCTTTCAGTTATATACCCTTCAGCGCAGGTCCTAGAAACTGTATAGGTAAGCATTTCTGTTATAACGGTATATAGGTTTTATCAGTTTTAGGAAATAACACATTGTGCAAACATATTCGGGGTTGTATTATTGCAATAGACCCAAAAATATTCAATAACTAACGACAACATTTACTACAAAATATATGTTTCGGTGTATTCGTTTGAATTATGCAACCAGGGATTCATAAACAAAACATCATGGTTGCATAGCTTCCAGCACAACGAGGCAAAACAACACATCAATTTGTACGAAAATACAACTGCCCTGTAATAAAATGCATACTGCAAGCCCTCCAATTTTGTAGTTGGCCTTCAGAAAACTTTGGATCTCTCTTAATGGCCTATGGCCATCGTTCCCTTCTAAAATGCGACAACAAACTGTTGGGATAATTTGGCTTTAGGGCTTTTGGTAATAATATGAAAGGAAATTTCCTTATCTCGATGGCTTTCCGACCTGCAGTTAACCACGCAACAAATTTTACCCGTTTTAGAACTAAAGCAAAAACACTCGTTTGACACATAACTTCACTTTCTGAAGTCACTTTTTAACATCATTTTGTATAATACTCACCGTGAAATATTCAAAAATTAGGTTCAAAACTTATTCAATAAGGTTCACACACCCAGAAAAAAATCCAAGCCGAAGGATTTTCGCACCAAATGGTTTATTTTAAGCTGATTTAGAAAGCCAGACATACATGATCTCTTATGGCGCTTTTGCTTTGTTTGCCCCCCAACGAATCTAAAGAGAGATGAAAGATGTCACCCCGTCTCTGTTTCTGTCAAACGTGGAAATGATGGATTCACTTCCTCCCCCCGCCGCGCAACTACTGTCCCGCTTTACTATAATAAAATCTGGTCATCTTGACACATTAACTGGCCTTTAGTGCCTTTGCATATTTTAGTTTATAATATTTAGCAGCATCTTAACTATTTTGTTTTCATTTTAGGACAACGCTTCGCCATGTTGGAAATGAAATCGACCATCTCCAAAGTGTTGAAAAATTTCGAAATAACACCAGCTCCTAATTTCGAACCTATCTGGTTGCCTGATTTGATCATGAAGCCAATGCATGGCATTGAAATCTCACTGACACCCAGAAAATTGTGAAAAAGAAAATGTGAATTGTAAATTATTAATTTTAAAATGTTAATTGTTCCTTAATTCGATTGAGTAAAATATATATTTTTTGATACTATCTCCCTATGTAGGTGTGAAGTTTGAATTGCCTGAGGTGTAGAAAGTTTGGGATTTTTTTTGCGTTTAAAATTCCTTTAGATTAAGCTTTGTCATTTTCACTAACTACCAAAACTGGATTTGCATGCTATTGTTAACGAGGTATTTGTGTTTATTCTGCCAACGGTCGCCTGTACGATTGTTTCGAACAGCAAGCAATCGATGGACTTAATATTGATATCGTGATGGGTATCGTTACAAGCTTTGTGTTAATCTTTATTGTGCTTTACGTTATCTATTATTTAGTTAAAGTGGTGAAAATAAGAGCAGCATTGAAGGATATTCCATCACCACCGGGTTTAGCAATTATAGGACATGTTTCGTATTTTACGAATCCAGTGGGTAAGGAAAAAGTTATAAATCTAAAAACTAACCATTTCAAAATATTCAAAATGAGTGCAATATTATTGAGGTATGACTTAATAACTTATTGCATTACTTGAAGGTCGATGAAAAGATAAATACTTATTTATATTATAGATATGTACAGTACATACGTGTAATGTAATGTAATGTAACGTGTGATGTAATGTGTAATACTTGGCTACAAAATATAATAACGTCCCGTTAACTACGTTTTGTTACAGGAAAATGAGTTATTTAATTTATGTAGTACAACAAGTTACGTGTCTAAGGCATAGAAAACAATATATTATAAACTCGCTGTAAAAATAGGAAACAATTCCACTAGCCTCCTAAGTGAAAAACAACATAATAGCGAGTCGTAAATTTGAGTATGAATCGTGGAATATTCTAAAATAGCTATTCTCTCATAACAAAATTTATATGACAAAACGGTGATAATTGGGATGGTAACATAATAAGTTTAGTAAAACAAAATGTAATCATCATTATAACTCGACATATTATATGTGCTATGCTCTCTGCCAAACGCAAAAAAATAACTTATACGAAATACGAAATAACTCTAACGCAAAATTAAAAAAACAGCAAGCCTCCGAGTAAATTTGTAATCACGAGTATTTTAACTGTTTACCCTAAGAAGTTCAATGAATATAAAGTAAAATATGCGTATTTTTCGGTGCATGTCGTGGCCCAAACTTCCCTAACTAAATAATCTTTCATTATGAGCAGTCGTTCCATAAATACTTATTTACCCTATACTGTAATCCTACACTAAAATGACATTTTGTGTCTTTTTCGAGAAAGGAAATGATATAATTGCACAGTTTGTTTCACAAATCTAGCCAAGAAGAAGAAGAATCAGGCCGATGACACCATTAGATACGTTGTTGTTATTTTTGAATATGGTCAGTCAATTATTTATTTCTCATGGGATGACCAATGACGTGTTTGATTCCCAATGAGTCCCCACTCAACCCATTTCTCGCCACAATAGTATTTGATTAATTACTTATCATTGTTGAGGGCGGCACCAGACATATCTTGCAAACTGAGGTTACTGGGAAAATACGTGTAATATTCAATCCTGTCTGTGACACGTGGACGACGTCTTAAAAGTGTTTAACCCTTTCGCGGCTATTGACGACAATATTCGCCAACTAGTCCGGACGGGTTGTGTCGTTTCACGTGCACATAGCTGATGCTATTCTGATGAATGCGGTGAAAGGATTATTCGGATTAATAATAATAATAATGTTTATTGAATAGTCTGTTGAAGTACAATTATCTCATAATACAAACTTATAAACAGTTGAGTACAACTCAATAATTACCACACAGCACCATCCAACCTGATGGCGGACATTCGGCCAAGGCCGTTCTTCCTTTTCCCTCATCATAAAAACTAAACAATGTTGTAACCAACACAGTATAATAAGGGTTAATTGTACCAAATGTACCAAATCAGTGCCATTTCTTAGCTTTGTCTCTCGCTTTGTACAAACCTGTCTTACCCACAGTCTCGTAACGCGGCCCAGGCCATGGGTATAAGCTATGAGGCACGATAGAAGATTGCAGATTCTATCCATGGTGGGACAGGGTTCCCCAAGAGCACTTACCATCTGGTCTTCTAGGGCCGGGCTTTCACACATGATGTATCTTACTCCTGGCCCTGCTTGCAGGATCAGTAGGTGTAGTAGTCCTGTAATGCTACGGAGCTTACCTCTGGAAATTTCGTAGCTGTCGTGGTGGATGGATCCTTAGTGTCTCCTTGATCAGCTCTCCGTGCTAGTATTTAGGCGACTGGTTACCTTTGTTTTTGGAGGATCTTTTGATCTAGGTGAAGATGACGTTGTATTTCCGGGTTGCCTCTATCAGAGAGTTATGGCACTCCAGTGCTGGCATCGATGTGAAACGACCCATTTCGAGAACTAGGATGGATTGCCTACTGTCAGTGGATATAACTATGTTCTTGCCTCACTTATGAGATTAACTACTGGTGTCTGAGGCAGTTTTAATCCCGTCGTGTTCCGAATGGGTAACGGAAGGGAATTTACCAAGTGGGATCGAACTATGTAACCTGGAAGTCGTGTGAGAATGCCGGCACCTGTTTTGTTGTGTTTCTTTCTGCCATCCGTGTCTTCAGGCTCCTGTTAAAGTCATCCTTGAGGGCAGTGGTGTGGATCAAATAAGTTTTGCTTAAAAGATAGTGGGGAGGGATATAATCTGTTTGTCTCCCAATATTTATTTATATTCAGCATTCATATTAAAGTTACAAAAATGTGCTAGCTTTAAGTTGTATATATATATATATATATATATATATATATATATATATATATATATATATATATATATATATATATATATATATATATAAATATATATATAAATTGAATTGAAGGGAGTGCTACAAAGGTTCTTGTATTCACAGAATTGATAGCTTGTATAATCCCCTGCGGAGGTCTTCTCAGGGCTATTTACTACCTTTGATATTTGGTGATAGAATTGTGGAGGCTGGGAAGACTTTATACCCTTGGAAAGTCGAAGTGTAAGAATTCCAACTTCGTGTAGAAGTTATAAAATAAAAATTATATATCTATAATATAAAATAATTACTTTACTTACTTTAATTTGATATTCTGATAGTTAATGGGGTTACTTGAAGTGTTATTTAAAACCGTTTCTAGTGACCGTTTCTAGACCGCACAGTCGAGTTGTTGAATAAATGTAAAACAGTTTCATAAATCAATACAAATATTTCTCTGAGGAATTGACATTGTTTGATATACTGCTTATAGTAAGTACAGTGATAGCTCCCTATGCGGACAATTTCAATAAGCTGACAGCTTCAATAACTGAACAAGTCTTCTGGAACCGAATTCGGTCATGATTATGCGATTATGAGTCAAATGCTCTCTGATAAGCGGACGCTTCCATGACCGGACGCGGACTATAGGCTGATGAAAATCACCTTTAAACGGCCGCGAATCTCTAATAAGCTGACAACAAGCCAGTTTTACATCTATACAAAATCACGAAATTTTTACCATGCACTTTTTCAAAATTGCATGCAATTTTATGACAATTTGTCGACCGTTTACATATGTGCAACTTTAATAAATCGCATGGCTTGAGCATTAGTGACGTTATCTTTTGACAACAGCCACTTTGGATTGGTAGCAAACATAACCTCCTTGCTTTGTAATTAAATCTTTGATCTCGTTGTTGTTCCACAGGGTGGATTTTGTGGGATCCACACAATTTTTTTCTCGTACGCTTTCTTTGACATTTTTAATTATATGTGACAATAACAAATAACGAAATGCGGAATAGGTTATATTATGCGATTATATACAGTGTTGCCACCACAAATTCCTAGAAAGTTATTAGAGTTGCATGCTATAATCGCACGGATATAGAACTGGTTTTAATCCCATGCAATTTTGCAATGTAATCTATATATACGAAAATCACATGTGATTAGTCGCACGATTGAGATTGCTGGTGTAAATTGCATCGATGTAAAAGGGCAATTACTAGCAGGTGTAAATTGCATAGGTAGATGTAAATGGGCTTTTACTAGTAAAATAAAAATACCTAACACATTCGTAAGCGTTTAAACTCTCTAAAAGTATGGAACATATTACCTACCCTATTTGCGGGTATATATGGTGCGTAGACTTATAAATGACGCACCCGTTTCTGTCATAGATATTAACGGAAGAAATTACTTTTAATATAACTGAGCATATGCATAAGTCGAGAAGGAAGTGTACCTTACACATTACACTTGGATCTTCTAGCAAATACGAAATGAAAATTGAATTGAATTTTTTTTCAACCTTGGAACTTTTTATTTTATTTCGTCCAAGGATTTTTTCATACACATATCAACAATTAATTTTCTAGTACCTATCACCGAAGTACCATAAGAATTATTTGTAATACTTGAATACTTTAATCGTTTTATTTGCTTAGCAACAATTACAGAATTATTTTTTTTAACACTGAAATTACCTATCCTAATTCTCATTTGTTCAAAAATATCCTTATATAAGTTTATAGTCATTATTTCATTATTAAATACAATAAAAAATAAAAAATATCCCTCTCCTTTAACCGGAAAACTCTCATAGGCGCACAATAAAGTTGGAACCATGAGTGTCCGCTTATTGGCGCTTTCACTGTATCATAATTCGAAAATCCAACTGAATTTCTGCTGTGATATTATTTATTCATCTATGAAAAAAATATAAAAATAAATGTAATACTTATTCTCGACAATATTACTACCGAACAAATATATGCTCCTAATTTTTTGCTGCTATTATAGTGTGGTTTTGCTTTATTAATGCTTTTCACATTTTAGATATTTTGGACAACCTAGTTTCAATTGTACGTGACTATGGCGGTTTCGTCAAAATGCATCTCTTTGGTATGTACAGCATCATGGTGGCAGATCCAGAGAAAGCGGAAGCAATGCTTTCAACAACAAAACTACTCACAAAATCCGAGGAATACCGATTTCTCGATCGGTGGCTAGGCACAGGACTTCTTACAAGCAAACGTGAGTACAAACTTTAACAGTTATCAAAACTATACCAAACCCATCGGACAATAATGATTATTACATATTAATCCTTTTCCATTTTAGCTGAGAAGTGGAGAAGGCACAGGAAAATAATAACGCCAACATTCCATTTTCAAATATTGGAACAATTTGTAACTGCATTCAATACAGCTAGTGATATATTTGTTCTAAAATTGCAAAAGCATGCAAACAAAAGTAATTTTGACGTCTATCCTTTCGTCACGTTATGCACTTTGGACGTGATATGTGGTAAGCCCAGAAATTAATGGTGAACACTTAAAGATGGTAGTTAAAGAAACCATTATATCTTAATTCCAGAAACTGCTATGGGAATTCAGGTAAACGCTCAGAAGGACTCGGACTCAGAATACGTAAGATGTGTACAAAAGATGAGCAGAATTATAAGGAGGAGACTGTTTTCGTTGGTGAAGATGGTGGATGTTTTGTATTATTTCACAAAAGATTACCAACACGAGATGGAGACGTTGAAAACTTTACACGGTTATACGAATGCGGTAATTGAAAAGAGAAAGCAAGAACTGGAGAATAATAACTTTAATTTGGTCGAAACTGAACATGGTGGCAAACCCAAGATGGCCTTCTTGGATTTATTACTATGCGCTACTATGGATGGAAGACCACTAACTAATCTTGAGATTAGAGAGGAAGTTGATACTTTCATGTTTGAGGTAAATATTTTCTTTTAATAAACACTAAATATCTATCTTTATGAAACACTGAATATTGTTGAGTAGATTTGAATTATAAACTAAATTTGATTTTCTTTTAGGGACACGACACAACAGCTTCTGCTGTAGCTTTTGCTTTATACTGCTTGTCGCAACATCAAGACGTACAGGTAAATCATAATGATATTTTGATTTGTGCCCCTCGCTGGGCTTCGTCTTGAACAGGGAAAATAAAATTCTCAAAAATGCGTCACAAAATTGCATCAACAGCACTTTTCTAAATAAAAAGAAATGGTACTAAAAAGGCAAAACGTACAGTTGTTTGAGACTTTATGTTTTTTTTTATTAATAAGCATGATGCTTATAACATATTGAAACTAATCTAAAAGATTAACCATCAATTTAAATCTGAATTCTTAAAACTAGGTACTTGTCTCTAATAGGCTATCCACTGATGTCCCCATATTTACTTTGTCCCAAACAAGAAGCACTAACACTTCACTCACTGTGCTCTGCTTTTTACACATTTCACTCATTCACTAGTTCGAAGGGTTTAGTTCTTTTTAGTCTTCTCACTAGATTCTGGTTGTCCAGTAGCTGCAGGGCCTCAACGTTGACGTGATGGCTTAGGCGAGATTCATGCTTGGTGGCGAATCTTTTTATCTCTTGGATGACTTGTGGGGCACCAAGATCACGGTGCAGGTTACTATTCCGTATGTACCAAGGAGCATTAACCATATTCCTTAGTAATTTATTTTGGAAAATCTGGATTCCTTGTATATTGGAGCTTTTTGCGCAGCCCCAAAGCTGGATGCCGTATAACCAAATCGGTATTAGTACTTGGTTATAAACTTATAGTTTGTTCTGTACTGAAAACTGAGAGTTTCTTCCCAGAAGCCAGTACAGTTCTCTGTATTTGAGACCAAGCTCTACTCTTTTCTTCTTAACATGTTCTTTCCACCTTAGTTTTGTATCCAGTGTCATAGCCAAATACTTTGCAGTGTTCGCACATGGAACTATGGCGTCGTTAATCTTGACGTGAGGTATGTCCTCGATTCTTTTGTTTGTGAAGTTAATGTGGACAGATTTCAGTTCGTTGAGCTTGGTCTTCCATTTTTTGGTCCATTTATATATTTTGTTACTAGCTTCTTGAAGATTCCTGGTAGATTCACCAATAGTTGATCCCACTGCCATTAGAGCCGTGTCATCTGCGAATGTGGCGACTGTTACATTTTCCATCTGTGGAAGGTCACTTGTATATAGTAGATAGAGAATTGGCTAAAGACACTACCCTGGGGTACCCCAGCTTTGACTTCTTTTAGTTCCGAGTATTCATCGATCTGTTTTATTCTGAATAGTCTATCAGATATATAGGATGTTAGCAGCTCGACGTATTGTAAAGGTAGCATACTCTTTAGTTTGTGTATCAATCCTTCATGCCAAACCTTATCGAAAGCTTGTGTCACATCAAGAAAGATTGTTGAGCAAATAAGCTTTTCTTCTAATGCTTTCTCTATGATATCTGCTATTCTATGGACTTGATCTATAGTGGAATGCTTTTCTCTAAAACCAAATTGGTGATTAGGAATTAGTTCTTTTCTCTCAATGATAGGTTTCATTCTCTTTAGAAGCAACTTTTCAAAGAGCTTCGATATCATTGGTAACAGTGATATTGGGCGATATGATTTGGCCTCGGTCGGTGGTTTGCCTAGTTTTGGTATCATGATAACTTCTGCTACTTTCCAGACATATGGGACGTATTTTAATCTGAACGATGCATTTATTTGGTACGTCAGCATAACAATACCTTTCTTAGGTAAGTGCTTAAGAACTTCTCCTGTGATAAGATCATATCTAGGTGCCTTCTTTGGATTCAGGTTTGGCTTGATTTCTCTGACAACTTCCTTTGGAGTAACTAGCTGGATGGCATCATAGGTTATATCTTCATTCGTGATTGGCTCTGATTCGATGATGTGGTGCTGGAAGATTTCTGTTAGATGTTCTGCAAAAATTTCACCCTTCTGTTTATTGTCTCTTGCCCAGGTACCGTCTCTTCGTCTTATAGGAGGGACATGGGCCCACCTATAAGACGGAGACTTTATGTGAAAAAAAAAGAGAAAGAGAAATTGTGAGAATGCAGTAAAACTTTACAAGAAGCTTAAAAGTCTAAGCTTAAAAAATAGCAGATTGTGACTTTTTTAGATTCTGAAATTATAAATTTATTTTATCACCAGGAACAAGCAGTTGAGGAATTGCGTATCATTTTTGGCAATGACAAGACTAGTCATGCCACATATTCAGAGCTCCAGAGTATGAAATATTTGGAGATGGTGATCAAAGAAGTAATGCGCCTATATCCCTCAGTGCCATATTTTGGCAGAATATTTACGGAAGACGTTGAAGTTGGTAAGAAAACAAGCGAAAAATGACAAATCACATTAGTCATCAACTTATGTGTTTTAGGTGGACAAATGTTTCCGAAAGGCACCCCAGTTGTGATTTTTGCTTATGGGTTGCATAGAAACCCTAAAGTTTACGTTGATCCTGAGAAGTTCGATCCAAATAGATTTCTGCCAGACAATCAAAGTAAACGGAACCCTTATAGTTTTATACCCTTCAGCGCCGGTCCAAGAAATTGTATAGGTTGGTATTTGATTCTAGGTACAGGTAGTGATAATAAGTCAAAAACACAAGCTACGAGTCAACCTCAAATGATAGTTGGGACTCTTTTGGTTGAAATAGGGCACAGTCACTATAGCCATTATATTCCTAACTGGTAACATGCATCATAATTTTAGAAACCAAAATTACAAAAAGTATATGAATTGGAAAGTAATTGTTCATTGAAAAATAAAAATGCTCGTGTTAATTCTCTATTAATACGGTCATTTCCTTGAAAATTTTAACTAAAAATATTAAAAAAATTGTGGTTTTGGTGCCAGAAATATCACAAACCCCATTCATCAAAATGAAAAAACATAATGACCGTTTAATCTTAGTACTATAAGTTAAAACTTCATTGCCGATTTATTTATAACTATTTTTTTCGCAAAATGGCAGCGATCTTTCAGAAACTTTCTTGGAGGACATGAGTTCAATAAAAGCTCGTTTAAGTGGGTTCGTATACCTTATACTAGTTTTTTGGGTAAAAAATAAAAGTATGTATCCTGAACAAAAGATATTTGTTTACTAAAAAATATGAACATCATGTCGTATATTTCTTGAAATACTAATGAAGTATACTTCTTGAAAATGTCTATGTATAAATGTCTATATTGAATAAAAAAAGCAGTCTACTGGGACCCGTTAAATTCTAAACATCATTGGCGCGCAACTTCTCACGCTCATATCACCGGTAGCTTTACGAATGTTTAAATAAATTTTTCAGGAAACAGTTTTTAACCAGAATATTATCAAAAATAGATAACTAAAAACTCGATTTTTTGTTCTTCACAAGGTGTATGTGGCCCCTTAAGTAACATCATAAAAGCTTTGTCAAAATAGAAAATCTAATATTGCGGCCAAATGTTACGGAAATATATATCGAATGAAAACTGGTGCTCTGGGATTGCAACATCACGTTTTACAAGTTTAGTACAACAAAATTAGTCAAACCTCAAAATAGTAGCCAAAATGTAAATAAGGCGAATATCAATGGAGACTAATTTCGAATTCTTTAATTAATTCGAATACAAAATTCGAAATCAACATCGCGGTTCTAATATGAAGTCGAAACATTTGTATAAAAATGCTTCTCCATTTATCTGACGATTGGAAAAACTCTAATCCTATGATTTCATGATTTTCTTTAACACTTGAGTAACCTTTTTTGTTATATACGTGACCAACACTAGTCGGTCAGAATAACAGGACTCCACTTGTCCTGGTATCGTTTTGTCATGTAGGAAACACATACACATAAAAAAACTTAATTAAAAATTAATTAAATAATAAATATTTTGAACATCCATGTTGCAATCCAAGCAATAGAGCGACGTTTAAATCTCCACGAACATTTGGTCTCCTAGCAGTAAGGTTTGGGTACTTTAAAGTATGTTTTGAGTTTGGATATCTTCCAGGATTACTGGGTTCCTTGCATTCCTTTCGCAACAGTCAAACAAAAGTAACATTTCTATCATAAACCGTATATAGCGACCTGATCAAAACTTAAGAAATATTCGTGCACTTATAGCGCTAATGCAATTCCGAAAACATTTTGGTTGCCATTTTAGGTTCCTAATTTTGAATTTATGATTTCAAATTCGAAATCAGCGACCCAGAAAGCCCCTAGGTGCAGTTTTCATGTAAGTGCGGTTATTTTTGAATATTTTGGCTGCAATTTTGAAATCAGCGACTCCGAATGTCTCCGAGTAGCAACTTCTATGGATATCCGTCTATTTTTTAACAATTTGGATGCCATTTTGGATCCCCCATGTCGAATTTTGAGTTTATGTTACTACGTTTGAAATCCGCGACTGCAAAACGCCCTAATAGCATTCATATTTAAAAACCTGGATCGTTGTATTAATTACTTTACTGTCAATGGTATATGACACAATTCAGAGCAAATGCCTACTTGCTTTATCATCTTTTAACGATTTATTTAAAATATTTATCACATGACATTTTTATAGATATTTAAATTGTTTTATTTTCAGGCCAAAAGTTTGCTATGCTGGAAATGAAGGCCATCTTATGCTCAACTTTAAGAAATTACGTGCTACTTCCTGTAGAGAACTTCAAGCCACAGTTAGTACCAGATTTGATCATCAAATCTACCAATGGAGTCGAAATACGTTTAGCGAATAGAAATTTTTAAATTATTTTCTAGTAGGCACATATGGTTTAAATTAATTTGTTGCTATCAGTTGATTAACTACACATATTAAGTCTAACTAATTAACCAAATGTACATACTTCTTGCAGGAAAGTTGTCATCACATGAACAATTTGTTTCTATGTAGTTTATATATATATATATATTTTTTTTATATTTAATATACATAGTGTTTCAAAATGTATTGTACTGTTCATTGTAGTTTAGTTAGATAGAGGGTAGCAATGCTGAATTGAACAGAAGTTTATAAGCAGTAACATTTTTGACTGGAAAGACTAACAACAATAAATAATCCCTTATTGTTATGACCACCTTATGTAATATCTGTATTCCATTCCTATAATGTTGTTAATTATTATCTAACAGATGTATATTTGTAAACTACCAGACGACATAGTAGTATTATCTGTAGTTCTAGTTAGTGTTAATAGTCTAGTTCTCAATTATTAATAATTATTTATTCACACTATTTATTCATGAGGTTGCAATCGTCGATTGAATAAAACGAAATAAACGCAACTCCATGTAACAAAAAATCTGATCTTTCATAATGACATAGCATATGTGATGAGATCTATGAAAAAGTACTGTATGTCGGGATTAAAATTGAAAAAATCATGTTCACAAAGTAATAGTTCTTTGACATTAAGGTTTACTCTTCAGATTGTCTTAATATTTGTGAACCTTCAACTATCAAATGGAAAATTAGTATATAGTATATACATATCCGCCAAAGGATAATTTTATATATATATATATATATATATATATATATATATATATATATATATATATATATATATATAACTAAAAAGAGCTATCCTTAAAAGAAAAGTATCGTAAAAATTAGTTCATGTATTTGAAAATGCAAGGTAGTAAAAATAAATCTCCACATATAAAATTCTTTATTAATATGGTCTCCAAAATAATATCGACTGAATCGGGTGTACAGGGTGTCCGCTTGTTGTGTGAATGTAATCATATCTAGTTTATTCCAAGTGAATGCTTAACAGCGCACAAAGTTACGCATTTGTATGTTGATAAATTATCTGAAAAATCCTTTTTTACTTTTGAAGATATCAACAATCAAACCCAAATATTTCATTTTCAAGGTTTTGTCAGTTTCATTAATTCCATTACGTATTGAACTAAGAATTAGAAAACAAACTATTTCTACAAAACTTTTTTATTTTATAAATTTAGTTTTAGAAAATTTATCAGAATGTAAATTTGGCCACTTTTACCATATTTATAATTGTTACCGTTTTCATATATTTGAAAATAAACAAGATCACCTTACATTCTAACGAAAAACAGACACTATGTATAGTAAAAATGCATAAACCAGAAAAATTTGCAATTTCGACTATTGTAACCCACTTTGGGGGGGGGGGGGGGTCGATGGCATTTTGGATAGAGTGACTGCTATCTACGCTGGAGGTCCTGGGTTCGATGCTGGCTCGGGCTAAAATCGACTGTCCTGGTATTTTAGGCAGGGAACAAATACCTTTGCATGCCTTTGTATACCTTTGCATGCGCAAATACCTTCCATCGGATGAGGCCTGTGGTTCCGTGTGCTGTCATGATGCGACGTGCACGTTAAAGAACTCCTACTGGTGGTTGGAATTCTTTCAGTTCGACAAAATTCCTGGGTGTGTGTAGCCTGCCCTCAGCGTCGGTGATTGGCCTAAGTTGCGGAAACAGACCGACGTAAAATAAACAAGTTTAAAAAAATAAAAAAAAAACCACTTTAATTTATTATTTTAATTAATTTTAGCGAAACAATAGTTAATGAATAGCAAAGTGATGTTTTGTTGTTGTGAGGATAAAAATTCATGATTGATAGGTTTTTGTTTTCAGAATAGTATAGTGAAAATATTGAAGAAGGAAACCTCATAGATATCTAAAAACGTTTAATTGTTTATAAATTTTAACAATCCTCTAACAATATCAAAGATTCCCGCGGTATATTATTGGTAATACTTCAAAAAAGAATCACATATACAGATCCATAAATGATTATGGTTTCTTCCCGTATAATTTATTTATTTTTTCAAAATCAAATTGGATCATTAAATACCTCACATTAAATACGCTACATAATATTACTAAGAAAAAACTAGTAAGAATATTATCTTCAGCCGTGCTGAAGTTAAAATACCTCCACCGTAAAATATTTAAAAAAAAACAAGTGAACCGATTTTGCCCATTCACGAACTTGTCCTTTCTTTTTACGAGATAAGCGTGTTTACCAAATTTCAGATCAATTACTTCAAAATTACGGCAGTTATCGTGTACACAGGCGGACAGACGGACAGACAGACGGACATAGCTAAATCGATTCAATTTTCAATTCTGATAAAATCCATATATATATATATATATACAGGGTGTCCGGAAAGTAATGGGACCCAGCTTAACCGTATATTCTTGACGTCAAATAAGACCGATTAAACCAAAAATCCCATAGTAAAAAGTGCTTCCTTAAGAAGTTATAAGGTGTTAAAGATAGAAAATATATTTATTGTTTTGCGTATATTTCAGAAAAGAAACGGCCGATCAAGCTGAAAATGGGTACCCTTAGGCTTTTAGAGAAGCCAAACATGATAAGAGTATTAGGACATTTCCATATTGTAGAGGGAGCTGTCGGCAGCTTTTCTGGGGTAGTATTATTATGATATTTTTATTATTATTATGACTATGGGCGGTATGACCAAAAATTATGATACGGACGTTAATTTCAAATAAAAAATGTTTACCTATTTTATGCCGATAAAATCCACCGTTTTCAAGAAAAACGCAATTAAACATTTTGTGTATTTGCTAAAAGCTATATCATTATAAAAAATGTAACTTAATTTTCACTTATTCTTTATTTATAAATTTATAAGGTTTTCAAAATGTCCACCGTTTAGTTCAACACATCTTTTACAACGTTTTCCTAAGTTTTGTCGTACACTAAAGACGCAAAGTTATTTCTAATTTCATTTCCTGCGTCAATAATAGTTCTTTGCAAATCTTGCCTAGTATTAGTAGACTTGCCGGTATACAATAGATTTCATAGAGCTCCATATCAAAAAATCTAATGCGTTGAGGTCTGGGCTTCTCGCTGGCCAAGGATAATCACTCCAGCGGTGCGGATGGTTGTCTAAATAGTTTCGCACAGTTTGCAGGAAATGAGCGGGAGCACCATTGTGCATAAACCATACACTACCACGCAGGTTTAAAGGGATGTCTTCTATTAAAGTAGGTAGAACGTTGTCCCAAAAATTTAAATACGATGCACCATTTAATCGAGGAGGAAGTTCGTAAGGCCCGATCAAATGATCTCCAACAACATTGCACCATACATTTACTGAAAATTCTTGTTGGAAATGTTTATTTCTGGATAAATGGGGGTTTTCTACATTCCAGGAGTGAGAATTGCGTGTGGTTAGGATACCACGGCGTGTAAAAGTTGCCTCATCGGTAAATAACACACGGCCAAAAAATGTTGGGCCGTGATTTTGTTTGTTTCGTAACCATCGACAAAGTTTTAGTCTTTGTGGCAAATCATTTGGTAGCAACGCCTGCACATTAGTGTGGTGGTAGGGATAAAGCAGAAAAATGTTATGCGCGCTTGTCCGGGATACTACAGTAGCTGCACATAATTTCTGTACTCTTACTTCAGGATCTTCTTCTATTCGGAACAAAATATCTTCCTCCTCCTCAATGGTTGGCGAAGTTGGTTGTCCTGCATGGCGCTTTAGCGCCGAAAACTTCCATGTTCATTCAGCCGTTGAAATATATTTTGGAAAGGCTTTCTATTGGTTGGCGACAATTTTGGTACTACTGCCTGTATGTTCCCGCTGCTGCTGCTCCATTATTGAGCATAAACAGCAACCATATCAGTCATTTCCGAGTTTGAAAAAAAATTGTGCCAAGGCATATTTTTTTGTGATAAAATACCACAAATATGTAATGAACTGTGAAATAATCAATTAAATACAGTAACGTTAAGCAAACTGACACAAATGCATTTACGTTTGACACATAGTAACTTGATAGAATAATTGCATAAACTACAGTTATTAAATACACAGTACGTTTAATTGCGTTTTTCTTGAAAACGGTGGATTTTATCGGCATAAAATAGATTTTTACATTTTTTTATGTAAAATTAACGTCCGTATCATAATTTTTAGTTATACCACCCATAGTCATAATAATAATTAAAATATCATAATAATACTACCCCAGAAAAACTGCCGACAGCTCCCTCTACAATATGCAAATGTGCTAATACTCTTATCATGTTTGGCTTCTCCAAAAGCCTAAGGGTACCAATTTTCACCTTGATCGGCCGTTTCTTCTCTGAAATATACGCAAAACAAGAAATATATATATATATTTCTTTCTTTAACACCTTATAACTTCTTAAGGAAGCACTTTTTACTATGAGATTTTTGGTTTAATCGGTCCCATTTGACATCAAGAATATACGGTTAAGCTGGGTCCCAGTACTTTCCGGACACCCTGTATATATATATATATATATATATATATATATATATATATATATATATATATGTCTATATCTGCCACGCCTCCCTAAGGGTGTTACAAATGTAGAATCAAACTCAATATACCCTCACCACATTAAATGTGGGGGGTATAAAAATAGAAAACCTAACCCAATCGTTCTATGTCGTTGTTACGATATGTAGATAATATATTGATGTATGTTTAGCTGTATAAACCGTAGGCGTTAGGTGAAGGCATTGGGTACCAATATCGAGATAGTATAGAAAGGAGACGCTATGACGACGTTTTTGGTATGCTGAAAACGGCGTCAGAAGGTTTGGCATGGGACTAT
This sequence comes from Aphodius sticticus, assembly GCA_963966075.1. NCBI lineage: Eukaryota > Metazoa > Arthropoda > Insecta > Coleoptera > Scarabaeidae > Aphodius > Aphodius sticticus. The sequence continues at coordinate 51,836,159 of OZ014508.1, read as the reverse complement.
CCGACGGTCGGTCTGCACAGGCCCGGACTAATTATAATTATTTTTCTGTAATATTGTAAATAGTGCAACGCAGCACATATTAACTATATTTGTTTAACTAAAGAAAGTAATAATAAACACAAAAATACTCTGGATTAAGGTTATAAAAAATTATGTAAAATAAATCTTATAAGTGTAACATAAATCTGAATATGAATATGAACAAAATAAGTATTATACATGTTGTAACCTACTCACCATTAAACAAAACCATTTTATTATTTTTATGTCGAATGCTGGCGGATTTATTTATTTTTGTTTTACTGATGTAACACATTCGAATATGTGTGTACTGTGTACCTATTTATAATACTTCTAAGTAATAATATTCTGTGATTATCCAACACATCTTGATCGAAACTATGTTTTACTAAACTAGAAAATATATTTGATGCGATTTGGTGATGTTCTGTCTATACATATATTCGTAGAATGCTTCGAACAAACCACACTGGGCTTCGTCGGCTTCCAGTTACATCGGTCTACAAACTGTATCCATAATTCCTGCAGGGCAGGAATTTTTGGAGACCTACATTTAATTGTTAAATAGACAATAAATTAAGTCAAACTTTATTGAATACCGGCCTGTTCATTCCCATTTGTCTGACATCTAACGTCACTTACCGATGAAACGTAATTTCAGCTGATTTATTGCAGCCAGGACCCTTTCTGCTGCCACAGCTTCTTACATCACACTGTCACGCTAATTAGTTAAAAAAAGAAATACTTATAGCGCACTAGAAACCACTTCAACCTATACAGGGTGTTTATGGTCTTGTGATTTTATTTTCAAAGGGCGATTAAACATCATAAAAGATGGCCTTTACCATAAAACTTTCTTTACAAAAGTAGCATAATAAGAGAGATATTAAGTTACTGGCAACAGCCTACTTAGTAAAAAAATCACTGATAACTTATCGTTAGAGTTTAGATTTACTTTGCACAAGTTGTGGATCAATCGTTTTACCGTTAACAACCTTCTTTTAAGGTGTTTAGACGCCCTTTAACATTAAAAACAAAGAAAAAGTAACAGTAATATCACACGTATTATGCAACTTTTGTTAAGACATTTTTACCTTCATGACTTTCTTTTAAGATGTTTAATCACCCCTTGAAAATAAAATCACAAGACCGTAAACACCCTGTATAATGTAACGTCGATTTGACGTTATGGGACTATCGGACGGTATGAGCTGACATAAAGTGATCCCAATTTTAAGCACATATACTATCTCGATGGATACCAATTAAGAACGTATTTGGTTTTTGTACGGAACGACCCAATATAATTTACGCACATATTTTATGGATCACTTTGTTACAGGTATTCAATGAGTTACATGATACGAATAAGACAGTATTATCGCAGTGTTTCATTACAGAAACCTATTACAATTAATTATTAAATTAGTCATAAACTAAAACCCAATACTTATACCATGTCATCGTAAAAGTCAAAACTCGACAAATTCTACAAAATATACGATTTGGATAAATATTTAAAAAGAAGATTAAATGTATTATAAACATGATTTTCGTTGTGTTGGGTACATAGACTTTTTCTGCAACATATTCTTTTAACAAATATTGTTTGACATAAAAAAGCTAGATTATGTGGATAAACACAATAAAGTGCAGAAATAACAAAAGAAATCTAAAAAAGCGCGTTTTTAATATTTTTTTAAAGAAAATTCAATAGATTAACGTGACGTAATAAAACATACTATGTTAAAATTAATTGTAAAATTACACCTTTTTAACCTACTGTGCATCAATTTTTAATATGTCTGCGTTCCAATAATTTTGTTTTATGATATTGAAATTAAAACCAATCGGTAGTGATGTGAATTTTAACCATTTTTACCATGCTTAGAAGAAACTAAATGTAAAGTTCCTACGTGTTCTCAATGCATCTGCGCCTGGCTTTTCAACCAAATTTAATTTAAATTGAATTTAATATTGACAAATTAATTAATATAAAGTTTATAATTTTTGTCGTAGGCGTGTAAGTTATCTAAAACATGTAATTCGTATTTTTCTTTGTAAAAAAATAGAATAGAAAATACATGGTTATTGACTTTCATCATACGATTTGAATAATACGATTTGGGTCAAAAAAGAACAACTCTAACCTAGTTTATTAATTTCTTGTTAGTAATCCCCTAAAAATTCTGAAAAAAATGTCAACATTTTTAAACCTCCGTGGAACGCAGGATAAATTATGAAAAATCGGAACTGTCGTGCCAAAAGCGCCCGTCTCGTCATATTACACATAATATATCTAAGAAGAAAATAAAAAAAAAACTGGATCACTCTGTCGTACCTTTTACATTTTTTGAGAAAAAATTTATTTTAATGCATACATAGCCGATCTCGATCAAATAGAATCTCATGCAGCTAAGCTATTAGTTTTATATATAGTATGATAAAGTCATGTGCCTGGCACCATCAGATTTTTATAATCATTTGGTTAAGATTAGAATGTAGTAGGTCCTTGTACATAACTACCAAAATAACCGTAAACATGTGCTCACACTGACCTTGATCATTTTGCGAATTATCGCAGTTTGGCCACTGTACGTATTAATGTGCCGCGGATTTGAAATTTTAACTTAATATTTAATGATGTTTGAATTAAAAAGCGACACTTTGTTTTTATTTTTGCGTATTGGACGAAGTTGAGCGGCTCTCCGTGCGATGAAAGCGCGACAAGAGACGATAAGTGTTGTTAATGGCGAATAGTTACCGTCGATAACGTTCAGCGATGTGGCTCGTATTACTGCTGGCAATTTTCTTAATTCCGTGTTTTGTGATGATACACTGGTACTTATCGTATCTGCATTTTGAGAGAAAGATCCGACATATTCCAGGGCCAAAACCTCTTCCAATCGTTGGAAATGCATTGGAATTTTCGTCGTCCACTAGTGAGTAGCAGCAAAATTAATATCAAAGGAATGTATGACTTGTTGCGGTTCGTGTTATCATTTAATTAGTTAATTGCAAGACAAATTATTAGGTATAATTTCGCATTTATATTAGTCATATTATATTACTATATTAATTTATATTTGTCACACTACCGAATTAGGTATTTTCGTTATATGTAAAAACAAAAACTATTGTATCTATTGAATTTCATTATAGAGAAAAGAAGAAGAAAAATACTAAGAAGAAGACCGCTATAGATATGCTAAAAACTAACAAGTGGTTTACATTATGAGTAAAAATTTACAAACTGTAAACATATTCTTGAAATTTGACGTTTTTCTATGTTATATTTATAATATTTGGTAAGTTTTGTTTCCGGATTAGATAAGATTATTATTATTGCATAAACATAATTATTAAAAAACAAAAAAGTCAATCATCAATGGAAATCATTGATAACTAATTATTACAAAACATGGAATGAAATGAATTACTGGCGTTTTCCACTGGTGTTTATGTGTATCGTAGTTATGGTCAATTCACGTTATTACCGTTTAGATAGATTGATTTTTAAACATCTTATTGCTACTTTGATCTATGTACATTCCGGGGCACAAAACCGGACAAGTTGATGTGCATGGTCAGATTCTCTAGTACTCTTACAAAACCATGTCTATTGCTAACATTTTGTTTTGGATTTGTCGCAATATATTATTACACATTTTGAGCATTTACATGAGTATTCCGATATTGCACATCGACAAATATTGAACTTGGCATGTGCGCAAAAGTTATTGAAATTCCAAAGATTTACTTGTTATATTGCATAAAAAACCATTAGGTAATCAAAAACCAAAATATTGACAATTGATACGACGTTGTAACAGAGTACTTGAGAACAAGTTGCCTAATTAGCCCATTGGGTGTCTCAAACTGAAACGATTTTGATTTTACTGGGTATAATAAGTCCTACAAATTTCGTTTTTGAAATTACAAAATTGATAATTAGTTTTAGTTTATCTCAATTGCATGAACCATAATATCGTCGGCAAGCCTATGTTGTTTAAGTAGATTGATGTTAAATTTATCACTTGATAGCGGGTGATATATGTATATATGCTTATTAATGTTATAATTATTATCTTGTTGTGTGCAATAATATTTGTTGCAAACATATTAGTACGATAGTGGTGTCCAGCGTAAGATAATTAAGATAATTGATGTGTATATCCCATATATCTGAGAGAGGTAGACTATATTTTCAGCGCTCTGATACTGAATCGAACATACCACAATCACCTACACCACATCCCGATATAGTGAAAGCCACTAAAGTTTGCATTAAAAAAATGTGTCACAGAAACCTACATAAAATAACTATTCTGAACGGTAATTTCTACAAATTATAAGCTACTGATATTAATTTTACAAATCAAATATGAAACAACAACTGGTATATGGAGTTAATAATTAAATTCTTCGAATACTACGGTATTATGGCAAAGATTTATTTCTGAAACCAAAAGATTAAAAAAAGGTTCCCACCGAAAACGTTTGTTTTTAAAATACCTCCAATAATACCACACCCGAACTAGGTTCGCGTTTGAAATTATGATCTGAGTTCAGATGTGTCTGCAGTTGTCATGAGTTATCTTATGCTATTTTTCCTGAACACCAATGACGTCATATAGCCCAGAAGAACCCTGCCAAGGGTGGAATGTTATAATACCCTGTATATTCATCTATGCTGAAAAAAAAATCAGTAAGATCTTTTCATCGGGGCTTGAAGGATTCGTGTTTTAAAGAAAGGGCCAAGTATCCTCTGTGGAAAGCAGTGAGGAACTACAAGAACTTCTGGCCCATATACCATCTATAAGACGAAGAGACGGGACGTAGGTAAAAGACAATAAACAGAAGGCTGAAACTTTTGCAGAACATCTAACGAACAATTTCCAGCCCCACAACATCGAATCAGAGCCAATCACGATTGAAGCTATAGCCTATGGTGGGAAGCGAACCAACTAGTTACTCCAAAAGAAGTTGCCAAAGAAATCAAAACAAATCTGACTGCAAAGAAAGCACCTGGATATTATATTATCACTGGGGAAGAGTGTAAACAATTACTTAAGAAAGGTATTATTAGGCTGACGTATCTAATAAATGTATCGTTCGGGGTAAAACACCTGCCACATGTCCTACCAGAAGTTATCATGATATGAAAACTAGGCAGAGCTCTTTGAAAAGCTGCTTCTAAAGAGACTAAAACCTATAATTGACAGAAAGATACTAATTCCAAATCATCAAATTGGGTTTAGATAAAGGCATTTTACTATACTGCCCTCCAATGGAAATGGAGAAAAATGACATAGGATGAAATATTTTAAGTTTTCTCTTAAATGTGACGTTGATAGTTAAAACAAATTAGCCTGTTTTACGTGCAAATTTATTATTAGGTAACATGCCTGGCTAAGGTAAATTCTTTAAAATGTAAAAATGTGTGTGGTTTTACATTAAAATTATTTGCTTAACAATCTTTCGTGATGTGACACAAGCTTTCGATAAGCTCTGACACGTAGAATTGATACACAAACTAAAGAGTATGCTACCTTTACAATACGTCATATATAGTTTTCAGAATAAGACAGATAGATGAATACTTGGACTTCTAAGAAGTAACAGCAGGAGGACCCCAGCGTAGTGTCTTGGGACAAGTTCTCTAACTACTATGTATAACTGATCTACCACAGTTGGAAAATGTAACACTCGCCACTTTCACGGATGACACGGCTATAATGGCAGTGGGATCAACTGTCAAAATACATCAATGGACCAATACTTGGAAGACCAAGCTCAAAAGAACTGAAATCTGAATCGAGAACATATCTCATGTCATCATTAACTACGCCATAGTTCCATATGTGAACAATGCATAGTATTTGGGTATGACTTTGGATACAAAGCTAAGCTGGAAAAAATATGTTCAGAAGAAATAAGTTTACAACCAAGTACTAAAACAGATTTGATTATACAGCATCCAACTTTAGGATTGCGCAAAAAACAAATACCCAGGCATCCAAACTTTCTAAAAGAAAGTATGTACTAAGGAATATGGTTAACGCTCTTGGTGCATACGGAACAATGACCTACACCGTGATCTTGATGTACCACAAGTCAAAGGATAGAGCGCTTCGCCGCTAAGCATGAATCTCGCGTCATCAGTTGGACATAGAAACCCTGAAGCTGCTGGACAACCAGAATCTCGTAGGAACGCTAAAACTAACTAAACGCTGACTAGTTCAGTGAAATGTGTAAAACGCAGATCACAGTGAGTCAAGTGTTACTGTTTCTTGCTTAGGCCAAAGTAAATATAGGACATCAGTGGATAGCCTATTACGGACAACTACCTAGTTTTAAGAAATGATTTTCAAATTGAAATGATTTTAGTTTAGTGGTAATATGTTAGTAATCTTGTGATTATTATTAAAAAAAATACTCTTTTATTGGATACTGAAGGATTCGTATTTTAAAGAAAGATCCAAGTGGGGTAAGCCAGACCACATTATTATTGCTACATGCATTCCTCTACAATTATGAAGAAACCATTCAGCATTGAAGCAATACCTGGCACCGTTAGATATTCAATATAATGCATAATTTATAATTTAATTCATAACTTTATTTATGTCTTTATTTATTAAAATTTATTAATCGCAAATTAAACACATTACAGCTACACTACCAAAACTGATGCATTACAAGAGAATCTACGGCAACTTTAAAATCTACATTGGTTCAGAAGTTTACGTATTTTACTCAAAACCAGAAGACGTAGAACGTATTCTAACTTGTAACAAGACAATTACGAAGTCTCCTGTTTACAGATTTTTTGCCAGATGGCTTGGAAATGGTTTGATACTATCCACAGGTAACAAAAACTACCAGCCCTAAGTAACAGCATGCTTGACAAGCTGTACAATCTTGTACAACACTTGCGCACATACGTTCAGTTATATCAGCTCAAGGCTGCTGGTTCATGCAATAAATCATGGCTAAAAATTCAATCTTTATGCTGATTGGGAAAACTTACAAAATTATCATACAGACGTTCAAACAAGCTTGCACAAACAGTTGGTATATGTAAGCTTGTCAGGATGCAATTGCGTTATACTTTCCATTACTATATCTCTCTCTCTTTCTTAGCTGATGGTGTTGCATTTCTTCCGTAATCCCAGTTGTGGGCTCGTATCTAGTTTAGTGTTTCCATTCATCTAATTAAAAAAGACAGTCGATATACTTGCTGTTTCAGAAATAACGGCTGACCTTGAAGAAGCGTATTCGCCAAGGTCAGAGAAGCAATTTTGGTGAAATAACATACCTTCTATTTAAAAATTTTAAGCACTAGCAAAATTGCATTCAAGAAATGGTTTATGCCGCAGGGGTGGCCAACGCGTCGATCGCCCGCGATCTTTAAACCAGTTTATAGTTTATACACAAATTATAATGGGGGCGTCTCTTCCAATTGCAGCTCGATGAAGGCCAACCCGAATTATTACTACATACCGATGTAAGATGGCTAAGTAGAGGTAAATTTTTGCAAAGATTTCGTGATTTATTTCCTGAAATAATAAATTTTCTTCACGATCAAAATGAAACATGTGAAAAATTAAATGATGGAACTTGGCTTAATGACTTAGCATTTCTTACTGATTTTACTTCAATATTAAGTCATTTAAATTTAGAACTACAACGTAAAAATAAAACAGTAATTGATATGATCTGACTGCATAGATGCATATAAAACAAAATTTATAATGCTAATAGAAGATCTGCAACAAAATAATCTCAATCATTTTCCAAATATGGCGGATAACCTACAAAAACATAAAAATATTAATTATAACACGGATAAATACGTCGCGGAAATCCAGAAAGTAATTGAAGATTTTGAGGTAAGATTTCAAGATTTTGAAAATATTAAAGAAATTGTGGAATTTATATCTTTTCCTTTTGCGAGCTAGATATTGATATATTAGCAATAAAAAATCCAAAATCTTATAACATTCTTCCATGATAAGGTTTTCCGACCCAAAAAGCAAAATAGCGGGATTGAGATCTTAAAATGAAATTAGCAGCCATTCTGTTCATTTATAAACACATTTATAACAACACTTTCATATTTACGAACAAATAGTACCTACCACTAGTACCAAATCTATCTTGAAAAAGTATCGAACTTTTTAGGTAGGTACCTACCGCCTGTACGGATTGAGCTTGTAGCTGCAAATATCAAAAGTTGGGTATGGAAATTAATTTTTTTCAGAAGCCCATATTTTTAAATGTTAAAAAAAATTGTTTTGCTTATCGTTTATCTACCCATAGCTGACGGGAGTGCACCTCGTATTGAAACACAGTGTATACACATAGCACATACATATGTATGTGCGTTGTAGTTGGGGGGGGGGGGGGTGAACTTACACCCCCCCAACTTACACTACGCTTGACAACAAGTCGATCGCGACACATTTTTACGATAAAAGGTGAATCTTAAGTACACAAAAGTTGGCCACCCCTGGTCTATGGCATGCCCTGTAGCCGATTGGTTTGTACCTAACCCAGAAATGTGATGCAGATTTATAAAAGTCACTACACAAACACACTCACATTAAGACGCCACAATACAAATGATTCTTATCGTAGATAAACAAACGAACGGCTGACTACGATGATATGAACAGTCTAATGTAGGCCAATGTCATTGTAAGCGAGGGTGGAGGGAGACCGATGTTTTGACGTCGGCGTTGATTTGTCACTAGTTGCAGCACAACTGCAGTAGTATCTTGACGATTACTTGGCACTGAACAGGGTCGGACTCCGCTCATCTTTGTTAATTTTCTCAAGAATACGTCAAGTTAGATCATACGTTATTTGACAAAAGATTTATATTACGTCCTTGGGCATATGCCCCTTCAAAGTTAGCCGTTATTTCTGAAACAGCCTGTATTTAATAGTCAATCACATTAAATACTTTTGAATCCATTCCATTCGCATTTGATCAGTTCTTACATCATTTCTGCTCTCATCAACGGAGTAAGCATAGTACTTACTTAATTACTTTTATACTTCATTTTAGGGAACCTCTGGAGGAAGAGGAGAAAAATTATTACGCCAGCCTTTCACTTTACCATTTTGGAAGACTTTGTTTTGGTGTTTAGTGCTTCAAGCGATATATTGGTACAAAAATTGGAAAAGGAAATAAATTCAAAATCCTTTGATATCTCCACATATATAGCACCGTGTACTTTAGATATTATCTGTGGTAAGCCACCCACTATAAAGTTTACATTACTCCTTCAATACATTTTTATACATTAAACAGACACTGCTATGGGTATATCGCTAAATGCTCAAGATAACACGAACTCTGAATATATTGATGGAGTTCACTACATGTTGAAGATGCTACTCATGAGGTTCTTCTCAGCTGCTTATCAATACGACTTCCTGTATCAGTTTTCTGACCTGTACAGAAATGAAATAAAGACGGTAGATATGCTGCACAAAGTAGCCAACGACGTAATTATAAAAAGAAGGCAAGAAATTTTTTCTAGTAATATAAACGTTCAAAGTAGAGCTACAGATGATCTAGGAAGAAAAATAAGGAAACCGTTTTTGGACAGTCTTCTGGAATACTCTAGAAACGATCCAAGTTTTACTGATGATGATATAAGAGAAGAAGTTGACAATTTCTTATTTGCTGTACGCGCACAATGTTTAGTGTGACATTCATGTGTTATTAATAAACAATTATTATTGTAGGGTTATGATACTACATCAACAACTATATCGTTTGCCCTACACAATATTGCAAATCATCCGGATGTCCAGGTAAATTAGTGAACAATGGTAACCCGATTAATATATGACTTTAACACATGCTACAGGATAAAATTGTGGCGGAGCAACGTTTGATATTCTCGGATGACCAAAACCGCGTGCCAACTCATTCTGACTTACAAAACATGAAATATCTTGAAATGGTCTTGAAAGAAACTATTAGGATCTATTCGACATTACCTATTATTGGTAGGACAATTTGTGAAGATACTACATGGGGTATGTAACAATTCTCAATTATTGGTCTCGAGCTTCAACAATTTGGAAAAGAGCAAAATAAAAACAATCATTTAATAAACTTTTAATCACATATTCTTTTCAGAATCCCAGAAGGGTCCATTGAGAAATATTCGTCTAAATTAGTAGTATTTAAAACTCAAGACAAAATTAATATATTTTAATTTGTATTTACATAAGCGGCAAAATCGGCCGCGGTTATATAAAAACGTATTGAAAACGACACACAATTTACATTCCATTCTCAAAATGTACCCCAGAGTTACATATAACATCGATATCACTTATAATACTACTTTTCTATTCTTATTTTGTGTTATTGTAAACACTATGACATATAATTTACAGGTTGATAATCGTATCGTAATAACTATTCAGGAATTGTTTTGAGTTGCATCGGGTCAATACATATGAAATGGTTCAGAAAAAAATTAGTTGGTCGCTTGACTATTTTAGAAATATTTATTTTTTTAATGACACTCCCTAGGTTATGGGTGTGCAAAAAAAATTATTATTTTACTTGGTTTAGCAATGGCGGCTATTTTTGAGTAATCGAATTCGTCCTTTTGACATTGGTACGTGTTTGGGTTAAACTAAATAACTTGGTTTGTTATAGAAATTAAAATAAAAACCATATCCATTTAGCGCATTCCAGGTTATCTGCTAAGTATATAACAGGGTTTACACGTATTTTCTATTTAAAACAAAATCGTGGAGTTTACTTACTTAGGACTCGTTTTAAAGATTTTTTCCGATATCAAGGGGTACCTAGTTTGTATGCAAAGGGCTTGTACTAAAAATAGCCCACTTGCTACTTCCCCTTTTTAATACTAAGCTATTGAAATTTTTTTATAGATAATTAATAATAATTATTTCTTATTTTTACGGTATTTAATGCCCAATATTTCTAATGGAATCAGACTAAGAAATCTGAAAAGCTGCTACAATTAATTCATCTTATAATGTTTAAAAATATATTAGAATAACATGCCCTTCAACTAACAAATTAATTCATCTCATTATAATGTTTAAAAATATATTAAAACATTCTTGTGTATTTACCTGTGTTTGGAATAATATGCCCTTGAACATGGGGAAAAGCAGTAAGGAGCGTTTACTAACAAATATGGCATTCTCTTATGACGTTGCAACAGTATAATTATTCAAACTAGCTACATTTTACTACAATATTATTAATTTTATTCAGATTAAAATAATAATGATGTAGGTGCAGAATGCGACCAGTGTCTTTAGCATGTCTTCAAAAACTACTTAACAGCCGAATCCTTACTGTTGAAGATATATTGTCATGGGGGGAACGTCCCTTGTAAATATTTACTAATACTTTAATCAACTCTAAACTGAAGGGGGCCCCTGTTAGGGATTCGCTTAAGATCCTAACCTAAACCACATGTTGAAGGCGGCGACTCGTCCAAGCGACGCTTGGTCCGCCATTTTTGCAACTTAACCCGTAAGTTGATTTAAACTCACCAATTTAATTAATCTTACGGTAGCGTGAATTAATTATCTCTTTCCTACGGAGGCTTAAAACTTGTGAATTCTTTCTCTGAGACTTTGTCAGAGAAAGATGAAACCCTAACTTATCAATTTAAACTACTTGCAAGCCAAAAATGCTTTTCTATAAAAAGGGACAGGTTTATATTATTCTAAAATGCCGAAGAAAACCACTATGCAATCTATTAACAATATTAAAACACAAATGCAGAACTGCTTACATGAAAATATGAATACTAACTCCTAATAACAATATTAATAATTCTTGGCGAGAGATGGTCGACAACATGAATCAACAAAACTCTACTTAACAACTTACGCATTTTTAAAACAATGGATGAGACGGAGAACACACACAGAGACTCAGGGGGCTGAGCCCCCAGAAAGCAGAACCTTATCGTAATAAACCCCAGACAAAACAGAATGAATCTTTAGTCGTCGCTTCCCTCGCTCTTACATTTTCGCGCCAAAATCATTAGACGCTTGCGCGGTAATATGACCCTCTGATGACTGCAGCGCCACTCCGAGCGTCTGTTAAATACCAATTTAAATCAAAACAAACCAGCAGGCAAATTCAAATCACATTCCCAAACTTATGCGCGAAATATCGACCTATTACAATATTCTCTTTTGTGATGGAAACCATCCAGGGATAAAATACTGTTGATACATATAAATAAATAAATAATAATATACATCTAATTGGTAGACTATCTATGTACTATATCTAGATTGCACCCTTGATAATCGCTGTCAGAGCTATGTAAAAAGACAACTGGAACTAGTTTCCACAAATAAATACTCATCTCATCAAGAAACGGAATAGAAAATACGAATTGCCTGTGTTTATGACCGTCAGCGGTGTATTGGAGAGTTATTAAATTTGAGAATTATAATATTGTATACTGCCCCAAGAAATTCCTTCAAAAGGTCTGATGAAGACAAAGTATGGGTTCATGTTAAGAATGTTTTGAAGAAAACTAACACCTTTTTGAAGTTAGATGTTATGTTACAATGCTGTGTGGGCCGCTTGGCTTGACTAACTTTCTATTTACTTCAACCAGGTTTGATTGTTTGTAATTTCCCCCTATATACTTACAATCAATCGATGCGTAGCCTTTTTTATGAAGTCTATGATGCTTCGAGGAGGCAGTTGTACCAGTTCTATAGGCTCTAGTGTGCCTACATCCAGGTAGAATGTTCTGGTTTGTTAATTTTCACTTACTGTCAGGTGATTGAATACATGACATTTTCTACATTTGAGTTCCGTATTGAGGAGAAAAAGTAATAAGTAAAGTAAAGAATATATTTTAAAAATTTGAACCACTTCACATCATATTTTTGTCGCACCTACGTCTCGGACCGATTAAAATGAGCACGGAATTTTTCATTACATTTCTCTGACCAAACTGGGGAATCCCCTTTCTTTAAATGATACCGGGGAGTCCCTACAACTAAGTACTGACGGTTTTATTTTGTGCTTGGATTGTTTATAATTATGATTATCACAGAAAATGAAACAATCTGAATGGAAACTTTCGGGGGTGCCTTTTGTCTTTTCCCGCCAGATTCTATAACCTCGCGCCACCGCCTCGTAGCAGGCAGGGCCGGAATACGTGCTAAATGAGGAAAGAAAATTGTAAAATATAAGCCAACGCTATATTTTTTTAATAGATACTTTGTATAAAATTATTTGACGGTATACGAGAAAAACAAAAAAAAGTTACTTTCTCATTGTTTCTTATTATGATATAGTACAAGTAGTATAAAGAGCAACCATATTTTTGTTAATCAGATTAGTTTCAACTAGTGCACCCTCCCACCCTGTATTAAAGCAGACACAACAAATATTTTCTGTCTTACCTATCAACATCGTTTGGGAACGCAAAACAAAACCATTTTTACTTTGCGGCTTTTACGGCACACACTTGAGTAATTTTTTTCGTAAATTACCGTCGAAATTAAAATTATTAATTTCAAATATTAAATTCCCACGTAAATAAAAATTAAAAACTGAAAATGGTAATGATCCCTTTCCTGATTTAATAGTAGTAATTAATTATTAAAATGAAAGCAGGGACTACAATAAAATACCCTTTATACCAGCAATTTACAAAACGACAACGCCCTGTTTCACAAACAATGATCACATTTTATCCGGATCACCAGAACATTTCTTTAAATCATGAATTTGATAGTAGGTAGATGGCTTCTGATTTAAAATGTGCATTATTGGCTCCGCTGAATTAAGTAATTAAGAATCCGGAAATTACTATTAATTATGGTAATTTATTTAGTAATTTACCCGATAAATTATGCTCTTACATCCCTAAGTACCTCCCAGGCAAAGCACAAACAACAGTGCACTTGTTGACTGCTTAGGAGTGGTGGGCTACGTACATTCACGCAAGTACCTAGACTGATGGAAGTTTTTTGAAATTAATTTATAAATTCTAGTAAATTAACTGTTTTCGGTGAAGTAAATTAAAATTTTCGGTAAATTACTGGTAAATTACCAACGGTAGTTTAAACTGACGATAAATTCCCACCGGTAATTCAATCCGTAAATTACGGTAATTAAAAATCGGTAAATTACCATTAATTACGGTAATTAATTTGGTAATTTACGCGGTAAATTACGCTTTTACATCCCTGAACAAAACTCATTCTACAAACACTATATTTATTATATACAAATTACTATTATATAGTAAATTAGCTATATATGAAGCTCTCGATGTTTCATCTACAAAATTTTAATAAATAAAGAGGTCGTAAAGTAGGTGATGAGGTTTTATTGCATATCTTACAGAGCGGTTTCGAATTTCCTCGTCTTCAGGTTTCCTGCACTGATAGACGTTTGCACTGAAGACGAGGAAACTCGAAACCGGTCTGCAAGATATGCAATAAAACCTAATCGACTACTTTACGATCTCTTTATTTACTATTATATAGCGTTATTATAAATGATTGTAGTCGAAGTAGGCCATGTCCATCTTACTACATTTTTACACGACTTTTTATTTACAATACACGATAATGGAGATTGTTCTTGCCAAGAAGTTTTTTAGAATTACTGTATATTTTAGTCTTTTAAATTGAAATACCTAAATAAGGGGGCGGCGAAATTTTTATCCGCCCCGGGCGGCTGACACGCACGCTACGACGCTGATTGTTAAGACAATTTAATGCCGTTATCACCAAAATTACATATGGAATACTGTTAGTTACATTATTTTTACTTTATCATACGTAGTATGTAAAGTATTGTAAAGTGTCTTTTTGGGTCCCCTGAACATTTTTGACCAAGGTACAAAAAATGTCTGTGTATGTGTGTGTGTACCCGTTTTGCTTTTGTGGCGACGATTCCTGAGAAACTACTAATGTTTCATATCCAAGCTTAGAGCTGAAAAGCTTTCTGTTGAAAAGGGTCCAAACTCCAAAGGAACTGGTGGTTCAGTTTTAAAGTCTTAAAGTAGAGGAAATTTTGAATAATTTATGTTTTTTTGGTAAAATTAATAGTTTAGCTGTATGAGCAAATTCTATTTCATCTACATCGCTCGTACTGCATTAAAGCTAGTTAGCCAGGATTTGTCAGATATTGTGATTCTAATGACAGTAGGTAGTATCAAACGCTGATGTTTTGACAACACCTACTGTCAATATAATAAAAATATCTGTCTAGTTCTAGTAGTTTTATTTTAATGCAGACCTGTCCGATCTTGATCGAGATAGAATCTCATGCAGTTAAACTATTAATTTTATATATGGTATGATAAAGTCATATGCCTGGCAACTTCAGATTTTTAATTTAATATACATATAAGATATTACAAATGCCAAAGTGTAAATAAAGCGGCGCATCAGCCAGAGAAAAGAATCTACTAGCGGGACCCATAGTCAAAACCTACCAGCCAGCCACTGGTTAATCTACCAATACTACCACCCAGATGGACGATAAATTGTTGGCTGGGTTGTCGATAAAAACACTAAAGACTCTTGATAGAAAGCGAACGTGGAACGATCAAGCGGGAGGTTGAAAACATGTAGCTTCATGCACAATCTTGATTTGCTGCAGTTGTAATTCTGCTGGATGAATAATATAACCGCCCATCACATAATATAAAATAGGTACCTATCACAAAAATTAAAATTTGCTTTTATTTTGCAGAGGACGGTCACTCGCTGCCAAAGGGCGCTTTTGCAAATATTTTTTTATATGGTTTGCATATGGATCCTGAAACTTTTCCCAACCCCGAGAAGTTTGATCCTGAAAGATTTTCACCTGAGAATGTGCTAAACCGACACCCCTTTGCATTTCTTGGTTTCAGTGCCGGTCTTAGGAACTGTATAGGTATTTACAGCGACCCATGCAACGAAGACTATAGTAACTATCTAGGGATTGCACTTGAGTTACGATAGTCTTCGTTGCATGGGTTGATATGATAGATTGGTGTGTATTCTCTTCAATACATATAATCCAAACTTTCTTTTCTAGGCCAACGATTTGCAATGATGCAAATGAAGACCATCATCACAAAAATATTGAGAAAATACAGAGTAGTTACTGCTATCCCGGCACACATACCAATGTTGGCCAATGATGCGATATTAAAGTCGGCCAATGGAGTTTACATCGGGCTAAAACTAAGGACTTGAGCTTTTCCAGTAATTTTATATTTTAGATGTAGGATAAACAAACGATATAGGTGCATGTTGATAAAGACAACAATAACCTATTCAAGACAGAGGCAAACCAATAAAGAAAATAAATAGACTAATAATATTGTAGTATGTATAGTACATTAGGGTGGCCCAAATTTATACCTTGCAAATTTTTTTTTTACTGGAGGGCAACGATCCCCCCAATCGTTTCCTTTTCCGGAAAAAAATTCCCCCTAAATTTGCAAAAAATCTGTTAACGTTAACACGTGCCACCGAGCACCTCAAATTTCCCATTTATAAAACATTGCAAAATTGCATCTTTTTTTCCTTTTTTTTCACGATTCGGATTTAGAAAAAAAGTTGCGGGAGATTATCCGAAATTGTTAAGAACTTCCCAAAGATCAAATCCACAACCACTATTTTTTTTCACCGCTCCCACAGTACCTCGCCTGCAGTACCCTAAAAATCAGGGAAAATTTTCCCCAAATTTAGAATTTTACAAAGTTACGTGATTTATTATTTTTCTGGCAGAAATTACTATTATTGGATTATTGACATGTTTTTTGTCATTTATTACCTTACATAAAAATTAAAAAAATTGTTTAAGCAATAGGGTATTTGACTGTATTAAAAATATGGCATGTATTATAGTCATCCTAATAGATTACAATTTAAGAAAACTATTTGTTATTACTTTTCAAAAAAAAAATGCTTTATTTCTATGAAAAACCAAAATTAAAATTGAATTTTATTCACGTCCTATCACGTGATTGAAAACGCTCTGTAATTGGGTCAGTCTCCAGTGATGTCATTCGTTAGTCCGCCTTAGAGCGCGTTCGGTTTGTCAGAGTATGGTATGGGGAGAGCAATGCTCAGATAACTTGGGTCGGCTGTCTCTCTCTTATATGCAGATAAACGCCGTATGACGTTAGTCCGCCTATTATGCAGCGCGTCACTCTCACCGTAAAATACCGGGTTATCCGAACGCGCTTTTATGCTTTTCCCGTTTGAATTTAATAGCACGAAAGCGTCATGTAAGCATAACTTTGTAGGTTAGGATAGCCCTAACCTTCAGCTGTCAGATCAGATAATACCTTTCGAAAATACGATAGATAGCTTATTCTAGTCAGTTTTACTTATGTCGAAGTAATCTTCACAACAGAAAACACTTGTATTGGCGGCTATTTATTTCATTTGGATTTCTACGAGCCAACCACTTTCTTCGCAGTTTCAAATCTTGCGGAACAGCTACAAATAGTTTATCCGGAGTTTTTCTTGACGTATCTCTGCATTGTGGATTTATACACCATTTATAACCCATTTTTATGTAGAAATTGTGAAAGCAACACATCATACAACACAATTACCAAACGGCGACGATGCCGATGCTGACAGACCATATGGGCCGATTTGACATCTTGACATCACATCATCTTGACATCTTGACATCACTAACCGGTGACGTCACACAACAGAAAGTATCGTTTTGGCGGGACTTTTTGTGATTCAATTTTTAACGCTGATTTTTATGAAATATTGAGGAAATAATTACAAAAAATAATGCATTTACAATGTAGAGTGAAGGAATAAACACATTAAGATGGTTTTCCAAAAATAGTCAAATACGCTATTACCATTTTCGTTTTAAACAAAAATATACGATGTTGCGAACTCATTTTTCCATTTGGTGCAAAAATTATTAAATTACACCAATTAAAACACTATTTGTTTAAACAAATTTTTACATTGTTACGGACATATTTGTTATATTTATTGTGGAAACTATTAAGTATTAAATTATTGACATTTTTTGTCATTTATTAACGAATTTGCAATTCTTTAAACAAGTACCATTTGTTTAAACAAATATATATTGTAATGTACATAATTTTCTAAATTTTTTGCATAAATTATTATTAGATTATTGGCAGTTTTATGACATTTACTAACTAATTTGTGATTGTTTAAACAAATACTATTTGTGTAAACAAATATATACATTGTTGCGGACATATTTTTTATATTTATTGTAGAAACTAATTATTGGCATTTTTTTGTCATTTATTAATGAATTTGCAAATCTTTAAACAAGTTCCATTTTTTTAAACAAATATTTTTTTTTGTTTTTCCTTTTGTAGAAATTATTATTGTTATATTGTTGGCATGTTTTTGTCACTTTATGTGCAATTATGTGTACAAATAAATTTGTTTAACCAATAATATACAATGTTAGTACGTATTTCTTGACAAAAAAATTATTATAGGATTTCTGGTCTCTTTTGTAATTTTGGAGGGTTTACGATATCGGGCAAACAAGTATTGTGGTTGCAACACTAATTATTATTATTATAGGTTATTATTGAAAATTGGTTAATTAGACAAGAAATACAATAATAATTTTTGCCAAAAAGATACGTCAGTACCATTGTATATTTTTGTTTCAACAAATGGTATTTATCTAAACAATTGCAAACTAGTTAATTAATGAAGAAAAAAGAAAAATATGTCCGTAACATTGTATATTTTTACAAACAAATGGTATTTGTTTAAACAATTGCAAATTAATGTAAAGTAAATGTTGATATCCAGGCGGGATGCAAGTTTAAAATAAATCAAAAATTACAGCCACAACCTGGATTCGAGCCAGGGACCTTTCCGTTTCTAGCAGAATGCTCTCCCTACTGAGCTACTAACACAAAAAATCTAGGCCAACTTCATACTAAGTTGAAAGACAGGGTGGAAATCGATAATAAGAGCGGGGTGATATATAAAGTGGACTGTATTGATTGTGACATGTCATATGTGGGGCAAACAAATCAATACTTAAAAACCAGAATACAACAACATAAATCTGACTGTAATGACAAAAACAAAGACAAAACAGAAAAAACAGCTCTGGCACTCCACGCCTTCGCAAACACCCACACTTTTAACTTTGATGACAAAAAGATTTTAAAGACAGAGCCACATTATAGGAAGATATGCATCATGGAAATGATTTACATCAAGAAAACTAAAGGGACGGTAAACCTACGTACAGACACGGATGGTCTTAGCAATATCTATTGAAGTGTGCTCTCTATGCTACCGGGATAATCTTCGCCGACGACTAGGCAACTTGTCGATCATAACCGATGTAGGCATCTTTTCACTACACTTGCGTTGCAGTGTTTGTTTGTTGTTTTTTGTACTTTGTGAATGTTCAATCGACGCATGACGCTGTTTGATAAGTGTAGTTTGTTGAATGTGATGAATTTTAATGTAACTTTTGATTATTGTGCGTAACTTTTAGGTAGATATTAACAATACATTGTAATTGACATTTTTAATGATAACTAACCATTTTGTAGCTATGAATAAGGTTAAAAATACAACCGAAACGTCAGCAATGGAGTGAAGCATCTTTTAATATCACAGCTCCCTATAGCCAAAATAAAGAGAGATACTGTTGGTACAAATGTTTGGTAAAGCTTGTTTCAACTAGAGTAGACCTCTACTTATCTGTTCTCTTGTCTGGACCGCCCCAAGCAGTGGATTACAATTTTGCACAAATTTTCACGGTCAAACTGCGCAAAGTCAAATTCTGCAGGTATATCCTAATAAATCGATACATTTTAAGGGCTATAAATTCTGATAATTGAACGTAAAAATTACAATATACTTATTTTTTTATCTCGCACCAGTCCAGTATTTGAAACCCAGTATTTTTAAGGATACCGATTTCATTTGATACCGAGAAGAGTTCCGTTTGGCAGATCGTATACCACGCGATTTGGCAGATCGTATACCACGCGATTTGGCACTATCTTGGACTCACTTCGATAGTTTTATTTTTAGCCTGGGGTTTTTACGGCTCAAATTTCACGATTAAAAAAAATTACGATTGATCTGACATATTTGCAAACTATCTATCAAGAGCAGCTTTTCACTTCTTATTCACAAAATGGAGTTATCTTTAATTCCATAATTTTCAATTACTTTTTGTTGAAAAATTATCTGATATAAGGCAAAAAATGCCTTATGTTAACATGATGACAATTAAAAGATCTATCAAAATTAGTGAGAAAAATAGGTGGTTAAAATTGAAGATCAGAAATTCAATTTGATATAAAAATGTGTAATTTTATAAAATAAAATAGACCTATCCGAAGATTTTTTAAAACAACTAACAGTTTTGTTTTGTTTTTAGAATGCGTTTATTAGTGAACAGCATTTATTTTGTTTATGTTAAACCAGACGTAATAGAAACAAATAGTTTGTTGTTTTCGTTCTCAGTAGCTATGGTTATCAGTGGCTACATACCAATAGAAATATACCATTATGAGTAAGGAAAAAATAAAAAGTCTAATTACGTTTAAAATTTCCGATCTGACCGATTGCGCATAGTCACTTCAAAATCTCTCCCAAGTGCTGATTTTATTACGTCAACAGTTCGCATATCGCGAATCTACATATATCTACACATCGCTAAAACATCGCTAAAAATGCCGGTTATAACTATTACATGTTGCGTTCTGTTCTCCGGCTTTATTGTATTGTACTGGTATGTGAAGTACAGAAAGACGAGACAGTTAGTAAGTGAGTTTCCTGGACCATCAGTGCTACCAATACTCGGCAATGCATTTGCGTTAAGGTCACCGACAAGTAAGTTTTTTTAAATTATTCATTTAATAACGTTATTACGGGAGTTTTGTCAATGTCGATGACCCACAAATATTGTTCGTATATTCGTATAACCACGTAAATATGCCAACTCTTAAATAACGATATTACTAATTATTACATTTGAAATTGAATTTGTTTTATAATTTACATTATAATTAAGTCGAATAACAACTTTATAATGCTGCTTTCTATAAAAATTGATAGTCATGTTATGACATTCGTGTACGATGTGGCCAAGGTTGAAAAAGGAAATAAATACAGTAGTATATATTATAAACAATCCAGATGAGCAGCCATTCTGAGTATTATACTATTCAAACTTAAAAATGAAATGGTATGGCAATTATTTCATTTGAAAAGGATATTGCACAGTCCATTAAAATTGACGACGAGCTGAATTTTTCAAGTTTCACATTTAATTGATTTGTATATATACTACGTTCTATACTTTAGACAAGCACTGTAGGTTCATGACATTGATACAAGTAGTGATTTATATGATTATTACTAAACATATTGCAATATTTTGTGTAGCTATATTTTATTGTTAGAGAAAGTTAAATTTTGACATATACACTTTACAAAGAATAGAAACTTAACACGATTTCAGGGATTTGAACAATACTGGCGTTTCAAAAGGAAGATATTTGAAAAACCTATAAACAAGATTTGTTCCTCTTTGTAACTCAATCTGGCGACACTGCAGAAATAAATGTATATATTTATTTTTTTTTGTTTAGCTGTAAAAAAATACCTTTGTATTTTAATGTCTCTCTATAGAGTAGTCTTTATTTTCTACCCAGTCTACAACTTATGTAGAGTGAGTACCTCACAAACTAAAAACCTAAAACTATTGAATTTTGCAAGAAAATAGATTCAAATTACTACTAAGATACTACGTAAAAGTCATAAAAATTTTTGTTTAATAACATGTACCTGCAATGTTGCCAACTTGATCGATGTTTGATGCTTAGATATTTTTAAGCATAAATTTTAAGGCTTAAATAGTTTTTCTAACAGTAAAACTCATAAAGGCAGATAGTTAAATAAAAATAACTTAAAACTCATAAAAGTGTACTAATGCTGAAGTTTTTCGTTATTTTGTTGTCAGCCTGCATTAAAACAAGCATCGTTTAATGACAGAAGTGCCCACAATAAAATCACCACGCGCCGGGTTTGTGAATCACATTATTGTAGGTATCTTTAAAAAAAGTCCAATAACTGAAAGAAGATATGAAGATGATGTGTCTACGATCAAAGCCGGACTTTCTTTTTTACACAAAAGGAGTAATCTAATGAATATGAGGTAACTGAGAGGATCACTAGATCCATAATAGATGCAAGGGAGTGGTTCTGCAGTAATAATCTACAGCTGAATGATGAGAAGACTCAGATTGACAGATTCACGGCCAGTACAACCGCAGAAAGGCAGATTGTAATAACCTAATTCCTTGGAGTATATCTCCAACAAAAGCTGAAATGGCAGAATCACATCATAATGTTAAACAAAAAATTGTCTGTGTCAATTTACTCTGTACGTCGTATGATGAAGATTGGCACGAAAAGACAGCTCTAACAGCCTATTACGCCAATTTCCACAGTCGAATGACCTATGCAATAATCAAGTGGGCGCCAGTCCTCGTGCAGAGTCTGTCCTGAGACAGCGGAAGAAGTGTCTCAGAATTATTAGTGTAGCTGACTTCCGGACAAGTTGTAGAGATTTGTTTAAGGACCTTAAAATACTCACCGTTGCGTGTGTATACATACTTACCTGTGTTGTATACGTACATACATGAAAATGAAGAAAAGATCAGGTTAAACAGCGACTACCAGGAGCATCCAGAAGCAGAAGCAACATAGCAGTTCCCTTTCACTGGAAGCTGGTTAGCAAGGTGTAAATTATATGTGTGCAAATCTGTATAACAAATTGCCAGGTACGGTAAGGCAGTTCAGGTTGAAAGTTTTTAAGAAGTATGTATCGGATCTTTTAAAACAAAACTCTTTCTACAGCGTAAACAGCAGCCATCTACCGCAACATGTGCTCGACGCTTTGTGAAATGTTTCTTTGTTGTAGGTAATGTGTAGTTACTACAGATTTTTTTTTATTGTTATCATAGTTTCTTGTTGAAGCGTGTATATCTAGGAAACTTGATATATTTGTATAATGTTCTTCAGTTGTTGACATGTATATACCTCTGGTAACTAGCACCAATAAAAAATTGACTAAGTTGGACAAAACCGGTACTTAAGAAAAAATCAGTGTACAAAAGAAAAGAAGTATTTTATTCTGTAATTTTACCATTATGTTATAATATTAGAACCTGCCCATTTGATTACCACGTTGCACATTAGTCTGTGAACTTTGTGAGGACAGATGAAATTCTTTGTGAAGTCCACAATATATGAATATTTCGTATTTACTCCGAAGTTTGCGATAATATTTAGAAATCATTTCGTAAATGTGTAAATGTTATATATTAGCCAATTTTGTATAATAAATCCGAATTATGATTACTGTTATTATTGTTTTTTTATTGTTTTGACTGGACTTTGCCGTATATACGCGCAATCGCTTAAACTCTTACAGCTTACACTTAATAGTATACTTCGCAGTTCTTTCGTATATTCCTTCGATTGTTAGTTCATTCGGAATCATGTCTGACATACCATCATTACTATTCACAATTTTTGTTATTCTATGGGCTATTTGGTATGTTAAATACAAGCAGCAAGCAAAAAGTATTCAGCAATTCCCTGGACCTCAAGTACTGCCTTTAATTGGAAATGCATTATCTCTGAGATCAGCAACAAGTAAGTAACTTGTACATTTTGCACCAGCGACCGATTGTCGTATAATTGATAGATTAGATTTTATTTTTATATTAAGCAGATAATGCGATTAAGAGATATTGTAGGATATCATCCAAAATTATTAATTATCTGAAAAAATATCGTTCATATCTCGAGAGCAATATTCTTTTAGATTTCCGGGCAATGCCTCATTTTCTTCCTTACTGTAAGGTGGCAAATTTGACAAACGATTTCATGGAACATGAAATGGAATAGAATGGATATGCTAATGTGAAATATAATTCAACTTTCATAATTCTTACGGGCGCCATATTGCATTTGTAACGTTTTTTCATAGAGTATTTAAAGTGCTTTATGCACAACACGTTCATAAAATTATCACAAAAGATCCCATTAGATGTCCCACCAGATAACAGATTTAATCCCCATTTCACATGGGGCCTCTTAAAAACCAGCATGTGTTCAAAGAGTTTTGGGAAGGCATTATATTTACGCAACTTTTGACCCATTTAACCAGAGCTTAGCATCTGTTATGGTTACCGATATATCCAGATAAAGTATTTTCCGTGAGATGTCATATGTATTTCTTTATATAACTTATAAAAAGTATTCTATTGATCAATTCTAAGTTCAAAAATAAAAAATCTGATGTGGCCAGGCACATGACTTTATCATACTATATATAAAATTAATAGTTTAGCTGCAAGACTCTATTTGATCGAGATCGGCCATGTCTGCATTAAAATAAAACTACTAGAACTAGACAGATATGTCGATTAAAGCTGCGTTCGGATATTGTACTCCATTGACACCGGGTACACCCATAGAATACCTTCTTATATAGAACGCCATCTTATGGGTTAAATGTCTAGCCGACTAGCGATCTCAGCGACGCGAAGCCTCGGACCCCAGAACTAAAAATCTAGCGGGAAATTTGAACTCAACCTTCCGTATTCTTTCCCATTCCGATTATGATATAATAATCATTTCGTGTCTTGAACAATAGGTCTGTTCGCGAGCTATATTAGGAATGTGTTCGGAACTTTTTATTTTGGACCAATGCTGGAATTCTTCATTAACTTACACATGGCCCATAATACATTATTTCCGAACAAATTCAGAACTTGCACGAACACACCTATTATGTATATAAAAGACACGACATGTATGACAATGTATGTGGCACCGTACATGACGGCAGTAAACACTTCACACGCATTATAAAAGAAATTTATTGCAAACGTTGCAAAATACTTGTATTATGCCGTTTGATAACTGTCATAACATGACATGAATTGACATGAATTAAGTAGTCCGTATTAGTCAGTAGTTACCAAGGGCTACTTAATACATGTCATGTTATGACAAATTCATAACTTGAAGTTTCCCGCCGGAGCGCAAACCGCGCCATCTGTCTGATCTTACGTTGGTTTACGGTAGTGAAATAGATATCGCTAAAATAGAGTGATTGCGCCATCCCTCGTAGGATACAAGAACTATAATTATTGGCTACGTATGTCCCATAAGCTTGGACCCCCTTGGGTACACCGTCCAAGTGACACTTGTTACTGGGTGTAAAAAGTGTAATGCAATATGCGAACGCAGCTTATAATGACAGAAGTTAATGTCAAAACATTAGCGTCTGACACCAAGACTACCTACTGTCATTAGAATCAAAAAATCTGACAAATCCTGGCTACTAGTTTTCATGCAGTACGACCGATCTCGTGGAAATAGAATTTGCTCATGCAGCTAAACTATTGATTGTACCAAAAAATGTCATAGTGATAAATTATTCAGAATTTCCTCATCTTTAATTTATTATTTAATTATTTCGACGAAATTCCAGAAATGGCGGCTTATTTGCAGAATCTTTCAAAAATGCTAAGACTAAACCTCCAGTTCCTTTGGACCATCTTCAACAGAAAGCTTTTCAGCTCTAAGTTTGGTTATGAAACTTCTAAATATGAAGTTTTGTCCCGATACCTTTAGTAGTTTCTCCGGAATCGTCGCCACAAAAAACGGGTACACACACACACACACACACACACACACACACACACATACACACACACACACACAGACATTTTTTTGTACCTTGGTCAAAAATGTTCAGGGGACCCAAGCAATACTGCGTATGATAAAGTAAAAAAAGTATTAATAAAAATGAGTAATAATGGTTTTTTTCTCCTGAACAAACTTGTAAATACCAAATGGACTATAGAATAAATTAAATTTTACATTATAAAAAAATTAATAAATAAATCTAAATTATTAGTCTATGCAACAATTCAGCATTTCGTATTGTGAGCTGAAGAATCCATAACGTTTATCTGATAGTTGAAGGTCTTGATGGAAACGTTATGAGTGTTCGCCACTCACCGTTTCAAGAAAAATGTAGAAATTCGAATGGAAAATTTTAATTAAAATAGTAAATCTTTTAAAGTTTACTTTCGGACCCTTTCGAAATTTCTAGGATATTGGGTCCATTCGCAATAAATACCTAGTAAAAACCACACATTTTTACCACACACTTGCCATTGACAAATATACTACTCATTAGCTTACTCTTCCAAATAAGTGATAATTATTCATGTTAGGATTTGTTACACTGTGTAATCTTGATGAATTCACCCATTTTTAGCGAAGAATTCATTAAACTGCTACTAATATTAAATAGTAAATTAAGGCTATTTTACACTATATTACTTTCATCTTTCCCTAAACTTCTTTTTAATAACTAAAAAAGTTCTAAATAATTGTATAGTGGGAAACGCCGTGCGAGTATATTTCTAAACTTTTTCTTAGCATTGACGCACGCGCAGTAGAGGTAATTGTAAGGTCTGCTAACAGTGCGAACGTGAATAATTTTGTTTTGACATACAAATTAATTTGCACTGACATGTTTACAGCAAAATATTGGAGAAATAAACCGGCATAAAGAAAACAAACAGCATAATCTTAAATGCGCCAGGTTGCATATTCTGAAATAGATAAACAAGTGTGTCTAGTATACCCATGTGTTCTTACTTTAAAACTTTTTTCTAGTTACTAAAAGTAAGTTTAGAAAAAGTCTAAATTAGTGCAGTGTAAAATAGCCTTTATGATACAAGTTTTATAAGAGGAAAATTGGGGCACAAGTAGTTTTGAACACGACAAGGGCAGCGAAGAGTGCGCAAATGGAACGAGTGTGCCAATAAGTCTTATAAAACGAGTGGTATATACTATTTTATACTTTGCAGCATTAATTTTACATAAATTCCGGAAATTGCGAATGTCATACAATCTAAAGTAGTTTTAACAGCAACAGTTGGTATTTATGATAAAACTGTCAACTACGATTGAGACAAGCGAATAGCGATTAAGATATGAGCATTACTTGACGCTATTTAGTTAGTCGTAAAAGTAACTATAAGCTAGTTCTTTAGTGTGACACCGAAAGTGGGTTCGTTGTGAGTTTATAACGAACGCAAAGTAGATAAAGAATATTTAATCTTAATTATGCAGCAATTAATTATCTTAGCGGCGATAATATAGTTGCATTAACAACTAACTTAACTTTACTGCAGTAAACAAACAAATGAAATGGATGTTGCTTAATCAAACTTCCTCAAATGTTGCAAATTGTACCTTAGTAGTAGTAGAGAATTAAAAGTGTCGAATTGAAAGAAAAAAGGTTTCAATAATCCAATTTTGATGATTTTGGTCAGAAATGTCGTGAAATTGTTATGAAAGTTATTTTGATTTATTTTAGTTTTAACCAAATACTGGGTGCAAGAATGAGCGTATTTGTCTTTTAATTTCGTATTTTTTGGGAGCATTGGCATTGCTTCAATCACCGGTGATAACAGGGAACAGGGAGCAGCGCCATCTTTTCTGAAAATTTTCTATTTCTCTATTGCTAAGGAAATACAATAGTCGTCATTCTAGATTTTGATTCGGAAATTCAAATGCAGTCGATGAAACGGAAAAACCATTCAAAAATTGTGCCTGTCAGACATTAATCCATCATTCCTTGGATGTCACTCTCTTATTCGCAAAAACAAAAATACCACATTGTTGCGGACAAAAGTTACTATCAAAATGATTTGGGAATTTTTAGCGATTCACGTCAACCTATCGTTATATTCCTATTAACTATGACACTAAATATTTTAATCCCTACTATCCCTATCCCTATCCCTACTATATACTATCCCTATCCCTACTATATACTAAAAGTCTAACACAGTCCGCGCAAGAAGTTTACGAAAATCGGCGAATCGGGGGGAAGGGTCTGCTCCTCGGAGAAGCGAAAATCGGCGCCGCAGGCGCCGATTTTCCGCCTGAAATTTGATTCTACAGCGCTTAGGCCTTCGATTTCGTCCATTTTCGGCCCAGTTTTCGATATTTTTTACCTCGATTCGGGTAAATTTATGGATTATGCTTTAGGAGTGTACAGGTCAGCGCGTCGCATGGCAACCGATCGAGGTTGCTATGCAACGGCCGCGCGCTTCGCGACGCGGTCACCAGACGGCGGCACATCATCATGTCGCTGTTGGCATTACGCTACGAAGCAATAGATGGCGCCCCGTAACCGCTTCGAACGTACGAGATAATCACGTCGCGCGTGTAGCAGCATCCGGGCTTTTTGTTTCCCTCTTAACGCTTCGGCGATCTACCTAGGTCGACCAGCAGGCCTATTAGGCCTGCACATTCTCCTAGTATGTTACTACTAAAACCATAAGCTATCGATTGGTATCAGTTTCATCGACTGCATTTGATATTCATACAATCTAGAATGACAGGACTACAACAAAACAAACAACCAACAACAATAGACCCCATATTAAGTATTTTATTCTTATTGGTACATATTTTAAATCGTTGTATCAAAAACTCCCCAGTCTTCCTTGATCATATCACAAGCCTTTTCAGCAATCATGTAAGTCGGAACGTTAGTATGCCCTGTTATTGGTAGTGGAATAACACTGGCATCAACCACCCTTAACGATCTGACGCCGTGAACGCGCAGTCTATCGTCGACCACAGCCTCAGGGTCGTAGGTTGGACCCATCTTGCAAGTGCCCATTTGGTGATGTAGAGTCGTCGTCAGATGTCTCACCGCACACTCCCAATAAATGTCGCTGAACATTTTATGAGCTTCGCAACCAGGAACAGGCCTATCTAACAATTTAGTGTTCAGTTTTTGCATTGTCGGTGATCTACTTACGATATCTGTAATTTATATTATTTTAGTGTGTTTGGTAATTTGAGATGATCGGTTGTTACCTATTATCATGCGGATTCCGGCAATCATTGTTTTGAGGTCAACACCATATTCATCAGAGAAAAAAATTCCGTAAAATTTGGGAAAATCGAATGGACTCTTAGAAGTTAGGGTGACATTTCCGTACGAACGTGGATGGAGGAGCATGGGATAAATTGTAAATGCAGGTTGCCCTTCGTATGGCTTCCAGTAATTGTTATACATCTCATCGGAGATTCTAAATGTATGTCTAAACGTCGTTCCTTGATCGGTGTGCATCCCCAAACCCATAAATATCATTTCAATGTCTGGGTAGAGTGGATCTGGGTCGGCGGAAACGTTAGTTTTCACGAAGGCGATAGCCTCTACACCTCCTGGAGATGTCAGAGGCCCGGTACCTCTGGTTGTCCATTCAATCATAGATGACTGATCATTAAAAATCATTCCTAGTTGTGACATGGATATGAGAAGCGCCATACTGCTGCTTTCCGTTGTAATCGACAATTGGATAACCGGATTGGTTCATCGATAGCACAAAAGCGTAAGAGGATAGGGTTCTAAAGGAGACATCTTCAGCAACTAAATATCCGCCATGGGAATGGTAACCGTCATCTTGTAATCTTACCTGGTAATCTTCAGATTTTTTTAAGTATGGCAATACATCCTGATAACTCCAACCGTCGTTACCAAGACTACTCCATTCATCGAAGTCAAGGTGATTTCCTCGTATGTGCATCATGTAGTTTAGGATACTAGAACCACCAAGCACTCTTCCTCTGGGGTAGTTAATCCGTCCATCAACCATACCTATGGAATGACCACTTATCTTGTATTGTTTGCCTTTTTGATAACTAGTTCACATCATTCTTACCCAATCCTATGCCTTCTTGTGGTTCCAATGTATATTGCCAATTGTATTCGGTAAACTGGAAACCACCTGCAAACGCTGGTATGTCCGTAAGATGGAAGGGTTCCTTTCCAACCTCCAAAAGTAGGATATTCCATCTGTTTACTTCGGATAGGCGATTTGCTAAAACTGCACCAGCTGTTCCTCCACCAACTATTATAAAGTCGTAACGATTGTCTGAAGGTATGTCGGATACGCTGATACTTAGCTGGGCCACTAATATAGTGTAACTCAATAGTCGAAACATTGTACCATAAACTCTTAAGCTTGTGGGCGGAGTAATAATATTTAATAATTAATTAATAAAATTTAATTAATAATTTTAATAATTTTCCGCCTGAAATTTGATTCTACAGCGCTTAGGCCTTCGATTTCGTCCATTTTCGGCCCAGTTTTCGATATTTTTTACCTCGATTCGGGTAAATTTATGGATTATGCTTTAGGAGTGTACAGGTCAGCGCGTCGCATGGCAACCGATCGAGGTTGCTATGCAACGGCCGCGCGCTTCGCGACGCGGTCACCAGACGGCGGCACATCATCATGTCGCTGTTGGCATTACGCTACGAAGCAATAGATGGCGCCCCGTAACCGCTTCGAACGTACGAGATAATCACGTCGCGCGTGTAGCAGCATCCGGGCTTTTTGTTTCCCTCTTAACGCTTCGGCGATCTACCTAGGTCGACCAGCAGGCCTATTAGGCCTGCACATTCTCCTAGTATGTTACTACTAAAACCATAAGCTATCGATTGGTATCAGTTTCATCGACTGCATTTGATATTCATACAATCTAGAATGACAGGACTACAACAAAACAAACAACCAACAACAATAGACCCCATATTAAGTATTTTATTCTTATTGGTACATATTTTAAATCGTTGTATCAAAAACTCCCCAGTCTTCCTTGATCATATCACAAGCCTTTTCAGCAATCATGTAAGTCGGAACGTTAGTATGCCCTGTTATTGGTAGTGGAATAACACTGGCATCAACCACCCTTAACGATCTGACGCCGTGAACGCGCAGTCTATCGTCGACCACAGCCTCAGGGTCGTAGGTTGGACCCATCTTGCAAGTGCCCATTTGGTGATGTAGAGTCGTCGTCAGATGTCTCACCGCACACTCCCAATAAATGTCGCTGAACATTTTATGAGCTTCGCAACCAGGAACAGGCCTATCTAACAATTTAGTGTTCAGTTTTTGCATTGTCGGTGATCTACTTACGATATCTGTAATTTATATTATTTTAGTGTGTTTGGTAATTTGAGATGATCGGTTGTTACCTATTATCATGCGGATTCCGGCAATCATTGTTTTGAGGTCAACACCATATTCATCAGAGAAAAAAATTCCGTAAAATTTGGGAAAATCGAATGGACTCTTAGAAGTTAGGGTGACATTTCCGTACGAACGTGGATGGAGGAGCATGGGATAAATTGTAAATGCAGGTTGCCCTTCGTATGGCTTCCAGTAATTGTTATACATCTCATCGGAGATTCTAAATGTATGTCTAAACGTCGTTCCTTGATCGGTGTGCATCCCCAAACCCATAAATATCATTTCAATGTCTGGGTAGAGTGGATCTGGGTCGGCGGAAACGTTAGTTTTCACGAAGGCGATAGCCTCTACACCTCCTGGAGATGTCAGAGGCCCGGTACCTCTGGTTGTCCATTCAATCATAGATGACTGATCATTAAAAATCATTCCTAGTTGTGACATGGATATGAGAAGCGCCATACTGCTGCTTTCCGTTGTAATCGACAATTGGATAACCGGATTGGTTCATCGATAGCACAAAAGCGTAAGAGGATAGGGTTCTAAAGGAGACATCTTCAGCAACTAAATATCCGCCATGGGAATGGTAACCGTCATCTTGTAATCTTACCTGGTAATCTTCAGATTTTTTTAAGTATGGCAATACATCCTGATAACTCCAACCGTCGTTACCAAGACTACTCCATTCATCGAAGTCAAGGTGATTTCCTCGTATGTGCATCATGTAGTTTAGGATACTAGAACCACCAAGCACTCTTCCTCTGGGGTAGTTAATCCGTCCATCAACCATACCTATGGAATGACCACTTATCTTGTATTGTTTGCCTTTTTGATAACTAGTTCACATCATTCTTACCCAATCCTATGCCTTCTTGTGGTTCCAATGTATATTGCCAATTGTATTCGGTAAACTGGAAACCACCTGCAAACGCTGGTATGTCCGTAAGATGGAAGGGTTCCTTTCCAACCTCCAAAAGTAGGATATTCCATCTGTTTACTTCGGATAGGCGATTTGCTAAAACTGCACCAGCTGTTCCTCCACCAACTATTATAAAGTCGTAACGATTGTCTGAAGGTATGTCGGATACGCTGATACTTAGCTGGGCCACTAATATAGTGTAACTCAATAGTCGAAACATTGTACCATAAACTCTTAAGCTTGTGGGCGGAGTAATAATACTGGTTTCTTTCCGAAATTGCTGTGTTTATATACGAATTTCTTATCGAGATCCATAATAATAAGAATTGGAATATGCAGTAATAAAACTAATAAAACTACAGATATTGCGTTATTGCCGAAAATTAAATGAAACTAAAGTATGTTACCTTGCATAAATTTCGTTTCTTCATATGTTCCTTAGTATTGTTAAATATTGCCATTGGCGGAAATTGCATTAAACAGGAGTTCACCTCTATAAGTTTAAGATATTTTATAATGAAATAAAAAAATAAAAATAAATAACCAACTTTAACCATATGCACTAAAAACAGAAAATTTATGCCATGCGATTTGGGAAAAGGTACCATATAATCGGTCAAACTGCAAAACCTTGTGTGGGTTTCAGGCACAGGTATACAAAACTAGCTCAAAGACTAACTATTGTTATTTTTTGACAGAATATTTTTTTAAAGAAATTGGACGTATTTACGAACAGACGAAATTTAAAATGGCACCAATGTACGTTTTCTGTATATTTATTAGAAAGTTTCTCTCAAAGTTAGTTTCTCTCAAGTTCTGCAGTTTGGCCGACAATATGTCGGAAAACAAAATTTTGCGCTAGAGCAAAAAAGTCCAAATTGTCGATTTTTAGATTTTTACAACTACCAAAATGAAATTGGACGTTTGTTAGACACGCTAAAATAAATGTTCTTAGATAATTTTGAGGTTGACTTTCTATTTTCGGAAGTGACGTCATTTGCAATATGTTTTTATTACACCTTATACCTACGTTTTTTTGTTGTTATTTTCATGATATTCTGAACACAACAAAAACAGTGTAATATTCCTATTCCCGAAAAAACTCATTGTCAATAATTGCAATCGTTTGCAATTTTATGAATTAGTGACAGTATCGAGGAAGCATCTAAAATATTACACACAGTTGCAAAGAAAACAACCAATAAGCGTATCAAATGGAATTAAGACCTCAACACGTCTGAGGTCTTTGGAGGAGCGTCGTTTCATAAATTATAGTCGTGTAGTCGGATCAGTAGTTGTCGGTGGACCACTTTCTTATTAAGCGCAGACGATTCAGCTTCGATTGGGAGCTCACGGAAGAATCCTTCGACATGTTTCCTCCACCACCTTTGACCCGCAACACAGAACAGTATTTTTCAGAAAATCTTTCAGGCTTATCAACCTTCACTCTGAGAATTAGTACCAGTTGTAAAAATTTCGTACCATTTTTACTTTATCATACGCAGTATGTAAAGTATTGTAATCATGCCAAAAAAATTTTTTGAGATTTTAGCGGAAATATGTCTTTTTGGGTCCCCTGAACATTTTTGACCAAGGTACAAAAAAATGTCTGTGTGTGTGTATGTGTGTGTGTGTGTGTGTACCCGTTTTTGTGGCGACGATTCCGGAGAAACTACTAAAGGTATCGGGACAAAACTTCATAGTTAGAAGTTTCATAACCAAACTTAGAGCTGAAAAGCTTTCTGTTGAAAAGGGTCCAAAGGAACTGGTGGTTTACTCTTAGCATTTTTCGAAGATTTTGTAAATGAGCCGCTATTTGTGTAATGTCGTCAAAATAGTTAAATAATAAATTAAAGGAGAGGAAATTTTCTATAATTTATGTATATTACATTTTTTGGTAGAATTTATAGTTTAGCTGCATGAGCAAATTCTATTTCATCGAGATCGGTCGTACTGATTTAAAACTAGTAGCCAGGATATGTCAGATTTTTTGATTCTAATGACAGTAGCTAGTGTCAATAATGTTTTGAAAATACTACTGTCAATATAGGCTGCGTTCGGATATTGAACACCGTTACACTTTTTACACCCACTAACACGTAAGTGTCATTTGGAAGGTGTACCCGATGTCAACGGAGTACAATATCCGAACGCAGCTTTAATCGAGATATCTGTCTAGTTCTACTAGTTTTATTTTAATGCAGATATAGCCGATCTCGATCAAATAGAATCTCATGCAGCTAAACTATTAATTTTATATATATAGTATGATAAAGTCATGTGCCTGGCCACAACAGATTTTTAAAATCTATCAAATTGTAGAAAGCAAAGAAATGGTTACTTATACATATTTTAAATAACAAAAATGTGTCCCTTCTGTAATTTTTTTTTATTGCAATAAAAAATATTGTTGTTATTATTATCATTAAAAAATGGTTTTAGGGTTTTGATAATCTTGGTGGTTAAACTTGAACGTAAGGTTTAAATAGCATTCAATTAGTAGGTAGTATTAAATTACAGTATTAGCTTTCACATAGCGTACTAGATTTATTTTCGATTTTATTATGTTAGTTTAAATATATATAGTGCTATAAACAAATATTAATATATATTAAGAATAAAATTGCTACATATATGAAATAATTAATTGCCGAAATAAAAAGCCTCTTGAAACTGTGCAAGTTTATTCAATTGCTACAAACTAAAAAGAACTAAATCAGTAAAAAAGAACAATGAGAACCAATGTTATAAGTAAAAATAAGATGAAGAGAACTTACAGTCAAAATTCCAGCATAAAAACTACCATAAATCGGCATATGAGAGAATATCAAAGAAAGGTAAGGAATAATGTTGGTTTATATACTAATATAATAATCACAAATACAGGATCTTTCATGACGAGCTCCATATACTTGGAAGTATATGGAAAACCAAATGAAATGAGATTGAAAATTGATCGATTTATGTTGTTGGATTAGATTTTTTAACTAGAGTATTTACATATTTTTGTTACTTCCGGTTTCACCGGTAATGGTGTCAAGTTTCACATTTCAAATAGAACAGCCTATATTTTATGGCATTTTTAAAATCTTCGTTACATTTTTGGTCAATATTTAACCCTATATCTAACATGTGTCATTTTTGAAATATTAAATTTTTTCAATAAAAAATGACAGCTGCAAAGTTGTTTTCCAAATAATGAAATCAAAAAAGGTATATTCCGATGTTGTAAATAGTTTAATTTGGTTTCTCTAGGTTTTCCAACGAAATTTAGATTTGGCAATGTTTTCTATTGTGATATTCAAAAATCGATCTAAGTAGGTAAAATGCATTTTAGGTATAGGACATTTTACACAAAGTTGATCTAAAACTTTCTATTAAATTCCAAAATGCATTCATATGATAAGTTTGCCATCTGAAAATATCGACTTTCAGTACTTTTCTCGAGATTAACTTTGATCTTATAATTTGAACAGTCTGTATAAATTTTTGAAGAACTCTCCCGATGTGTCGATAATATATTACCTTCATAACAATTTTTCCAACTGTCGCAGCGGATAATTTATAAATAATTCAATGTAACCTTGCAGCTATCATTTTTTATTGAAAAAAAAATCCTTAAATCTTTCTTAATATTTCTTTAAATCTGCCTCCAATCTTCTTTGATCATGTCTGATGCCTTCTCGGCAATCATATAAGTTGGAGCAGTCGTGTGCGCTGTAACTGGTTCTGGAATAATGCTAGCATCAACAACTCTCAGCGATTGGATTCCGTGGACCCGCAGTCTGCTGTCCACTACAGCCTCAGGGTCGCTTTTTCGGCCCATCTTGCAAGTGCTCATTTGATGATGTAGCGTCACTGACAAATGTCTTAACGCACACTCCCAGTAGATGTCGCTCGCCATGTCGTGAGCTTCGCAGCCTGGAACGGGTCTTTCGATTAATCTGGCGTTTATTTTTTGCATCGTTGGTGATTTTCTTACAATATCTGAAAGCACAAGTGGTAAATCATAAAAAGGTTAAAAAAATTCAATTTTTGACTAAAAATAGTTGTTTGAGCACCAAAAGAGTAGTAAACAAAATCTAAGCAATAATAGTCCAAGAACCAGCAACGAATTTCGATTCACTATAGGGAATATGGCTAGGAGTTTCATAATATATCCCTTGTAGAATGTAGCGTAACAATAAGATAATCGCAAGTCTGGATTACTTTGTGGAGATGTTTTTAATACTAATCAATCAAACCCAGATTGATTATTTTACCGTAAATAGTGAAATTTTGAAATTTTCAGACTGACTATAATAATAAAAGCACCCCTCAGAAGGTTGCCATTCTTACGATTATCTTATTGTTATACTACAAGGGACAGATTCTGAAAGTTCTAGCCTGATTATAAATAACGGAACAAAACCGTTGCTAACTCTTGGATTATAAGAGGGAGGTTTTGGATTGAAGAATAAATGTGTTTTAAAATTCTGAAACCTTGTGGACATAATGATATTTTATCTTATCACGGTAGGTACTCATTTCGATTCGTTGCATTTCGTTCTCTTATTATCAAATAAAGCCCCATCTCATAAATTAAGAACATGATATGAAATAAGAATTTGTCATGTGACGTGGGCCTTAAACAAAATTCTCCTCTAAAGCAAGAAAAATAATCCGGAGTCAATATGGTCGATTTTTATGTTATATTGACACACGATGTAACGAATTTCGATAAAATTCGTTAAACTGGAAATAATTATGTATGTAATAAATAGTTAATTTTGTTTAAATCAAGAATTATGTTTCATTATTTCCACTATGTTCCTTTACAACGGAAACTAGTTAAAATAAACTGGTCTTGTAACTAGTTTCCGTCACCTCGTATATGTAGAAGTAAGCAGTTTGTTTTGTATCAAGTTATTTTTATTATTTCTACTATTTTCTTTGCATCAAAAACTCGCCGAAGTAAACATGTTCCGTATCGAGTTTCCGTCGATGGTGGGGCGTCTCCCACCAACTTTTGCGGCTATAAAAGCCGAGGCATTCGCGCTTAGAGATCAGATACGCTTGAGTTGGTATCCCGACCGCTAGCCAGGTAAATATCCTTGAACTATGCAATTATCACAGTTGGCCCCCGCCGCTAGCGTGATACTTTGCCCCGACGCCTCGTAGATGTTACAGTTGGCCCTGGCCGCTGACGTAGCATCTTACTTGGAACCGTGTGACTACCACAGTTGGCCCCCGCCGCTAGCGTGGTAGACACTAACCCGAGATACGATTATTACAGTTGGCCCCCGCCGCTAGCGTAATACATTGTTGAGGGCCTGCCAGTAGTTACAGTTGGCCCCCGCCGCTAGCGTAACAAGCATAGATACCGTCCGTAGAATTTCTGTTTGTTATTGACATTATCTTTTTATGCAACACATGTTTATTTTCTTATGTACAGGTTATCGAATATATTTATTTTTTTCGTTTACCAAGGAAGTTTGTTTTGTGTTAAGAAACCCAAAGTCATAAAGAGGTACCTTCTACAGGGAGAAATATCTTAGCATATTTTATTGTGTAACCGGAGCTCCGATCCGACGAAGCTCGTTACAACGATTGAATGTACCTTACACTATATTTAGTAGTTTTCCATCTTGCTACTCTACGGACGACGAATACAACCATATGCACAGGACTTTTGGACATAATTGTCATGAGTTTGAGTACTGAGAACTCAGTAGGTACTAACGAAAAAGTGAGTTACTTCTTTTTGTTCGTTAATCTAGTAGGTACTTGTCGTTATATTTTAGATTCGTACTTACCTATTATTAATCTAATTCCTGCGATCATAGTTTTCATGTCTTTGTTACCTTCGTCGGTGTAAAAGTTTCCATAAAATTTAGGATAAACGGATGGATTTTTTTATGTTAGCGTTACGTTTCCATGTGAATGTGGATGGAAGAGCATAGGTACAACCATAAAACCCGGTTGGTCATCGGACGGCTTCCAGTAATTATTATAAGTATCATCGGCGATCCCCAATGTACGCCTCAAAATCGTTCCTTTGTCGATGTGCATCGGCATACCCAAGAAAATGTACTCAATATCCGGATAGTTTGGGTTAGGATGCGTGGACACATTCGTCTTCACAAATGCTAATGCCTCCACGCCACCGGCAATTGTCAGAGGCCCTGTGCCGCTGGTTGTCCAATTAATGTAAGCAGCTTCGTCTTGGAGAAGTTCTGCGTTGAGAGTATACTTGGTATCGTTTACCAAAAAAGTTAAACCGATATAACTTAAATGGTCGAACAGTTTTTGACCAACTGGAAGATCTTTGATCACCTTTATCTTAAGGTCTTCCAAATGCTTCCTTGGCCCTATACCGGAAAGCATCAGAATCTGTGGGGTGTTCAAAGCACCAGCAGATAGGATGACTTCCTTCTTTGCTGTAATTATGCGAAGCTTTCGGTCTATTAGTACCTCAACTCCAGTTGCTTTAAACGAATTTGGTGAAAATAAAATTCTTGCGACTTGAGCTTCGGTGATTATCTTTAAATTTTGTCGTTGTTTTACAGGATCTAGAAAAGCTCTAACGCCGCTACATCTTCTGCCATTCCTAGTTGTGGCATGTAAAAAAGAAACTCCATACTGTTGCCTACCGTTGTAGTCGACGATTGGAAAGCCAGACTCGTTCATAGCATGCACAAATTCATACGAGGATGATGTTCTGTAGGCGAGATCCACTACACTTAAATATCCCCCTTTGGAGTGGTAGTCCTCATCTTGAAGTTTTACTTGGTAGTCTTCTGATTTTTTGAAGTATGGGAACACTTCCTCGTAACTCCATCCGTTGCTACCAAGACTCTTCCATCTATCGTAGTCCACGCGATTCCCTCTTGTCTGAATCATATAATTAAGAATGGTGGAACCCCCTAGAACCCTTCCTCTGGGGTAGTTAATACGTCTATCAACCAGACCTAAACAATGGCAACTGATAACTTTCTGTGGTTTAATTTCTATTAAATTGGCAATGATGCTCACCTAAGCCCAAATTTTCTTGCGGTTCCAGTGTGTAATTCCAATTATACTCGCTAAACTGGAAATTGCCAGTCATCATTGGCACATCTGTTTGTTGAGAAGCCTCTTTTCCTATCTCCAGAAGGAGGATATTCCATTTCGCGACTTCGGACAGGCGATTTGCTAAAACAGACCCTGCAGCACCACCACCGACTATTATAAAGTCGTACTTCCCACGTGTTCTCGTATCTGCTCCACCGACATACAATAGCTGGGCCACTAAAACTGTGAAGCTAAGGAGCTTTAACATTGTATCTGAAATAATAACAATAATAATAATGATAAGACCTTATAAGAACACATTACTACACATTAAACGAAGTATAAATAATAAAACTTATTAAAAAATGCATAAATGACTTCTGTCTGGCATTGCAAACCAGCAAAGTTGCAGTGTGATATTGTTACGAAGTAATCCTTAGGTCTCGAAAAGAGGAAGAAAGAAAATTAGATCTCACAAACGAAGTGGATGGCTGGTCATCTATAAAAACAGGCACGTGAGAAACCTAAAAAGAGTCCATATTGTTTTGAGTTTAGTTACCAGGGTATTTCACAGTTTTTCAATTTTCAATTACTTAATTTGTCAAAATTACAGTAATCGAAACACAATAACTAATAAGTGTCTACCGATTCTTTGATCCTTTTTTGCGTAGAAACTGAATCTGAAGGCAGAGACTTGCGTTGTGTCTGGTCTTTGAGGACGCATTTATTATTATTGCCTTTTTTTGAACTGATTTTCTCAAAAACTGAACTCTAGTTGTCAGCTAGGATAATCCATTAGTTGTGAAGTTTTGTCAAACTAAGTACCTAATACTAAATCTGTGAAATGATCTGACATCTACACTCAAAAGTATATGGATTATTATTTTATTTTGTTAACAAGCCATGTCGGACCTGAGAATACACGCCTCAGCCACAAGATAGATATAACTCTCCACCATGTGCGCAGTCATACTGCCTTCATAAAATTATGAAAAAATACTGTATTGTTTTTCAGGTCATATAACATTTTGAAAGGGAGACTCTTAAAAAATAAAATTTGGACAAACGAGGAAGTTAGGATAGTTCTTACGAAAAAATAATAAACCAATCATATTTTTGCGGTTGCAGTCTGGAGATTGCGAAGAAGCAGAAGAAACAAATAAACGTAGCTGTTGTAGATTAAGATTAAGAAAGTTTTGCTGAGGTTTATGTTGACGCTATCAAAAAAGCACCGGTGGAGGATAAACGGATAACAGAATAACAAAGAAGGAGAACAAGAATCTGGAAGCATGACAATTGACAACTCAACGAATTGGCGGCCAGGAATAGTTGTTGTTCTCCTTGGCTTCATTGCCGAAACGTTGGCAAAGTGTATGATGTTGCTATAAGAAATAACTACATACTTCTAAGACTGCAAAGCGTGAAATCCATTTTTAATCTAAGTACAGTCAACATTTCAAAATAGAAAAGGTTTCATATGAGTTAATAGTTGGAATTATTTATGCTTCTTATGAAAATTGTAACCTATATCTTAGAAATAATGTTTTTTTTTACTACACCATTAACTTTTCTGTTTATCCGATGTGTTCTATTACGTCCTATACAACCCGCGGCAAGTTTCATTTGCAAATAGATTTTTTCCAAACAACCACAACAATTTTTATTCGTGGATACTTGCTCCAAAAATTTAACGAAAACAAATCCGTTTGCATAAATTTTACCACAAGCGAATACGAATTAGTCGAACACAGCAAAATACCTTGGTATGACGCTGGATATCAAGCTTCGTTGGAAAGCACACGTTAAAAAGAAACGAGAAGAATCGGGTATAAGCGGTCTAAGATACAAACAAAATCTACTGGTTCATGGGTTGGAAGTCGACTTTGTCGACATATAATAAACTCCTACTTTACACGCACATACTTACGGGGGTCTTCCGCTTTGTTGGCCGCTTTTCGAGCCTATTTTAAGGATTACACGTGTGCAGGTCGTCCGTCTGATACAAAAAAGTGAAACCTTTTCTTAATTGTTTTTTCGTTGGCTATTTTTCGTTCGATCGTTCAGTTTCACAATATTTTGATTTTTAACAAAATGGCGGTCGTATGACCGCCATTTCTTCCTCCCGTATCACAACACTGGTCGACGCACACACAAATCACCGGCTGTAACTCCAGAACTAGGGCGTATTTTGCAAAATCCTCTTACAGGAACAATTCTGAGACCTTCTAGATTAGAATAAAGCAAAAAAAGAAAAATTGATTTTTAAAACCAACAAAGCCCCCCTTAAACCTGTGTGGACCTATGGTATCTAATGTGGGGCTGCGCGAAGCCAAGCAATATCAGCATCATTTAACGCTTGCAAATAATGTACTGAATATTGTATAAATAAAGTAATAATGTACTAAATTGAAAAGTTTGCAGAGAATCATCACAACAGAATTCTTCAGCATACGAATGTCGAGACAATCCAGCTCGTTGACAAAGACGAAGACTCAAAAGAACTAAACCTTTGCGTTGATGAAGTGATGTTACAAAACCAATGCACAGTGTTATGTGAGTGACAGGTGACCAAGGCTGGGCAGTGTATGAAGTTTAAAGCGTCAGCAATGGGGAATGGGGAAAGTTTAAAGTTAATCCATGGTTTAACGTATTACACTTATTATCGAACACTTTATATTTAACAATTTATGTTAGTTTAATATATCTAGTCATCAGAGTATATGTTATAAACAAGTACCTATGAGGCGCTAGTCATCAGAGTATATGTTATAAACAAGTACCTATGAGGCGCTGTTAATTAATAAAAAAAGCTCACTCCGAAGAAAGTTAACTCACCACTAAAACGTCGCTAAAAGCAATAATTCTAATATTTTTAGGTACATATTGAATACCAAGTGAAGAAATCAAGACCCCCAGGGTGAAGCAAAACATAACGTGAATACTTTGTGTACATATACTGTTGTAAATAAATTACCAGTAGAGTAAATGCAGATGCATTCCACATATTATTTTGACATACCTTACGTTTCAATCCGAACATTTGTGTTTTTACTTTATCATACGTAGTATGTAAAGTATTGTAATCGCGCCAAAAAAAAATTTGAGATTTTAGCGGATATATGCCTTTTTGGGACCCCTGCACATTTTTGACCAAGGTACAAAAAAATGTCTGTGTGTGTATGTGTATGTGTGTGTGGATGGATGTGTGTGTACCCGTTTTTTGTGACGACGATTCCGGAGAAACTACTAAGTGTTTGTACCCGTTTTCTGTGGCGACGAGTCCGGAGAAACTACTAAAGGTATCGGGACGAAACTTCATATCTAGAAGTTTCATGACCAAACTTAAAGCTGAAAAGCTTTCTGTTGAAAAGGGTCCAAAGGAGCTGGAGGTTTAGTCTTAGCATTTTTTAAAGATTTTGCAAGTGAGCCGCCATTTCTGGAATTTCGTCGAAATAGTTAAATAATAAATTAAAGTAGAGGAAATTCCGAATAATTTATGACTATAAAATTTTTTGGTACAGTCAATAGTTTAGCTACATGAGCAAATTCTACTTCATCGAGATCGGTCGTACTGCATTAAAACTAGTAGCCAGGATATGTCAGATATTTTGATTCTTATGACAGTAGGTAGTGGCAAACGCTAATGTTTTGATAATACCTACTGTCAATATAAGCTGCGTTCGGATATTGTACACCGTTACACTTTTTACACCCAATAACACGTAAGTGTCATTTGGACGGTGTGCCAGGGGTCAACGGAGTACAATATCCGAACGCAGCGTTAATAGACATATCTCTCTAGTTCTACTAGCTTTATTTTAATGCAGACATGCATACACCTAAACTATTAATTTTTTATATAGTATGATAAAGTCATCAGATTTTTATTTCTTTTAGTAGAAATTTTAAATTTTAACCAAGTTCCGGAGACAAAAGACATTAGCCGTTATTTAGCGCCGGCCTTGCAAAATACTTTGTACCATTACTTATACCAGGGATAACAATATATTGGTATGAACTGCCGTATAAGCTTATATGTTTAGTGAATATGTTTATGAATTAAATATGTTTAGTGAATTGAATATTTATAATCTTTATATCATGGTTACCAACCTTTGGTCATTGGTCATGTTATACTATGGGTCGGATTTTGTTGCACACATCGTCGAAGTTGTATATCACATACCCAATTTGTATACCCGGTACTAATGGCATCCTTTTATTCTTGCAGAAGTTCTCCCAGCACTTCTGAAATATCACAAGGAGTTCAACGGCGAAAACTACAGATTATTCGTCGCGGCCCAACCGTACGTTATTATCAATAACGTCAAAGATGTAGAAGGAATCTTGAGTTCGTCCGTGCCTCTAAAGAAGTTGGATGCATACAAGTTCCTTTATAAATGGCTTGGTACAGGATTACTAACTTCTTATGGTACGTGTAGCCTATATGTTATTCACACTACCAATTTATTTGTA
Organism: Aphodius sticticus; assembly: GCA_963966075.1. Classification (NCBI taxonomy): domain Eukaryota; kingdom Metazoa; phylum Arthropoda; class Insecta; order Coleoptera; family Scarabaeidae; genus Aphodius; species Aphodius sticticus. The sequence continues at coordinate 51,792,548 of OZ014508.1, read as the reverse complement.
CGAATTTCTACCAGGAAACAAATGGCGAAAACACAGAAAAATTATAACACCAGCTTTCCACTTCAAGATCCTGGAAAATTTCGTTGACATCTTCAATTCAGCCAGCCAAATCTTCGTTGAGAAGCTTTCACAGGAACTGGGGAAAAATTCATTTGACATCTACCCATACGTTACCAGATGCACTCTAGACATAATTTGCGGTAATAATAGGAATCGGGTGGTCGATATTGAACATGACTAATGTTGTATAATCTATATAGAGACTGCCATGGGTGTATCTGTAAACGCTCAAGAAGACATGGATTCAAAATATGTCAAAGCCGTTACACGAATGGTTGCACTAATAACCAGAAGGGCATTTTCTCCAATCCTGCAGTATGAACCATTATACAAATTGTCGTTGTCAGCTTTCAGAGAGTACTTTGACTTAAAGGTTCTGCATGGATATACAAATGAAGTTATCAAGCGAAGGAGAGTAGAACTGTTCTCACAGGAGAACGATTTGGATGCGAAAATACCCATATCCAGTATGGAGAGAGTTTCGTCCAGTGATGATCTAGGTATAAAGAGGAAGAAGGCGTTTTTGGATCTATTACTGGAGTATTCAATTCAAGACCCGTCGTTTACTGACGAGAATATCCGAGAAGAGGTGGACACGTTCATGTTTGAGGTGTGTATTTGATATCCTCGTATGTATTAGTCTATAGTAGTATTATTAGTAGTCAGTAGTTTAGTTTAGACTAGTATTTATTAGTCAGAATTTCTAATGTTATGCAACAATATATGAATCGATATATCTCTGAAATCCTGGCTAACTAGTTTTATTTTAATGCAGACACGATCGATCTCGACCAAATAGAATCTAATGCAGCTAAACTATTAATTTTATTTTATAGTATGATAAAGTCATAGGCCTGGCCATATCAGATTTTTCATATTAGAAGTACAATTAAATTCAAAACTTCATATTTAGAAGTATCATGACAAAATTTAGAGCTGAAAAAGTTTTTGTTCAAAAGGGTCCAAAGGAACTGGAGGTTTACTAGTATTTTTTTATTAATTTTGAAAATAGTTAAATAATAAATTAAAGTAGAAAACAATTTTCTAAAATTTATGTCTATGATATTTATTGGTAAAATTAATTGTAGCTGCAGGAGAAAATTCTATTTGATTGTGATCGCTCGTACTGTATTAAAACTAGTTAGCCAAGATTTGACAGACATTTTGATACTATTGACAGTATTGTCACAACATCTGCATTTGAGTTGGTAAACAAAATATATAATATATATTATACCTATATAATAAATAGTATGATAAAGTCATCTCCACGTCAAATTTTTTAAATAAATAAACAAACAGTGTAATCTGGACGTGTTTGTGGATATTTTTTTTACGTGCAGTATACATATATTTAAAAATGATAAAAATGCAATAATATAATTAAAAAAAAAACATGTTATTTCAAACCAAATGTATACAATATACATACATTATTTACCTGTTTGGGGCAAACACTACGCAATTACGTCTGGACAAGTGCGTAGACGTGAAATTTAAAAATCATAAAATTCCATTATACAGGAATATAAAAGAATAATATTTTTTGATATAACTGTTTACCATTTGCCTTGACTAAAAAGATAAAGAACGCTGGGGTATTTAGCCAAATAAACAGTAAAATGTAAAATAATATGTTGTTGTAAATAGTTAAATTGTTAATCGGTTTGTTTCAGGGACACGATACCACAGCCACATCGATTGCATTTGCCTTGCATTCCTTGGCTATGAACCAACATGTGCAGGTAACTAGATATTTTACTATTTCCGTGTGTATACCGTGGATATATAGTTTCTGATGTTTCCACGTAAACATTACAGTTATCTCTTAAGAGCTTTCAAAATGTTTGGCGAAATGTTGGATGTCATCATTTACGAACTGCTTAAACCGGAACTAGACAATTTTAAGGAAAATGATATTCGTATACCAAAAATAGATTAAACTGGTTTATCCATTACCATTATAGAAGAATAAACTTACTCCGTTATTTCTTCATATTACTTTTTGGTATAGGAAACATTAAAACTAAAAATTCACATAATGAAGGAGACAAAATTCTAGCTATAATGATGTCAATAAATAAAACAAGATGATAGGGTTATCATGATAACCTTACTACACAGATATGTTAAATTTTGGTGATTCATTTGCTTCGGTAAACTAAAATTATCTATTTCAAATATTAATTAATTAATTAATTAAATATTAATAAATCGCTCGCAGTTTACTTCTGATAAACTTCTTATAAACTTCTTATAAATTTGAAATGAAAGACCATAACATTGCTGTGAAAATAATGATGTAATGTAAAAAATATTGCTTATTGTAATGGTACAGAATGAAATTATTTTTTATACTATGAATAAATGTTGCATTTCTATTTTCTTACCTTGATAGTTTTTTTTCTCGGGAAGCTCTTTCTGTGGCATTTTTATAAAATCGTGTTCTTAGGGTTTGTTACTAACCGTCGAAGTGGTACTAATGCAAACTGATCAAAATGGGCTGTAATGCTCATATAGCGTTTCAGTGTTAGGTGATGTAAAAAGAAAAATATTTTCTGACATATTGGAATACATTGAAACATGTAAGATGTAAGCTATTGGTGATGGCTGGCCCTTGTAGTACGAGCTGAATACACCTGGAGATTTATTAGCTGTTTCTTGTAGTCTGACTTTGACAACAAATAAGATTTTCTAGTTGCTCACTTTGACCGGAAGTAGATTGTTTTGGCGGTTCATCTTGAAACGACTGTACATTACTATATTATACATTACTATACCACATCATCGCTACTGGGAGATTCAACTATCCAAGGATCGTTGTTTTTTTTGACGAGTAAAAATTGAATCTACATCAAACTCATCCATAATTACTTAACGTATTTTTGTAGAATTAACTTACACCACGTGACCACGTTACACAATAGGAGATTTTCAAAACAGAAGTTTTGGAAACAAGAGCCTTCCCAGTTTATTACCACAATTGTCGAAATTGCCACAGAGCGGCGCGGCGTGGCTTAATACTGAAAATACTTTCGCGCAAACATAATTTTTGCCGTTAGAAGGAAAATGTCTTATGAATAAATTATCGATTTTAAGGTATGCTGAAATCTTATAATTTGTCTAAATTAAACAGGCAGTGCACACGTGTGCAGCCAACACTTGGGTTGACTAACAACCGCCCGCTGTACATAGGAATACTGAATCAAGACATAGACTCTATTCTCACACTAACATGCTTTAATGAACAAAATGAGATTAATTGCGTAATTATTCTATATACATTTCTGTATAACATGTATAGCTATCAACATTCTCTGGCCGTAGGAATAAATTTGAGCGCGAGGGAATTAAAAAACCGTGCCAGATTTTTGCAAATTCGTTTACACCCTTTATTACGGAAAACTTAAAAAAGGCCAACCTGTAGATGAAATTGTATATTTTAACCCATGAAATTGCAACATTCCACAAAGGTAAGTGCTAATTTCAAACAATTACAACTGCATAGACCGGGTACCTTTCTTCACTTCTCTCGCGCTCACGCTTACACCGAGAGAGAGAATACTTTGAAATTCATACACTTTATATAGAAATTACTAAGGAATATAACAAATTTTAGTTCATTTCTTTTTAATAAGTAGTTTCAGAGTTATGAGCGTTCAAACACCAGGCTGAACGCCAAGCAACGCCGTACTATTTTAACGCGTGTATCTCGAAAACTTGATTTTAGCAGTAAGACCCCTCTCTTCCGGGTCACACAAAAATATCCAAACTTACTGCATTAGAAACTTGTCGCCATTACTAACCGAATTTTAAATTTAGTAGAATAAATAATGTAGTAAATTTCCAACGTTTATTTAAAATTTGTTCTGTTGGCTACAGTGTTTCGTGTTTTACTTACTATATTATTTTATTCTACTATAGTAACGTCATGTAGAAATTCATAGCCACATTAAAATTCGTAGACATCGTTGCAAAGTAAATTTTCTCTCAAACCTATAATCCGATTTTGATGATTTTATGCACTTGTAGCTTGATTTATCAGGAAATATGCCGATATTTTCATTTTAACAAGAGTTTTAATTTTGAGCATATTCTGGGTATATATTTTCTTGCTCAATTCACGTCCTATCTCTATTACTAAAGCAGAGACAACAAGAACAGTATAACACGTTACAAAACCGATAAGAGAGATTGGCAGTTTTTGCCTTTATACAGCCTTAAATAAGAATCCAGATAAGCGTTTTTTTTAAATGAAAATTTATTAATTTATTATTAATAATTTATCATCACTAGTAATTTTACAAGAAAAAGCAATGGCAAGAAAATAGCGCAATTTAAAGTTTCGTATCATTTGGATAATGAACTCAGCAGCATTTTTTGTCTTAAAATATGACTTTATTGGTAGAAAATAAAATCGCCAATACAGTAGAGCGTAATCCGAACTAATTGGGACTGAATGTGGTTCGGATTATTAAATTGTACGGATTATCAAATATTACAGCTATAAAGTAGAAAATACGAGTATTGGATACAAGATAGATACAAAAGCAATATTTTTCTGTAAACAGGAATCGATAAAAATGGGTTTTCCCTCGGTTACTATTACGATTATCGACGTTCTACTGTAATTATAAACAATAAGGAAGTCTTACCTTTGAGGAGATAATGTAATTTAACACAGGATTCTTTACTGAACAGCACAAAAATGCAATGGCACAAGAGCGACACTATACCTGATGCCCTAACGTCCCAGTTTTCACAGGAGCGATTTATACTATGAGCAGTATATATAATTCCAAATGGCTATTGTTTTAGTTATTCTATTTGAAGAGTAAATAAATTAATGAGATAAAGCTCTCATAACGAAGCACTGGAATGCAGACAACAACAAAAACATAAAAACAGTGACAAAAAACTAAGGTATAAAGATAAAAATAGCAAAATTTCAATAACAAATTAATTTATTATTCAGAATTAGACTCAGACACTAGACAATAATTAAAAAGCATATTAACTAAATACTCATAAATTCATTAAACAATATAATTGTCAACAATTTAATATTTGTGAGATACACGTGCTACACATCTACAGTGTGTTCGTGATAAAAGACAGCGGAGTGCACTATGGATGAATACTCACATCCATAGTTCCAATTTGACAGTTATTTGGTTCTCTCTAGTGTTGTAGTTAGAAAAAGCATTTTTAAAATTGCAATTGAAAAACAATAATCACGATGTAAACAACAAATTAAATAAGTAATTCAACAATAATGAATAATCGACAATAACCAACGATTAATAACGAACAATATATTAATAATCTAAAGTACCCAACAATGTTGTTACCACCGGATGTTAACATTTATTCATAGTTCACTACGCTGACTGATCGATTACCTACAAAATTTAACCGACTTCAATTGCCTGATATAATGAAAACTGATTCGGATAGGTTTTTCAAGGGATCCGAATCTGAATACAGAAATAGTGAATTGGCTCTAGTTTTCGCTAAAAATCGTGATAAACGTTAAAAAAATCGCGTTTTTTTCTACTTTTGAACTCATGCCAAACAGTAACGGTATGTAGTAGATGTTTATATGTAGGACCAAATTAAACTTTAAACCTTCTCCTTTAAGATCATATGGCAAGAAATCACATGGCATAAATTTTTAACATTTTACACCACATTCTTATAGGAGCGCGCGCCCACTGCAGCATCGGACGGAGCGCACTGCTTCTTCCTTTATTTATACATTTCACTGGCCAAATGAAAAGTTGTCGAAAAACTGATTTCGAATGAAAATAACTTTTTTCTTTTGCGACTTTTGGACACAAGCAAAACAATAAGGTTATCTATTAGATGTTTATATGTACGATTAAATAAAATTTTAATCTTCGGCTTTAAGCCCATATAGAGAGAAATCAAATGGTATAAACTTCGGTGCGCCCATTGCAGCACCGGCTCCGGAAGGAGCGCTCTGCTGCTTCCTTTATTTATAAATTGCTCTAGCCAAATAAATAAATGCAAAACGATATTTATAGACTTGTGTGTCATTAGTGTATTATTATATTCTGTTGGTAACATATATCTATATTTGGTTGCCTCCCAATTTGTTTATATTGATTATGCATCTTATGAATAAAACCAGTTACGTACTAAACTACATATGGTCTAGTTGAATTTATTACATGGCCTGCGGACTAAAGCGAATAGTGAAAATGGAGCAAAAGTAGGTAGATAAAAGTAGGGTTTTACCGGCAATCTTGATAAAAATTAGCGCAAGTGGAAACAAAAATTTGAAATGTATGCAATCGCAACTGAATTGCATAGAAAAGAAGAAAAAATTCAATTCTCAAGAAGAGGTTTGAATCCTATTTAGGCCAAAGAAGAACTTACGAAGAACTTACTTAGAACATACGAAAGATACAAATTTTTTACATTAAGGTAACGATCCGAAACCATTGAACAGTTTTGAACACTTAAAAATCAAGCAAATAACTGCGAATTCAACGATGAACTCTTGAAGAACCAATTAATTAAGACAATGCTAATTACCGGCATCAACGTTGATACTGTCCGCAGCGCCATGTAAGAAATTCAACTCAATATACTTAGATATAGGTAAATTAATTAATATGCCTTATTTTTGATATTAACTACTTCTTAAGTAGATATGTGTAGCGACAAATTCAAAATTTGTGGGAAAAGGCCTGTTGTTCTGGCTGGTTGTTTGGTTTATAAAAAGTGGACTGTATTAGGGAGTTTGCTCTCACCGGTGGTAGCTGATTCTGCGGTTACCTAGGCGGTAGACTTAATCCTGAACTTCCTGTAGGGGTTGAGTTTGTACACTGAGTTTGTACTGTGGAGTTGGGCGAGAATAATTCACTGCGTCAACGCCAGAGAGTTGTCCGGGAAAATGTATGTTTCTCACAAGACGGCACAATATATGTCACATACGCAGATATACTTAGTTTGAGCCAAAAGGGGTGCGTAAAGCAGGGTAGAACCAAGAATTAACATATGCGTTACACGCGGGAGGGATTCTTAAGAACTATATAACAATTGTACTCAACGCAATATGAGTATAATACACACTGATAACTGGTTTTCCTTCGATTTCCGTAGAGCAGGTAGAGTGGTGTGTGTGTGGGGGTGGGGAGTAGAATAGGATAACCAGAATAACTTTTGATGATAAATAAAATATCCAGAAATATGTTGCTTTGGACGCAACAATATGTATATACCTACATAAAAATTCAACAATAAAATACGCCTAACGTTTTGTTGGGTCAGTGTTGATCTTTTTCTAGTATATGTTTCTACAAATACTTAACAACTTACATATTTATAAACATTGGTTTTCCTATAATGTTGTCTGAACCGAGAAATCACCATGATGATTGTTATTTTTGCAATAAGGATGTGAAAGGCTTTTTCGAATCAAGCAACGTTCTTAGGAATATAATTTGGAGTCAGTTAAGCGACCCTTCCCAACAGTGAAGACATGACAATACGCCTAATACCACAATTGTCAACTGTCATGTCACAACTTAGTATCCCTGGTCAGATGACGACGTAATCCCTACGCACAGAGCATGATTTATTCTGGCAGTGAAAGCGAGGATGCCTAATAAAATTAATATCAAATTCAAAATCAACAACAGAAAATCATTCTATATCTAAAACCAGAACTAAACGAAGACAGCAGTGTACGCATCTGCCGTTAGGAAAAGGGCGCCAGTAATATAATATCGGCCAAAATCTGTTTGGCTAGAGTTTATCTGATTAATAAACAAAAAAGTTATCTTTTCGCCTTGGTGATAAAAATTGACGATCGATTTGCTTTGTGTTCAGAATGTGATCCTGATTGAAAAGATTACACAGAAAAACCGGAAGTCAAACTAACCTCAAGGGTATCCCAAAAAATTGCATATTTTTCTTATTGGCACTTCAAATTTCATTCATCCAGCGTCATAAATATAAAAAACAACGGGTGGCGCGTACCTACGGCGTAGGTCACCCAGTAGAAGGATGTTACACTATTGTTACACTAAATGCCAGCTTCAACAACGTTTAAGTCTAAACCGAGTTTAGGTCTCAAGGATTTTTTATATGTAAGTTCGGATTATGGTTTAAACTGGCATTGAAAAATGTCTCTGCTCTGATATACAACGTGTTCTGTGTCATGTAAATCTAAAAGCTACCGTGTATTTTGTTTTCAGGACAAAGCTTTTCAAGAACTTAGAAACATGTTTTCTGACGACCCAATGCGCCCGACTACCTTCAGAGACCTTCAAGAGATGAAATACCTCGAGATGGTCATCAAGGAATCTCTTCGAATGTACGCCACAGTACCTTTGTACGGAAGAGAGTTAACAGAAGATTTCAATTTAAGTACTACAACTCATCACGATTAATGTTCATATTTGATATTAAAACACTCTTTCAGATGGAGCAGTCCTCCCAAAAGGAGTCATGATAGTGATATTTGCCTATGGAATCCAACGAGATCCGAGGTACCATACAGATCCTGAAAAGTTCGATCCCGAAAGATTTACACCTGAAAATTTAACGGGAAAGAACCCTTATATGTATATACCCTTCAGTGCTGGGCCCAGAAACTGCATAGGTGAGATGAAAATATAGAAAATGTTAAATAAAAGCTAATAGTATAAATATAAGAGACAACAAGGAAATATGCTCTCTATAAAATAATAAATGTAATTCTAACATGTTTTAGGGCAAAAGTTTGCAATGCTGGAAATGAAATCGACAATTTCGTATTTATTGAGGCATTACAGACTCCTACCGTCAATACCAGAAACCAAGATTGTGCTAAGAAGTGACATAGTGCTGAAATCTGATACTGGAATTCATGTCAAATTGGAAAAGAGGAACTGGGACTAAATCAAATGCGGTATACCATATTAATTGCTATGTGATTGTGATATTTACACTTGTATATTATAATAAATAAGACATATCATATCATATCATATCATATCATTTCTAAATTATGCTGTACATAAACAACGGTAGTTGGAAGGGATAGATTTTGTTTTATTATTATTTGAGGAGATCCATATGGAATTATATCAGAGAATCGTGTTCTTCTTTCTGCAGTGGTGTTTCTTTTAACGATCTGCTTTTAAGTAAGTACCAATATTAAGATGACCTCCCATATTTATTTTTGTTTTGAAAATTTGAACCTATGTGTACTTACAACATACAAGAAAATATCTAAGACATTCAAGATGACGTCAGCTATTAGGGCTTGTTGGATTTGAAAGACAAGCTTTTAAATAAAAAATAGCAGTTTTCTATATTTTTCATTTGGGATAGGTGCCGATAAATTATAGTGTTTTTGTAATATTAATCCCGGGTATTTAGCCAGGATATTTACCCTTGATAATAAATACCCGGGTATTTAACACCACTGGTCGTAAGCCTCCGCCGCGTAACACCCCAAGTCCGCACATCAACCGACCTCAAATCGGCCCATAAGACACAGATGCGTGTCGGCACCTTTGATCTGGTGGTCCCTAGATTTTTGACCTTGAATCCCAGTTGATGGTATTGACGTCACAAAACGTCATCACTTTATGTGGCCTAACCCCCCGCTGAATAGAACACAAATGTGGTAACCACGCCTCAAAATGGCGCACTGAATGTAAACGTAAACAAAGTGATTTGAATAGCTCGAATGTGAGGTTATATAACATTTCTGTCTTGCGTGACCACGCGGGACGTCTATGATTGGGCGGCAACTGTGCCAACTATGCGCTATAAAAATGTAATCCTTCCCACTCCCTCAGAATTTCGCCTGTCCGAGCTCCCATTTGAATGAAAAAGTCCCTGCGCATCAACGTGCGCAATGAAATCTTGATCTTGTGATTTCCTGCGAGTTACGCATCTGGATAAGCGAGCATGGCACCCAACACGTATGCGCTACTGGGTATTGTATCTGTATTGTGTTTTGTATCTGTGTATTGTCTTGTTTACATTTTGTGATGTCGAGGCTGTGACGTCAGCGAGCTAGCGGTGCGGACTCGAGATGTCATCGCTCCCTCTGTCGACGAGATGGTCATGTGTTTTCAAATACAAGTGCAAGGCTTCGCGCTACTTTATTTCCCGCAGTTTTGGAGTATAACGCCGTTTTTGGGTTATGTTTACTGTTTTGTTTGGTGGTTAGTCAGTTAGTGGTTACAGTTGCGAGTGGACTGATGTTAACTTGTTGAAACCATGGCAGAAACACGGGAAGACATAACGCAAGTAGTAGATTAAGTAGATTTTTTATTAAAGAATAGTTTCGCCAACTTGTCTTACGACGACAAGGTATATGTCAAAGAATTAGGCATATAATTTGGTATTGGTATTGGTATTGGTTTTTATTTGGTAGTGACTAACATAGAGGTTTTATCAAGACCACTAATATTTTAAAATTTTTTTTTGCCCACCCAAAGTAAATTTGCACGAGCCGCCACTGACGTCTGGAATAATCCGCTATGTTATGTTATGTTGTTGTGACGATCGCTCTTCGATGCATAGCCTTTTATGAACGCTATGCTTTGAGGATGCGGTTGTATAAGTTCTGTATGCTCTAGTGCAGCGTTTCCCAACCGCCTGTCCGCGGACCGGTGCCGGTCCGCAGAAATATTTTACCGGTCCGCGAAAAATTTCGCCCTTATCAAGGCGGCTCAACCATTTTTCTATACTTTATAACACTTGCTATAGCTTTCACTAGATGGCACTAATACCAGTCAATAGAAATGCGTGTAAAACATGCACAAAAAGTATATTCCAAATACATATCATCTTCTATTATTCTGAACTACATGTTGTACGATCATTAGTTTGGTGGTGGCAACATTGCTCACCTATACCTACATCATAATTTACAACGATTCGTGTATGCTCCATCCCAGAATTGTGTCAGATCGTTTGTCTTTTATTTTATCGCACTCGAGCGTATTGTTTTTGAATATTGTGCGTTATAGTGTTGTGTGGTATTTTGGAAAATAAATTTTCTTTCGTAAAACTTGAAGCCGTACAAAATGGTACCTAAAAAAGCCAAACAGCAAAACCTTCTAACTTTCTTTGGTAGAAGCAAGGACAATATTCACGAGAAAAGTACTGATGGTATCGAAATTATGCCAAGTACCAGTGCTTTAAGTGTAGAAGGACCACAGAAGAAGAAATTGGTCGATACTTCTGAATATACAATACAAACAAAAAAGAGAAAAGGTAATTTTATAAGGCAATATGATAAGGAGTATCTAAAGTTCGGTTTATTGTACCCCTGGCAGCGAACTATCGCCACTGCCTTTGTGTGTAGTATGTTCAGAAATTCTTTCAAATGAAGCTATGAAGCCTTCAAAACTAGCTCGTCATTTGCATTCAAAGCATAAACATTTTACTGATACTGGACTTTTTTGAAAAATTACACGATCAGATGAAAATTCAGAAAAGTCAAATGAAAATTATGATTATACTATAGTAACAAGTCACTGCTTCAAGAGTATTATTTCGTAGCTCTTCGTATAGCTAAAACAAAAAAAAACATTCACTATTGGTGAGGAGTTAGTAAAGCTTTGCGTCTTAGATGTCGTTCAAGAAATTTTGGGTCCTCAAGTTGCTACAAAATTAGAGGCTGTACCACTATCGGATACCACAACTCAGAGAAGAATTAATGACATGGCCACCGATATTGAAATACAAGTTTTAGTGTGTGTATAAGTGTCCACTTTTTAGATCGAAAAAAGTTTAAGCATGTACAGTGTAAAAATCAATTTTATTCAGAAGTTACATAATTTACACAAGTCTTTAAAATTACGTACTTAAAAAACATTAACAAAAAAATTAAAATGGCGGCGTACCGGCATTTCTCCTCAAAACTGGCTTTAAAATCATCAATTACGTTGAGTCATCAATTCCGTTGAGTCGGGTATCTCAGCCAATTCATAACCGATTGACTTTAAATTGAGACAATCTTCTCCGATACATATACCAGTCCAGCTATTTTTTTTATGAAATTTTCAAAACTTCTTTTTGGTTACAGCTATTTGGTTATAAAATTGTCGAATAAAGAGTGTTCAATTTGTGTTAAAAAACATGGCGAGCTGCAAAAATATACTATTTGCTAAAATCCTACGTACTGGACTGGGTTTTGTATCAGAGAATACATAAAATCTGTCTATGTTGTAATTTTAAATCAATCAGGTGTGAATTGGTTGAGATATCCGACCGTTTTTGAAATGTATATGATTAAATAAAGCAAAAGACTTATGTCAAACAGAATAGTATAGCAGAATATTTGATTTTTGAATAAAATTGATTTTTACCCTACTACTAGGTACAACTTAGGTATCATTTTTCTACCTCTAGGGGTGGTATTACCCCTTAATCGTCAGCCGGTCCGCGAAATATTTCCCCTACTTTTGCCGGTCCACAGGCGTAAAAAGGTTGAAGAACGCTGCTCTAGTGTGCTTACACCTAGTACTACACCAGGTACTGACTTCTCCTTGTGGCAGAAAAGCCGATACCCCTTTTACCTAGTGCTTGATTCTTTCTTCCATCTCAGAATTCTTTGCTTGAGATGGCCTTTGGTTATGCCAAAAAAATGGCTATCTATATATATATATATTATATATATATATATATATATATATATATATATATATATATATATATATATATATATATATATATATATTTATATATATTTTGATTGATTTAATCGTCCTTAGTGCTGCTTGGCTATCTGAGCAGGTGCACACTTTACTTCGGTTACTTCAAGATTCCTTCGTATGCACTCTTGGGCGCATAGCTTAAACGCGTGTGGTTATGACTGAGAGATGGTTGGTGTATATTCCCGTGGCTTTAGATAGGCTGTACCTTAGTCCGGTCACCCCTATGCCAACTTCATCTTCTATTTTTGATCTATCAATGTACCACTTTGCGATAGTGGATAATCACTATCGTTGGCTTGTTGAATGATAATAAAAATCCTGGAAGCATATCAATGGAACAGAGTAACGTCTGGAATAACCGTAGTTATTACTTACTATAAATCATCGGCCTGTAAATTATATTTTGTAGAGTTTGAAAAACGGGAACCACAGACTTAACCGGCCAACCCCCCCGCGAGCATAACCTCGGAAAACAGCATGCAAATTAATCACCTTATACACTTCATATGCCTGAAATTCAAGTTAAATGACATTGCTCGTACTGTTTGCTCTGTGAATAATATTTCTCTAAATTGTTATTGTTAATAGTGTTCCATAGCAATCCTCGTATAAATACTATAAATAGCTTTTACAGACACTATTTTGTTAATGTTTTATATGTATTATTGCATACTAAACAATGATTTCAAATACTACCCTTCAAGCAATTGAAGTTGAAAGTACCGAAAAAGCACCCACTTCCAGGGAACAGTTAATAATGCGAGTTGGGAGTCAAGATATAGCCAAGAATATGTTTATTAGGAAAAAATTTGTTTGAGCGATGCTACGTATAGCAACATGTACATGTATTCCTTTAAAGATCATTAGAAGACAACTCTTGAGAAGGCAAATTATAACACAACTGCATGCAAGACATTATTGAAACAACAACTCGAAATCTACGTGATAACCAAAGCCTGGAGAAAAGGAGAAAAAAAATTAAAAGAAATAAATCAATTTTATTCAGAACTTATTACTCAAATCATATAGTTTAGTACAATTTTACTTAGTCCAAATCAAAAATTCTCCAATCCTCCTTAATCATATCAGAACCCTTCTCAGTAATCATATAAGTTGGGATGTTTGTATGTCCCGTTATTGGTTGTGGTATAATACTAGCATCAATCACCCTCAAAGATTTGATTCCATAAACCCGAAGTCTCTCATCAACCACCGCCTCAGGATAATTTCTTTGGCCCATCTTGCAAGTGCCCATTTGATGGTGACATTGCTCGGACTGTTTGCTCTGTGAATAATATTTCTCTAAATTGTTATTGTTAATAGTGTCCATAGCAATCCTCGCATAAATACTATAAATACCTTTTACAGACACTATTTTGTTTTATATGTATTATTGCATACTAAACAATGATTTCAAATACTACCCTTCAAGCAATTGAAGTTGAAAGTACCGAAAAAGCGTCCACTTCCAGGGAACAGTTAATAATGCGAGTTGGGAGTCAAGATATAGCCAAGAATATGTTTATTAGGAAAAAATTTCTTTGAGCGATGCTACGTATAGTAACATGTACATGTATTCCTTTAAAGATCATTAGAAGACAACCCTTGAGAAGCCAAATTATAACACAACTGCATGCAAGACATTATTGAAACAACAACTCGAAATCTACGTGATAACCAAAGCCTGGAGAAAAAGAGAAAAAAAATTAAAAGAAATAAATCAATTTTATTCAGAACTTATTACTCAAATCATATAGTTTAGTACATGTTTACTTGGTCTTAATCAAAAATTCTCCAATCTTCCTTAATCATATCAGAACCCTTCTCAGCAATCATATAAGTTGGGATGTTTGTATGTCCCGTTATTGGTTGTGGTATAATACTAGCATCAATCACCCTCAAAGATTTAATTCCATAAACCCGAAGTCTCTCATCAACCACCGCCTCAGGATCATTTCTTTGGCCCATCTTGCAAGTGCCCATTTGATGGTGTAGTGTCGCAGTCAGATGTCTTAATGCACATTCCCAATAGATGTCGCTTGACATTTCGTGGGCCTCGCAACCGGGAACGTGTCTCTTAACCAAATTCGCGTTTACTTTCTTCATTATCGGTGATTTACTTACGATATCTGAAAATGAGATTGTTTCAATTTCAACAATTAATTTACAGGTGTATGTATGTATATACCAATTGTCTTTCGAATTGCGGCGATCATCGTTTTTAGGTCCATGTTAAATCGATCTGTGAAGTGGTTTCCATAAAATTTAGGATAATCGAATGGATTCTTTGAGGTTAGTGTAACGTTTCCATAGGATTGGGGACGGCAAAGCAATGGAATAATCGTGAATGCCGGTTTGCCTTCGTACGGCTTCCAGTATTTGTTATACATATTATCGGCGATCCGGAAGCTATGTCTCCATCGCGCTCCTTTGTCGCTGTGCATCCCTAATCCAACAAATATTAATTCAACATCTGGATAAAGTGGGTTCGGGTCATGGGAGACTTTCGTCTTTATAAACGCCACTGCCTCTACACCACCAAGAGATACCAAAGGTCCGGTGCCTTTGGTTTTCCATTGATTAAGTGAAGATTTTTCTTGGAAAAGAGCTGGGTTAAAGACAAAATTGGTATCATTCACCAAAAACGCCAAGCCAACGAAACATAAATGGTCCATCAATCTTTGTCCAACTGGTAGATCTTTAATTACTGTTATCTTAAGTTTTTCCAAATGCTTTTTTGGGCCTATACCGGACAACATCAAAATCTGCGGGGAGTTTAATGCCCCAGCAGATAGAATCACCTCTTTACGTGCTTCTATCATGTGACGCCTATGACCTATTGAGACTTCGACTCCTTTTGCCTTACCGGATGATACGACAATCCTTACCACGTGAGCTTCTGTGATTATCTTCAAGTTTTTCCTATATTTTATAGGATCCAGAAAGGCTCTTATACTGCTGCTTCTTCGACCATTCCTAGTTGTCGCGTGAATATGAGAAACACCATACTGTTGCCTTCCGTTGTAGTCGACCATTGGATAATTAGAGTGGTTCATCATATTCACGAAAGCATACGAGGATTCACTTCTAAATGACACATCCTCAACGCCCAGAGATCCACCTTTGGAATGGAATTTCTTGTCCTGCAACTTTACCTGGTAGTCCTCCGATTTCTTAAAGTATGGCAAGACGTCCTCATAGTTCCATCCTTTGTTACCACGGCTTTTCCATCCATCGTAGTCTAATCTATTCCCTCGTATGTGCATCATGTAGTTTAGGATACTAGAACCACCAAGAACCCTTCCCCTGGGGTAGTTTATCCGACCATCAACCATACCTGCATAATGACAGCTGTAAACGCTTCTATTGTTTGAAATGTTCATTCAGGTATTTATCATGATACTTACCCAATGCCATATTTTTTTGCGGTTCCAAGGTATAATTCCAATTGTACTCGGTAAATTGGAATTGCCCTGCAAACGCTGGTATGTCTGTTTCATTCGATGGCCGTTTTCCTACTTCAAGAAGAAGGACTTTCCATTCCTTGATTTCGGATAGACGATTGGCTAGAACCGCTCCAGCTGTTCCTCCCCCAACGATTATAAAATCAAAGTGACTGTCAAATATTTGGCATGTGGCGGTGTTTAGATGGGTAACTAATACAATCAATCTAACTATTCGCATCATTTTATCTACAAGCAATAATAATAACATTAATGATTGGACTAGTAAATAATACCTAAGCCCAGTATACACAGTAGTGGAATAACATTCTACTGCAGGTATAATTGTTAGATACCATCCTGCTACCATTTTGACACATGATAAGAACTAACATGAATAATATATTTTCTTTTAAAATTTATAATTTGTGTCGTTTTGCGAACTATATTGTTTGCTTCTTCAGAGATAACTGAATACTATTATCATTTAACTGATAAATTTTATAAGTACTTAATGATAGTATTCAGTCAGCTCTAAAGAAATAACTTGGGTTGCGACACGCCAGGAGTTATACATTTTGACGCTGGGCATAACCGGGATACAATTTGAGTCACTTGAGTCCGGTCAGACCTTCATGTTTTTGTTGTTATTTAATCAAAACGTATTTATTGTGTTTAGAATTTATTTATTATAAGAATTACATTTGGAGTAAAAAAGCAAAATATTAATTAGCAATTTATAAAACTTTAGTTAAAGAGAACCGTAATAAAATAGTCTTGACATGGAAACGCCCACATCATTTTAAATATTCAGAAATATGTATACCGTGGCCGCCAGAAAGTAGGACACAAAGAATTTTTTTCTATTGTTTACTTTTCAGAAAATTTTATTCTTCATAAAAGATTCTGGGTTGTCTTAAACCTAAAATGCAAAACATATACCACCTTCCATATACCGGGTGTTCATGCAACGACCAAGAAGATTATAATTTCGTATTTAATGCAATCTAATATTTCTAAACACTTTTTCAAATAACATTGTTGCGTAGCTTTTAAAAGAAAGTAACTTTACTCTTAAGAGATAGTAATACCCAGTACATGCAAGCAGATAATTACATTCTAATATTTGCATTTTAGATTGAAGACAATCCAGAAACTTTTATGAACAATAAAATTTTCTAAAAAGTTCATAATAAAAATGTATCTCATTAGTGTCCAACTTTCCGCCGGACACGGTATACCTATTGAAAAAATAAATACACACACAATCTATTTTATTTTGTATAGCTATTGTAATCAAACTGCCAAGTTTAGTGAAAGACCACAGACTGTTCTTATGCCGGTCAGTATACTATGATGTAATACAAATGTGAAATAGCATAGTCAAATTAGACGAAAATGGGCTATGAAGGGAAATAAATCCAATACGATTGACCTTTTGGGATCCGACGAGGAACATGCTGAGTTTCAATATTCAATGGTGTCCGCCAATTTTATAGAGCCTGGCACCATTAAAACAACCCCTAACCTGCACGTTTGCAGTTTTTCGCATTTTATTGCAAAATCAATCAATCAAAATCAATCACGGTTTTGCAATTTTAGCCTCTGTTCAAAATTAATTCCAATACAATTCTGCACGAAAAAGGTACACTCCACTTTTCTCAAATACAGTTAGGATTGCCAACATTCCGCCTATCCTGACCCGGAGAAAAATAATTATATTATAGAGGTTATAACGGGTTTAAATTAATAACAGCCGCCACATTCTTTTTAGTAACGCTTTGTGTGAAATTTGGATATAATTAGTGTAGAAAATGATGAGATCTACATGCTAATTACTTAGTAAATTAATTTATTTCAATTAATGTCTACTAGTTTTCCCTCTTGTCGTTTCTGCCTCTTATTGTGGATTTTTTTATGACACAATCAACATGAGACAAATACCAATATTACCACCTAAACCAAGCATAATTGTGATTGATGTACTGAGAAAGTTTTTGTAAGGGATCATGTGTTTTTGCTTGCAGTAATTATCTACACGTTCCCTAATTAATTTTACATTTTTATTTTATCCCGACAATATTGGGCGTTTTGTATAAACCCCCATAATAAATGTGTATCTAGTCAAAAATAATAACTATATCTCTCAGTCTTTGTAAATATATAGTCTAACTAATAATAAAATGTTCAAATAAAGGCGTCATATCCATGATTTAAAAAATACTGTTTATGGCAGACCAGTATGTATTGATGAGACATTTCATCTGAACAACATACATTATTACATTATTACGTTATAATCAACGAAAGTTCAAAACATATTTTATTAATTAATGTATCAATATTGAATGTTGATTTCTGACCAGCAAATTCCTACCTTTAAATCATACCCGGCTTTAAAGCCATTTTTATACCCCCAACATTTACTGTGGTCAGGGGAATATTGAGTTTGGCACAATGTCCGTCTGTCTGTCCGTCTGTGTACACGATAAATGCCGTAATTTTGAAGTTATTGATCTGAAATTTGGTATACAAGCTTATCTCTTAAAAAGTAAGGACAAGTTCGTGAATGGGCAAAGAAGGTTCACTTCATTTTTTAATATTTTACGCTGGGGGTATTTTAACTTCAGCACGGCTGAAGATAATTTTCTTACTAGTTGATTGTTGTGAAGATTGAGTAATAGAGTGCTTCTTATTTTGAGAAAAATTCATTTCTTTTAAAGGAAAATCGCTGCAAACAGTATGATTTATTACTATAATGCACTGTATTATTTTATTTAACAATTACTGTAATTTGATAATTTTTAAAAAATATTTAGGGGTCGCCACAGTTTCTCAAAAGATCGATGATTACCTTTAGTCAACTCGGAGAATTTTACTGAAAACCCGTAGCCCGGAGAATGATCGCCAAACCCGAAGTCTCCGGGTCAAAATGACCATGTTGGCAACCCTAAATACAGTGGTTCTTAAGCTGCAAACGCCCGAATACAAGAGGTGTGCGGTTTAAGAACCATACTATATGTTATAATATAATATTTTTATTATATCAGAGTTTTAAACTCATAAAATGCCAGCACCTGCAATTTCCAGCCTCGATCATACGGGGTACTCCAATATCAACATTTCATTTTTTAAATAATTTTATATTTACATTTAATTCCTTACACAATTATAGTTTTTTATTGAATATTCAACAAGTCTAAGTCTTTTGCCTAAGTCTTTTTGAGAACTCATAAACTTATTGCCACGATACTGGTCTAAAATTAGCAAAAAGTTACCCCTAAGTTATGCCGGTCGTAGTTGAGAACCGCTGTATACAAGAAAAATTGGTAAATAACTTTTTTTTTGTGAAGACGAGAGTCCCAATATATGGGTACTTTTTTTTGCTAAGTTCGGGCCACTGTTGCGGGAAAAAGTTTATGAGTTCTCAAAAAGGGTTGTACTTGTTGTTTTTGTTGAATATTGAATAGAAAACTATAATTGACGGGATTAATGTAAATATAGAATCATTAACGAAAGCAAATGTTGATATTGGAATACCCCTGATGATGGAGCGTCAAAACTGTGGCTGTTGGCATATTATGAGTTTAGTGGTACAGAAATAATAAAAAAAAATGGTCCTTCAACTGCAAACCCCAATATTTTGGCGCTTGCAATTTAACACCCACTGTATTTAAGAAAAAATGGAATTTACCTGTTTTTTGTAGAATTTTATAAGGATTAATTTTGTACAGATGCTAAAATTGCAAAATCGTGACCGATTTGCGGTAAAATGTTGGAAACCGCAAACGTGCATGTTAAGGCTGGTTTCTAGGGTGCCACGTTCTAGTAAAATTTGCGGACGCCATGGAATATTGAAAGTCAACACTTTCCTTGTCGGATATCAAAAAGCACTGTTTGTAACCTGGTTTTGCCACTGCCCGAACATGCCTATAACACTGCTTTGGTGTCATATTGAAAACGATTGGTAACCATGGAAACCAACCAATATACTAGACGAACGTTCACATATACACGTATTATGTCAGGTTTTGTTGCACGTTACACTCGTTTTGTAAGGCACATTGGCGCATTCGTTTATTCAAACTACCCACGCGTCACGCACCAATTGTTGTCTCATAAAATTTGTGGATAAAGAAATATATATACAGGCTTGTCGTTTTAACTTGAGACACCTCAATATCTCCATAAATGTGCATCCCACGATAAAACTTTCTTATATAAATCTTGTTGATGCCAAAGGGGATACAAGAAGCCGATATTAGTTTAGTCGCAGGTGGCGCAGCAAGTGGTGATAATGGGGTTAACTTCATTTGTTCAATCCTACCACTGAAGTAATAAATATAACCGTCTAAGAAATAATAGTATATTACAGCACTCGTGGGAAACCACTTCACTCACTTGTATGTCTTTCCACACTCGGCTGCGCCTCGTGCGAAATCCGACATACGCGTGAGTGAAAACGCGTGGTTTCTTCACTAGTACTGTATTATACGATTCTTTCTTAAATGGGTATACCCATTTTTTTCGCAAATAATGATTTTACGCTAAAAAACGTATTTTTATCCCAAACTATTTTTCCTAAATGTGTGATATTCCATACTTGCAAGTAAATTTCAATTTAAATATAAGAAAAGAAACCTCTTATTGATTTGCAAGAATATTTATTTATATATATATAGGAGACATGTTTCGGCAGTTACGCCATTATCGATCCTAAATTGTCGTGTGGGAGATTTAGAAGTTGATCGGTTTGTATCATTTGTAAGATATCGAAGGTGCGAGTTCTACCTTCGATATCTTACAAATGATACAAACCGATCAACTTCTAAATCTCCCACACGACAATTTAGGATCGATAATGGCGTAACTGCCGAAACATGTCTCCTATATATATATATAAATAAATATTCTTGCAAATCAATAAGAGGTTTCTTTTCTTATATTTAAATATTTTTCCTAAGTTGTAATATCATTGGGGTTGTGTGTGGCTCCCAAGGGAAGATACAACCGCTGCCAGTAGCTGCAGCTCTTGCAATAAAATCCGCTTCTCGCAACAAAAGCAACCTTATGTCAGAGAATGGTTTCGGACAATTCGTAGACTGTTGGTGTGGTAGTTGGAGGTGGGGACAAGCGGAAACCGACCACAGACACACGTACCATATTCATTAAATTATTTTTTATTCTATGTATTTAGTCGTTAAAATAATTACTTTTACCGCTACCCTGAAAAAACGACGTGGACGTAGAAGTTTCCTGTTCCGTTCGGGGTGCTTGTTTTTAGTGAGTCTCCTTGCCTCCCACCATCGATCAATGTGCTTGTTTCACATCTCTGAGTCGTAGTATTTAAAATTAACTGAATTTCCACAATGTACTGGGCCAGTTGTTCCGAACTCTGGTTTCAACAAGAATTAAGCTTATGATTGTATGCATGTACCGTTATAACTAATGGTTCGGTCTATTGGCTTTGTGCATTTCACGTGGAAGGCAGTTGCGAAACGATTTAAGCGCTTGTAGCGGAGAAATACCGGCCAACATTACGTGCATTGTGCAGTCGTGCACGGCGCATTATGTTTTGTTCCGATCTGTCAAAACTCATAACAAATCGTTGGTATAAATGATCATAATGGGACTCAGTTAGTGTTGCGGTGACAACTGTAATAATACAGGAAGACATAATAACAAATGCAACATTATAATAGATACAAATTTGATCGGACCACTTTATACACTACAGATAACTGTAACATTTAGTAGCGAACTGTACCAGTTACTCTTTGTGGACGTAGTACCGCCAACCCCTGTAGAGTAGGGTGTATCAAAAAAACATTTCTTCGAAATTCAAATTTTCAAGTTATTAAAAAGTTGTCCCTATGGACCCACATATGCCACAAAAGAAATTATTGACTCAATTGAAAAATATTTAGGTCTTCCGCATGACGCCTAAAGTTTATAATTTTCTTTAAAAATTAGATTTTTACTTTATTATTTACTTTATCATACGCAGTATGTAAAGTATTGTAATCGTGCCAAAAAAAAATTTGAGATTTTAGCGGAAATATGTCTGGAAATATGTGTGTGTGTGTACCCGCTTTTTGTGGCGACGATTGCGGAGAAACTACTAAAGGTATCGGGACGAAACTTCATATTTAGAAGTTTCATAACCAAACTTAGAGCTGAAAAGCTTTCTGTTGAAGAGGGTCCAAAGGAACTGGAGGTTTAATCTTAGCATTTTTGAAAGATTTTGCAAATAAGCCGCCATTTCTGGAATTTCGTCGAAATAGTTAAATAATAAATTAAAGATGAGGAACTATTAAAATTACCAGCTTTGCACAGTTGTGTGCAAATTCTTTTTCTAGCAAACGATTAAAAATCTCTTCTAAAAAGCTGCCAATTTCTCTTAACACGACTCCAGTTTTCATACCACGACAACATTAGCAACATAAAGTAAGTACGTAGGCTTTCACGGCCAGAATCATTTAGAAAGTAAACTGCTTCCGGGTTACGCAGTCATGATTTGGTAACGCTTTAAAAAATTTTTTTTTCGTTTCGCCAACCATGTTGCTCGCTTCTTCAGAGCTAACTGAATACTGAAGACCTACCAAAAAAATCTCCCTTATATACCTAAATTTACACCTCACTGCGCACATCTGGAGCTACCGCTCCCATGTGCTTTTCCACCTGACCGCGTTAGGATCGATTTCCAGACCCTACTAATGTCAGTGCCGTCCTCGCGATTGATGTTGTCAGGAGGTTTGTAAATTTCGATGGCTTCGCTAATAAGCTTTCGATGATAATTACCCACCCTTGCAAACATCTTCACGTCATCGAAATCCATTGTGTGTCCCGACTCGTGGCAGAGTTGAGCAACAGCGGACTGTTGAATCTTGCCTAGCCGGGTATCTCTACTGTGCTCCTTGATACGACATTCGATGCTTCGTCCTGTCTGTCCTACATAGCATGTTCCGCACTCTAATACAAATTTAGCCTTTAGCGCCTTTTTATTACGACGCCTGTGTGCCCCGCGCACTTCGTACACGCCTCCCGCCGGCCCTGGTTGCTAGTAAGTTTACTACGATGACGGTTGCTAGTAAGTTTACTGCGATAATGGTTACTACTGTTGTCCGTTAAAATACTCTAGAATGTAATTTAACTCAATATACCAACCACAATTTAAATAAAATTAATGACGCAAACAAAAAAAATAGTATATTATACTCGTGTTATAAGACATCTGGGCGCATTCATTCCTTTAGGGCACTCGTTGCTGCGCTCCTCGTGTTCCAAAAAACTCATACAAACAACCAATTATATATCGCATAATAGAGATAGTATTAATAAGATAAATTACACCTTGACAGATAGTACTATTCCTTTCAAATGAAACATACTCCATTAGAAGGAAAATGAACACAGCTGCGTAAATTAAAACAAATATCCGAATTTTTTTAACTGACTGAATGTTGGAGTAAAAAAACAAAATTGTGTAAATTGTTTCTTTTATATTATGTTGCTTAGGATGCTATTAATATATTATATATTAATATAATATGAATTTTAATGACGCACATTTTACATAGTCTTAACTTAAAACTCCCCAATCTTCCTTTATCATAGCAGAACCCTTCTCAGCAACCATATAAGTTGGGATATTTGGGTGTGCCGTTATTGACTGTGGCATAATGCTAGCATCAATCACCCTCAAAGATTTGATTCCATGTACTCGTAGTCTATCATCTACCACAGCCTCAGCGTCCTTTCTTTGGCCCATTTTGCAAGTGCCCATTTGATGATGTAGCTTCACCGTCAGATGTCTTAAAGCACATTCCCAATAGATGTCGCTTGACATCTCGTGAGCCTCGCAACCCGGAACGTGCCTCTCAGTCAATCTCGCGTTTACTTTTTGCATTCTCGGTGATTTGCTTACGATATCTGAAATTGATATTGTTTCAGTTTAGGCGATTAATTTCCAGGTGTACATACAGTGTGTCCACGAAAGTCCGCTCCATATGGAAAATTTTTTTATTGTGTATTTCTCAGAAAATTTTATTCTTTATAAAAGTTGGCGGCTCGTGTGAAACTAAAACTGCAACCGTCAAATATGTAAATTTCGCTGCCATATACCGAGCGATTCAGAATATATGGATTTGTGATAAGAGTAAAGTACATTTATTTTCATTATTATCGATGAACTTTATCTGGAAATGTTGTTTAGAAGTAAGAATTATATTCAAATATGAAATCACAGCCACCTACCTTGAAAAAAAATATTTTCAATGTTTTTCAAATATTAGTAAATGCCAGTGATACTAAAAGGTTCTTTTTAATCTATTTTTTAGAAATTTGAATACATTTTTTATATTTTTTGTTATTTTGGTATGGTAACTAACGTTTATTTAGAACTAGCGCAAAATTACTCATTTTCTTGGTGCGAAGTTGATATATCACCCTGTAGATATTAATATATCATACAATAACTAATTCAGGAGCGTGACTTGCCTTTTATTCAGTTAATATTAATGACTGTGGATAGGTTTATAATAGTAGTTATCCATCTACAGCGAGCGATTCTCAAGTGGTCGTACGCGCGGTAGTACCACTTACGAAATTTTATTTTCACTGATAATATTTTAATAAAAATAACTAAAGCATCAAACATCTATTGTTTCTTGAATTAATTATGACTGACTTACCCGTTATTAAGTTAATAACTATTATGAATATGTTAATAATGATAATTTATTATCTATGAACTTATTTTATTTCTATTACTAACAATTACAAAAATACATACATTATTACAAATGAAAAAAAACTTAACATTGAAAGAATTGTTAAATATCTATTCATCATGTTTCTGTGTGGTGTCCGTCCCGTTCTATGCATAAACACATTCTTCTCGAAACATCTTTGGCCGCATTACCAACATAATTTGGTGGAATGTTCTGGATACAATGTTCTATAGATTCCTCTAAATGATTTATATCTCTAAATGGTCGGTGTTTGTATACTTTATTTTTTAAGTAACCCCACAAAAAGAAATCTAACGGGATAAAGTCGGGGGATCTAGGTGGCCAGGATCTTGATTTCGAATTTCTGCCTATCCAGCGATGGCCAAATTTATGATTTAAAAAGTTCTTGACAGAGTTTATATTGTGTATGGGCGCACCCTCACGCTGGAGCCAAATTTGCGCCCGTTGAATTAACGGCAAATTGTCCAAAATAAGGTAACAACTCTCTGTTCAGGAACTGAGGAACTGAAAAAAAATAGGCCCATTTGACGTAAATGTTGCCTCGTCCTCTTCCATTTTCCCCCCAAACCAGATGTCAAAGTCATACCTGATGTCGAAGTCTCTTTCTTTTAGTGTACTTATAAATTATGGTTTATAAGGGTGATACTTAATGATTAATGATATGTACTTAATTAATAAATGGTGGAGATCAGGTAATATAATAAAAAAAAGCAAAAGACTAGAGTTGTAGGTGTGATTTTAATTTTAGTCAAATTCTAACAGCAAGAACATTCACATTGGGTTGCCTATACAAGAACCTATACTTAGGTGGTTATTGGTGCGTTTTGTGCTGCTGTACATAAGAAGATGCATTTTTTCATAAAATAAATAATTCAAGACATAATTGTTTGAAGTTTCAGTTATGTTTATTAAGATATTATCAGTGAAAAAGTGGTAGTACCGCGCGTACCACTACTTGAGAACCGCGCGCTGTAGATGGAAAACTACTATTATAAACCTATCCACAGTCATTAATATTAGCTGAATAAAAGGTAAGTCACACTCCTGAATTAGTTATTGTATGATAACCAGGGCGAAATATGATTACAGGGCGAAATATCAACTTCGCACCAAGAAAATGAGTAATTTTGCGCTAGTTCTAAATAAACATTAGTTATCATACCAAAATAACAAAAAATATAAAAAATGTATTCAAATTTCTAAAAAATATATTAAAAAGAACCTTTTAGTATTACTGGCATTTACTAATATTTGTCACAAGAGTAATAATTAAGAAAAAAACTGAAAGTATTTTTTTTCAAGGTAGGTGGCTGTGACTTCATATTTGAACATAATTTTTACTTCTAAACCACATTTCCAAATAAAGTTTATCGATAATAATGAAAATAAAGGTACTTTACTCTTATCACAAATTCATATATTCTGAATCGCTCGATATATAGCACCGAAATTTACATATTTGACGGTTGCAGTTCTAGTTTCATACGAGCCGCCAACTTTTATAAAGAATAAAATTTTCTGAGAAATACACAATAAAATTTTTTTCCATATGGTGCGGACTTTCGTGGACACACTGTATATTCACCGATCGTCTTTCGAATTGCGGCGATCATTGTTTTGAGGTCAATATTAGATGGATCTGTAAAGTGGTTTCCGTAAAATTTAGGATAATCGAATGGATTTTTTGAGTTTAGGGTAACGTTTCCGAAGGAATTGGGATGGATATGCAAGGGAATAATCGTGAATGCCGGTTTGTCTTCATACGGCTTCCAATACTTGTTATACATATCATCGGTGATCCGGAAGGTAAGTCGCCAGCTAGTTCCTTTATCACTGTGCATCGCCAATCCAATAAATATCAACTCGACATCTGGAAAAAGAGGGTTCAAATCTTGGGAGACATTCGTCTTTATATACGCCACTGCCTCTACACCGCCAGGAGATACTAAAGGTCCGGTGCCTTTGGTCTTCCATTCCTTAAGTGAAGATTTCTCTTGGAAAAGAGCAGGGTTAAAGACAAAATTGGTATCATTCACCAAGAAGGTCAAACCTAAGTAACTTAAATGGTCTATCAATCTTTGTCCAACTGGTAGATCTTTGATTACTTTTATCTTAAGATCTTCCAAATGCCTTTTTGGGCCTATCCCGGACAACATCAAAATCTGCGGGGAGTTTAAGGCTCCAGCAGATAGAATCACCTCATTTCGTGACTTTATCATCCGACGTCTTCCACCTATTAAGACTTCGACTCCTTTTGCCTTACCAGATGATACCACAATCTTTACGACTTGAGCTTCGGTGGTAATCTTTAAGTTCTTTCTAGACCTTATGGGATCCAGGAAAGCTCTTATACAGCTGCTTCTTCGACCTTTCCTAGTAGTCGCATGAAGATGAGAAACGCCGTACTGTTCCCTTCCGTTGTAGTCGAGTTTTGGATAGTTTGACTGATTCATCATGGCCACGAAAGCATACGAGGATTCAGTTCTGAAGGAAACATCTTCAACACCCAAATATCCACCTTTGGAGTGGAACTCCTCGTCCTGCAATTTTACCTGGTAGTCTTCCGATTTCTTGAAGTATGGTAAGACGTCCTTATAACTCCATCCCGTGTTACCAAGGCTTTTCCAGGCATCGTAATCTAATCTATTTCCACGTACGTGCATCATGTAGTTGAGGACACTTGTACCACCAAGAACCCTTCCCCTGGGGTAATTCATCCTACCATCAACCATGCCTGAATAATGTCAATTGTAAGCGCTTCCCTTCGCTTATTGTTTGAAATATTGATAGGTATGTCATGATCTTACCCAATGCCATATTTTTTTGCGGCTCCAAGGTGTAATTCCAGTTGTACTCTGTAAATTGGAATTGTCCTGCAAATGCTGGTACGTCTGTTTCATTCGAGGGCTCTTTTCCTATCTCCAGAAGAAGGACTTTCCATTTTCTTACTTCAGATAGACGATTGGCTAGAACCGCTCCGGCTGTACCTCCTCCAACGATTATAAAATCGAAGTGACTGCCAAATATTAGGCATGCTATGGTATTTAGTTGGGCCACTAATACAATCAAGCTAACGATACACAACATTTTATCTACAAGTAATAATAATAACATAAATGATGGAACGACAACAATACGAGGATACATACCTTACCTCAGTTAAATCAATAATGGAATGGCATTGTAGTGCAGATATCCTTGTTAAATACCTTATTGTTATCATTTTGCAACGCATGCAAAATGAGAACTATTTACCAGTTGGTTTACCTTCATTAGCAGAGTCACCTGCATCGTAACCAGCATATAATGATTTAGTACCGCATTTAATACACTAATTACAACATTGAAACGTAACGGAGATATGCTGAAAAATAAAATGCAAGGCAGTTTCATGCCGTTCTAAAATAGTATAAGTCCAATGTACTAAACACATAGAGATCATACAGTTGGTTAAGGGTTCTGACACTGTGGGCCGCCATGCGTGGCGGGGTATATATCAGGGTTGCCACCTTTTTGTCATTGTTCACGAGGACAGTAAGTGGGTAAAAATATTATGTCATATCCAATATGTCCACATCATATTCCAACATAAAACAAATTAAATAATAAAGCAAAATATTCTTGAAATATAACAAGAAACAAATACTACATTACTTTATTAAATATGCGAAAATAACTTTCTGTGGTATCACATAAAAATAAAATTTAGGTATATTCTCAAAAACTACCATGTAAATCGTAATTTCGCTTTAAACTCGTCGACCTTTTGGTGGTTAGCCAGGAATTGTTGAATTTTGTATCTCACTTAATTTTTTTTAGGTGGCGCATTCATCATTGCTGTAATTAAGATAAGACGTAGTAGGTCGGAGAAAACGTAAAATATCAAAATCTTATCGAAATGTTCAAAACATTTGTAAGTTAGAAAACTTTGTTTAATTCAAATAAATATGCTTTGAAATCTGCAATATACATCAAAGAACTCTGGTGTTTCAATAGAGGCAAAGAAATATTTATTTGCGGATAAAAACGCATTTGTTTGAAAATATGTATTTGCAGGGTAGAAGGAGCGTTTCAAACAACTTATGTATTCAATTAAAATTTACAATTTGTATTCTATAACGAACGAGATTTATTTAGTTCAAATAATTATGATTGTATTGAGTGAAAGAATTAAAATTTTGGAAATTGACTAAATTGTTGGTTGAGTTAAAATGCGATATTTTAAGGTTGCGATAAATGGTTCTTTGATTAAAAAAATGATTGAGCTATTATTGACTAGAACTTTTCAAAGGGTACAGTAGAGAAAATTCTCCACCTCTCACCGCCTTTTGGAGTGTCGCACATCCTCGACCAGTGGTTGGTTTCCCCAGACCTACATAAATTCATTGTTAGGGTAGCAAAGTGTACGCTGATTCGGAATCGAAACTTGAACCTGCATGCACTGTGCTTTTTACTGTTGATCACACAGCCTTTTTAACAATTTAGCCAGACGCATGCCATCAACTGAGCGGTAGGCTTTCACCAGTCTACTATTTATACTCAAGATAAAGCCAAACTGTAAACAGCGCCTTCTAACAATACAGTTGGATGCGGTATTCACACTAAAAATATATTCATTCGAATCAAACTATGATTTCTTTGGCGGAAGTAAACCTATTTTTAAGCCAAAGCAAAAATATTTCTTTGAACGAAATACACCTATTCTTGTATACAAATATAAACATTTGAATACAATAGATCTTAGATTTCTTTGTTGTAAAGAAACGTCTTTTTAAATCAAAACAAAAATATTACTTTAAAGGAAAGTAATTTCTGTTTGAATCCAAATATAATCATTTGACTTAATAAATATTGCAAGTAAATTAATCTCGACAAGAAAATAAACTAGAATATACAATGAAATAAATATTGTTGGCGTCAAGGAAATGTGTTTTGATCCAAAACAATAAATTCAAAAGAATATACTTCTTAAAAACAAGAAATCTTTTCTATCTGTGTACACGAGGACAAATGGTATCACGCCGAGGACACGAGGACAAATGATTCGTACGAGGACAATCCTCGTGAAACGAGGACCTGGTATATATGGTCCAATTGTGGCCATGCTGCTCGCTTTTGTATAGTCTTAACTCTTAAACGCAAATTATAGTGCCGTATACTTAACAGCTACCACAATCGCAACACCAATCATAATCGTAAGAAAATATGGGTATGTTATAGTGCCGTTATGACCGTATCCCGACCGGTAATGTCAGTGTTCTTGTTTAACCACAAAGTCGGTACAGTAAAGCCACAACCAGTGACATGTATATGTCGTAGTCTTATTGTAAAATCAGTCATATTATAATACGCCTAGGCCTTTTCAATACGACTAGGCGTATTACAATATCACCGAAATAATCGAGAATCTCACAATTTGACTGACAATTTAAGGCGTATTATAATACGCCTGTTGCTTATTAGGCT
Organism: Aphodius sticticus; assembly: GCA_963966075.1. Lineage (NCBI taxonomy): Eukaryota > Metazoa > Arthropoda > Insecta > Coleoptera > Scarabaeidae > Aphodius > Aphodius sticticus. The sequence continues at coordinate 51,762,131 of OZ014508.1, read as the reverse complement.
TATTGTCAAAATTCAAAAGCGCGCGATTACTCTGGATTCTGACTGGTTATACTCGTCGTATTGTAATACGCATAGTAATACGACTGACGGCTTGTCAGGCTAATTGTGTGTTGTTATTGTGACTTACTGTTCAGTTTCTCTGTGCAATATTCGTGCAAATTATTGGATTAAAAATGAGTGATGACTCGCAAGGTGTATTTGTTCACAAAGACAACTATTATAAAGAACTTGAAAAGTTTTACAAAAGTGAGAAATTGTAATAAAGAAATATTACCATAACATCAAAATTTTCAAAGTTTTAATAGGGAGTTTTAGTTGTTTTGGCAAATTCAAACGGTTAACCATAACATAAACGAATACGTACCCGCTATTTGACAGATCGAGAAAATAGTTTTCGTGCGTTAACGTTAACCAAGCGACCACCCATCCTAATGAAGGGATTTATATTCCAGAGGATAAAGTAATTTCCTTAAGAGAAGCTTTAAGATTATTTTCAAGGACAGGGATTCAAAAAGTGTTCTTGCAAACCAAGCAAGTCACAGTGTCGTAACAATAAATGTTTACCATGTTGTAACAAATAATCTAAATCTATAATTATTTATTTTTTGTCCTATAAGCGATTTCCATAATTTGCCTGGCATACTGCCAGTCGTATTATAACACGACGTATTTTATACAGTCAAATTCTAAAAACAATCGCGTACAGATTCTTTTGAACAATAAGACTAAGAAGCGTATTATAACACGTCTGAAATAATCAGTCATATTGTCGGATTTTCATTTACTTTGGTAGTTTTACAATACGCCTAGTCATATTAAAAAAGCCTAGGCGTATTATAATAAGACTGATATTATAATAAGCCTACGACATATATACTCAGTATAAGTGGATAGGACCCGTAATGGTCAATAAGTGAGGCAAATGCATTTGGTATGCAACCCGCCGTGATGTGGGCTAGCCATCTCTTTCTATCTCGTATGGTACTACGGTCGTATACGTTTTGAATTAAACATTTTTATTTGTAATATCCTTTTTCAATTAAATTGCAACAAATTAATCAATCTTAACTCTTGCAGCGACTTCAATAAACTAGATAATAATAGCAGATTTAATTAAAGGTATATTTTATTCATGTATTCCGGCTAAATAATAGTTATTTAACCAACAAGTATATTAAAAAGAGCGATTAATAATCGAGACTGTTTAAAGCTCGAGCGTAGCGAGAGCGTTAATTGTGGAGATCATTAATCGCCGTTTAATATTCGAGTTTGTTACAAAATTTTTTCATCGATCGTATTTTTCTAGCGTCGTCTACATAGATTTTTCTTTGCCAATGTCTTTTTAGGTTATATGATAATTTATGTTATTTGACACTGACAGTTCTAGAGGGCGGTATGTTTTGATTGGAAGGTTTCATTTCACATATATGTTCGATTGGCCAATCAAATGACGTCTTTACGTCGTGTGATTGGCTATAACAAATCATGCATCAATAGTAATCGTGCATTAATAGAGTTGTTTAATAAACGATTTCCTATTCACTAAACTGATTCATAAAGAAACGATCGACGGAAAAATTATTAACAATATAACAATATAATTCGACGGCCTAGCTGCAATGCCACGTATCACCTATAACACTTGGCACAGCATCAAGTTTAAAAAACTTCTTGCTACATCCTGGTTTGATTTGATAATCACTAATCAGTTTCTAAAATATGTTGTCCACTGTCCACAAATCCTACTGGTTCTAGAAGGATACCACTTGTCTCTTCGAATAACTCTAATCCACCGTTTTAAAACTTCTGGACGTTTAAACGGGAACCTATAACATAATTTTTAATGTAACATTTGACTTTAATAGTACAGTCATGGAAATAAGTAAGTTCGTATCGCTATCGCAGGATTTGAAAATAGTATGTCGGTTATATATTCGTGTACTGTTCTACCTCGACCCGGCCGCTTCACAAAAAGTTGTCCGTCACGAGGTGGTTTTTCGATGGATGTAATGTAACGGGATTTAGTTTATTTTTAGCGTGTCCGACCTTTTCTTTAATGTGATATCTTCATTGCAATGTAATAAATGAAATATGATCACTACAGTTAAGTTTACGAGTAGGTAATGCATTTAATTAAATATAGAATTACTTTTATAACAATATTAATAAACATGAAATTTGATAATATGATACGAAAAGCTCATTTTAAGATATTGCTTAATATCATGACACATTATATAAATTTATGTTAACTAAAACACATATTAATTACGCAAGTAAATGCCTTTGCCCAGCAGTAGGATGACGGGCTTAAGTAAGTAAGTAATTAAATGCGCAAATCAACTTGATGCCAAGGATTATCACTAAATATAGACTATTTCAGAATTGTAATATTAAAATATATTCACTAAATGTAAATAAATTCTCTAAATTTAATTTAAATTTACATTTAGGACGAGCATGTATTTTGTATGAAGGACAATGGAAATTTTATATCTGTATTTACTTTACAGCAGTTAATGTTCAATTATCTTTCATGACATCTAATCATGGAGAAAGATGGAGTCGCTATACGCTATACACTTAGCAGCGAGAAAATGACCCCGGGGGGCGGGGCTAACGTGACACTAAACAACCCTGACAATCAGCTGCCTGCCAGGTCCGGATTAACTCTGAAATTGGCTAAAAAAAGCCAAACAAATTTTTCCTGAAATATATTGTAATGTGTCGAGTAGGTACATTATAAAAACACGCTATATGAACACTTTTAAGAATTTATTTAGCCATTTTTTTTTAAAACACGTAATAAACATATTTTAAAAAATGTTCGTGCGTGCGGCCAGTACAAACCTGTACATTGTTGACATATATAGTCACTTACCGATGCAATGTTACCCCGGTCGAAATCTGGTTTATAGCTGATTTTTTGCTGTTGCAGCTGCGAACAGCGCAATTAGACGTTATTTTTTTATGTATATCTTCAGACAAGTTCACTACAATATCTTTAAACAAACTGAAATAAGCGAAATAAATAAAATAATAACATGTCAATGTTGCGAATGTCACTTTGACATTAAACAACTTCCGTACTGGGGGAAGTGGTCCCATATCCGAGCGCTTATGCCGACTCCTCCTTCCTCCATGCATCTAATACATGCTTGACAACCAAAATAATTTAAATTATAGCAATATATACAGGCTGTCCCACGTTTCTTCCGCAAAACAATTTTTTTCAGAAAGTAAATTACTTTTTTAATTCAGTTACAGCCGTTTGAATTATTAACAATATCTTATTTTAAACGGCTCCAACTTCAGAAGGAACAGAGAAAACCAATAAGACCATATGAAACATATTACTTTCTACTTTCTAGAAAAGAAAAACAAAACATTTTGGTATTTTCTTTTGTTCATTTGTTAAGACAAATTATTAAAATTTTACTTATAATTAATAATTTTTTATTGTTGTAATATGTATTTATTTATTGTGTTTCATTTTTGGTTTTGCATTGTTTGATAACTAATTACTTTTTTATTTTTCTTTTTTTGTTAATATTTCAAAGAGCTCTACAGAAGTTTTATTGTAATATAGTTCCAGTTCAATAAGCACACATTTTTCATTTACTATATATAAGCTGGAACATTATTGGAAATTTTATTTCTAAATTTGTTTTCTAAATAAATTAAGAGGCGTGCATTAATAACGATAATTAGTTAAAAATAACATTTTGACTTATGAATTGTGTACTGTAAGGTTAGCTAAAATGCATATACATTAAAAATGAAGGTCTTTTTAATTTCCAAACAATATAAACTATAACTGAAAATGTTTAACGACATACTTTGTCAAAGTAATATTATAAGTTAATAATATGGTAACATACAGGCGGGATGTAAATTTTAAATATATCAAAAATTACAGCCACAACCTGGATTTGAACCAAGGCCCTTTGCGTCGCTAGCACAATGTCAATAGCTCAGATGGGAGAGCATTGTGCTAGCGACGCAAAGGTCCCTGGTTCAAATCGTCAAGTTGTTGGTTTCTCTTTCGTATAGCTTTTATTGCATATGATTGTGAGTAATTAATATGCAATAAAAGCTATACGTAAGAGAAACCAACAACTTTTCTTTCTGAAGCGTCTCCTTTTGGGAAATTATATACCCGTTACCAACACAATTTATACTCATCCCAGGTCAAATTTGATGAAAGAATTTTTATGTTGTATACATGTTCTTTTAGATGGTCGTATATTTTGGTTTATTTTATTTTTTTAATAATTATTATAACATATTTACATTCCATCAAAATTCGTCGAAAATTTAGAGCTTGCTTCCAAAATTTTTTGTAAATTAGTGATATACATAATTGTCATTATTTTCAGTTGTCAGATATTTGAAACATATTGCTGTAAAGTAAATACAAAATAATAATATAACAAAATAGTTATGATACATTCATGCTATACAAAATGCATACTCCTTTCTGCTTATTAAGTTAAACACTGCAAAATATCGTGGAAGCTAAATATCTCGAAAACACCAGTAAATCACAATTAACAAATTACCATAAAGACAAATTTAAAGCAATTTAATTTATTTCTATTTTGTGAATAAATGTTAATACATATGTCAGTTCTGAAATAACCTGAAAAGTAAAAATATTGACAACAACAAATTGATTTTTGTATTTATTAACACAAAAAAGCTATTAGATGTAATAAGATTGTAAGTATAGTTTGTTGTGTTGTATGCAATATCTTGAAATGAGATTTTCATTTCATGTAATCGAAAACTTTTATGTTTATTAATATAAAATTAACGTCATATTTAATAAAAACACAATTACATTGCAATGTAGGAATTACATTAATTAATTACACATTAAGCTAATAAATAGAAACATATAAATCATTATAAACCAATTCAAAGCATTCGAACAAGGTTTCACAAATAATAAATTTCCGATATACGAGTTGAAGCGTAAACGGACAATTTTTTGCACTTAGCGGCCGAGCGGTCGACCAGAAAAAAAACTTGTACTTGGTTGTATCATCGACACACTGCTAAAATATTTATAGAACTTACTTAATTCCAAGAGTGTACATTCATTACTATACTGATAATCTTCAACCTATTCAGTATTCTTCTAAGCAGGCGCAATGGAGGTTTTTGAAAGGCAAAATCCCCATTGCGCATGCGCAAGAGTAAGAATAAGTGCTTTCAGCACTTATTGGTGCTGCTCGATCAAACCTATTATATTACTATTTACTATTACGCTTGTCTTGTTTTTACTTACATGTCAAATGAATTTTTTTTCTGGTATTGTTCATTGTTGCAACCATACGCAACACAACGCTGACCCATTATTAGCTGCATTAGGATATTGTACACCTTTGACACACTGGTTGACACTGGGTATACCGATCCAAGTGACACGTTTTGGTTATACATTTCCTACTAGTGCTTATTGTCGTCATTAGAAAGCATAATATAGCAGACACGATATTGATAGTGACTTTTTTAAATCTAGCTGGGTTGGAACTTTTCCGAAGTAAATCCTATTTTGGCTGGGGTATATCATCCCTATTGAACTTTTCGCATGCCAAGTATAGCGTGAAGCTTGCAGTTTCAAAGATCGTCATTTCCTGAAACCGTTGCTAACATTAAGTATATCCCACAAATTTTAATTTTGGTGTATTATAGCTAATCCAAATTTCATTCGTCTGGTTCCACAAATATCAGCGTGGATCACCCGGTATTATAGTACCTACATTTCAAACCCGTTAATCGAAATCAGTTTGCCTAGGCCCTAGAGCCTAGACCAGGGGTGCTCAAACGGTCGATCGCGAGAGGGTTTTAAGTCGATCGATTACATATTGCATTTTTTGGAATTTGTTAAGCTGAGGGGAATGGCTTTTTTGTGCTTTTTTCGTTTTTGATTTACCTTGAAACCTTAAAAAACATGTTTTTTTGATCGAACTTAGACTGGGAAGATAAAAATTAGTAAGTTTTATATATTTTTTGTCATATAACCTACATAACCTACAAAAAAAACAAACCGATTATTTTTGTGTTGCAACGGGGTACTGCGCGTGGCACACGGTACCCCAACTCAAAAATAGTGCATCTCTAAACAACCCGACCAACCCCACCACGAAAAATAAAAAAAAATCAACCCTCAAGGCCACAGTTTTTGCGAAACTATTATCCGTGGGATTATGCCTGAACGCCTCTAAGGCCTGGCCTTATCTTTTCTAGTCAAAGGTGGCAACGATACACTGAGGAGTTCCTAGAGTCAAAAGGCTCAAAACAATGTGACTTTATTAGGCGAAAAAAAAAACCAACCAACCAAGAAAGTAGTTTAACCCCCATCGTAAACCTGTTATTCCAAAAAAAAAACCAACCAACCCTGGTCAAAAAAGAAAGCAGTTTGACCCCCACCGTAAACCTGTTATTCAAAAAAAAAAACCAACCAACCCTGGTCAAAAAAGAAAGCAGTTTGACTCCCACCGAAACGGGCGAATGCCTTCCACTATGAAGCCCAGGGTTCAAGCCCAGGTTAGGCAGGGATTTTAAAAATACTCCGTCTCCACGACCGCCGCACAGACAAGCCAACAGGCTTTGTGCACATGGCGACATCCCAACTAAAAAAAAAGAAAAAAATTAAACAGGCAACGAGCTAAATGCCCCATAAAGTGTTCCTTTCTCCGTCCACTGGCAGAAATCGTTGCTTTGGCAGCCCGCCACGACGACTCAATCGCGTTGGTATGCGCACCTGTATCGTGATCAACGAACTTAATCGAATGATTCACTTTCAGATGCACATACCCTACGGTGGAAAGGCAATCATAGGCCCGCCAAAAATCGCTCATGATCGTTGTTCCCGGCTCAATCCATTCCTGGATGATCGGCACCAACGTATCAGCCGAACGATCATCGACGGGTACCATAAAAACCCTTCCTGAGCCTCGCTCGTAACCTCCAAAAACCCAGTGCCCTTCGACATAATGCCCACGGTGGTACTTCCTCTTACCAAACTTGGATTCGTCTATTTCTACTACTTTCCCCACACCCCCTAATTTCTGCTTCTTCGATATGAAAAACTCAACACACACCTCACGGCAGAAAGAGGCCCAATCCACCGCGGTTGGTCTCGAGAACTTCAATTCGGCAGAAGCATACTTTAGAGAAATGTGGTGAACCCATAAAGCCACAAATCCCACAATTTGGTAAAGGGAGAGTCGAGACCGATAAAAGAACGTCCCCGTACGAAGCCCCACTCTGTGAGTACACCGAGTACGCTTACGATGGCCCTTCTGACTAGTGTTACCACAATACCAACGGACTCCATCCGCCCTAAAATATAAAAAGAGGATTAGCAATTTGAAATGAGCAAAAACAATCGTGTTCTTACTTATTGTTATCCAGGGAAAGTCTCATTTGCTCTCCACATTTAGGGCACGGGTATTCACCCTCCTTGGGTATGGCACCCCAATCACCTAAATGCCTTGCAAATTCTAGAGGATTCTTCGACAAGTCGTAGACATCCATCAACATCACAGAATCGCATCCGCTTACACCCGCCATTTTCACAGAATAACGTTATAAAACGTAAAATCATGCTATTCATACACGATGACAAACTAACTAAAATAAAAATTCCGAGAAAAATCAATATTCATACACGATGTCAAATTTACTAAAATAGAAATCCCCAGCAAAATCACTGTTAACATAACCTATTTTACGTAACTTTCAACGGCTGTTACGAAGCTATTTACATTTAGAATTATCTTCCCAGGCGGTTTTGTTATATATTTCATGGCTGTACATCATATAAACACAAGAGGTAACAACATTTTCATCGATTAAGTTGTTCCCCTCAGCTTAACGTTACCCAAAGGGGGGGAATTATATTATTTTAACGACGATTTGGAGGAAGAATTCTTGTTTACAATGAGTAAAGATAAGTGTATTTGCCTCGTTTTCGAGTTTCAATTGCACTGCCTAAACGTGGGAACTTAGAAAGACATTATAAAACTATTCATACAAAATATGCAGACGATTTTCCACTAAAGACTGAGTTAAGAAGACGGAAAGTTCACGATCTGGAAAATGGTTTAAAGGCAGAGCAAGCCAGTTCAACAATCGAAAGCTGCAACTATCGCGTCATTTAAAGTTAGTCATATACTGGCGAAACACAAAAAGCCATTTGAAGATGGGACAGTGGTAAAAGAAGCATTTCTCGAAGCTGGAGATGCGTTGTTTGCAAATTTTAAAAATAAAACAGAGATCATGTCTGCTATCAAAGAACTCCAGTTGTCTCGTCCGACTGTTACTAGAAGAGCTGAAATCATTGGCAAGGATATTGAACAAAAATTAAAAACTGATATCATGGAATGCACATATTTTTCATTACAGTTTGACGAGTCCACCGATATGACAGATACAGCCCAGTTGTGTGTTTTTGTTCGGATGGTATTTTCTGATGTGACATCTAAAGAAGAATTTTTGACAATAATTCCTTTGCAAGGAACTACTCGTGGTAAGGATATTTACGATGGTTTTATAAATTTTGTCAAAAACTTTGAGCTGCCATTATATAAACTCGTTTCCATTATAACAGATGGAGCACCATGCATGACTGGAAACGAATGGATTTGTTGCATTTTGTCGAGCAAATAATGATTTTCCATCGTGTCATTCCATTGTATTATTCATCAGCAAGTCCTACGCTCCAAACTTTTAAATATGAAGGATGTTATGGATATCGCCATGAAGATAGTGAATTCTATGCGAGCCCGAAGTTTGCAACGACGCCTCTTTAAAGTACAATTGGAAACTGGCTAATCCAACCACACTGATTTACTTCTCCATACAGACGTTAGGTGGTTGAGCCGCGGCAAGTTTTTGGAAAGGTTTCAAGAATTACTACCGGAAATCATTTCTTTTCTAGATGAAAGAGGTGATAACACTAAAATGATTAAAAACGAAGAATGGCTCTGTAATTTGGCATTCTTAACAGGTATCACAAGTCATTTAAATTTAATTAACTTGGAGCTTCAAGGGAACGACAAAACTATCATCGATATGCACAGCGCAATAAACTCATTTAAAAATAAACTGAAACTACTTATTCATCAACTGAATAAAATGGATTTGAAGAATTATCCGGCTTTAAAAGCAAGAACCACCTCTCAGTCCAATTGTGATGTTACGATTTATGAGAGCGAAATAAAAAATATACTGTGTGAGTTTGAAAGGCGTTTTTCGGACTTAGACAATTTAAATGATATTATAACTTTCATGTGTTATCCATTTTCTTGTGTGGATGTTGAAAAAACTGCTTCTGGAATATCAAACACGTTCAAGTTGGACTTAGTTTCTATCGAAAAAGAGATCTTAAAAATTATGTCAGATATACATCTTAACGCCAGAGCAATTGATAACACATTTTGGGCTTGTTTATCTGAAGAAAATTATCCATGTTTGAAAAAAATTACCCTTCAGTTAACAGTATTATTTGGGTCAACTTATTTGTGCGAGTCTGCGTTTTCCGAAATGAAAATAATTAAATCTAAGTACCGTAATCGGCTCAGTGACGAACATCTTAATTCATGTTTGCGTTTGGCACTTACTAACTACGTGCCATCCTATGAAAAGTATGCAGAGGACATGCAGTGCCATGCATTGACATCAAAAGAGTAGTTCATTAAAAGTTATAGAAAACTTATTATTTTCATAATACTTATTTATATCTTATTATATTTGCAAATTAATAAATACTTAGCATTTATAAACTTTGTGTTTTATTTTTACCTAGTCGATCGCTTGCCGGCTAATGCTTTTATGGGTAGATCACTGAGCGCCCCTGGCCTAGACCATACCATTTTGTCCTGAAATATGCGTTTACATACCAGGTTAGGACACACTACATGGGCCAAGCGCAATTTATAATATAAATATTTGCATCCCCAATAAAAAATAGCTGGTCTCCATCTGGTTCTATACAAATCTAAACCGTTTTTTGCTCGACTGTAAAGAATTTGTTGGGAAAACACAATTGAAAATTGCAAAATTTTGACAACTTTGGGGAACAAGGACATTTTGAATGGAATATGAAAACGCGTTTTGGGTCGAGTTAATTGCGTTTAATATGAATATGGACTCCCACGTTAGATTTTCGAAGAAAGTGGAAGTCCTGAATGTTTGTTCATGAATATTTTTAAATCATTTACAGCGATCTTTAAGTAGTGTGCGGGCACCTCAATAAAAGAAACAACGGAAATGAGACGTGATATAAACGATAATGCATATTGGCTTTTAATTCACAAACAAAAGTTATCAATATTCCCCTAATTTTTTTCTCATGCTACCATGAAGAAAATTAACAGATCTACCATAATCAACAAGAAAACATGGGGTTACTATTTAAAAAATGTGGCGATGAAGTCAGGTGATGTTAAGGCGTTGATTATTATTATTATTATTATTAGTATTACCATCATTAGTCAAAAACAATTGAAGGAGGGAGTATTTGTTATAAATATATCTTTTGAAGATTAGAAACCGACGTCAGAGATTTGCAACGTTGAACGCTCACTGTATAGTTCTTGGGAAATAACAAACATCAATACGCACCAACGGCAAGAACAGTTCAAAGAACAGTTCAGCAAACAACAATATGCCTTCCAAAAAAACTGCGGCACAACAACAGCAGTACTTGACCTAATTAGCGATATAAAGGAAAAAATAGACAATAGACAAATCGTGATGTGTATGTTTGTCGACTTAAAAAAGGCGTTTGATACGATATCAAAACAAATTTTAATGTCCAAACTCCAGTCAATAGGCACAAGAGGAAAATTTTACACTCTTCTGGAAACCTACCTACACGAGCGCCCGCAGATAACAAGAATCCGAGGACAATATAGTGATGTAAAAATGGCAGAATACGGAATCCCCCAGGGAGGAATTCTACCGCCTACACTGTCCATCCTATACACTAATGACCTGTTAAATATACCGCTAAAGGGAATCGTTTACATGTATGCCGATGATACATGCATCATGTACTCGGCAAAAACCAGAGAAAGCCTACAACACATGATCGACGAAGACTTACCAAAGATTGAAGAATGGTTCAGTACAAACTTGCTAACTATAAATGAAAAAAAAACCGAATACCTTATATTTACCAACGAAAAAGACAAAATACAACTGAATATTCAAATAAACGGAACCACAATACAACAAAAATCAGAAATAAAATACCTTGGAATAACCATACAGGAGAATTTGTCATGGAATACACACATCACATAGATTAATGGGAAACAATGCCAAAAGTATAGCTGCCTTCTACAAAACAAGAGCTATAATACCTTTATACTTAAAAGTGCCAATATACAACAGTCTGTACACATCAAATATGAATTACCTAATAAACATATGGAGCGACACCACAAAAGCTAACATAAATAAACTTCAAAGACAACAGAACAAAATGTTAAAAATACTACACAATATTGACAGAAACACACCAACAAACGAAGTGCACAAGCAAACTAATGAGCTCACACTACAACAACGATTAACACTAAACAAAATGTTACTGATCAACAGACTACAAAACAAAACCATAAAGACCAAAATGAAACTCACTAAGTCTAATGAAGTACATAGCCATAGAACAAGAACAATGACACACATTAGAATAAGAAAACACCGAACAAGCAGATGCGCACCAATTTTGAAAACTACAGAGATAGCGCTATACAATTCACTGCCAGATGACATGAAGGAGAGGCCATACGAAAGCTTCAAAGCAAAAACTAAACAACTACTAAAACACAAAACGTGAGAGCCCGAAGCTAACCAGAGTCACTAAGTAAAAGCATGATGAACCCTTACCACCGTTAGCCCGAGAAAGGACACGTCCGAATCCCGAGGCGAGGATTGAGGGAAGACAGAGACAACGTGATACGTGACTGTGCAGAATATTTTAATGTATCTTGTATAGTGTATCATGTGTTTATGAATGAACGAAAAGAATAAATGTCTAAAAAAATAAATGAAGAATATCGTCATCATCACTTCTGAAAAAAAAACCATAATAACAAGCCCTTACCTATTGAAACGCCGTTATAAAATAAAAGTACGTCAAATATGGACTACCAAAGTAAAAGTTGCAGTTTATCATTATCAAAAATTATAAAGAACATGTTTTTCTGTTGTAAGTCAAACCAATTAGGAACACTTATACTACGCTTATCTTCACTTCACTTCTTGTTTGTTACGTTCAAATCTTGTAATCGATGTTTTACAAGTGTGGTTTTAAAAAAGGTATTTTTTACATAAATTTGTACACCTTTCTCAGTTGACCTTCAGTTCATCAGATATGCCCATTCTTAGTCAATAATAAAATGTGTATTGCATTGCTATCCTAAAATCTTGTTGCCCGGTTGTCCGCTGCACCGTCCAGTTGACCGTCCATCTCCTAGTTGTTCGGCGCTGTTGACCGTGTGCGAAATGTTTGGTTCGTGTGTACTGGAAACGCAACTTACATAAATGCAGTTGGTTAACTCAAACTAAAATTCTACAACTTGCAAACTGCATGAAGGTCATCCTAAATTACACGTCTCAGTATAATCACTAAAATCCGCTGTCGCCTCTACTCTATACCACTAAATTTGATTCAAGGATTCTAGTACTGATTTGTACACCGCCACAAGCATGCTAGATATAACATCATTACTATTTGTATTTTCCGGGATCCTGTTGCTTCTTTGGTATGTTAAATACAGGAGGATAGTGAAGAGTATTGAAAAAATTCCGGGACCAGATGTATTACCCATACTTGGAAATGCTTTGAAACTCAATTCAGCAACAAGTAAGTTTATCGTTACAACATTTTATCATTTTAACAGTAAATAGAATGTCTTAAAGAATTGAAGCTATTTTATTATTTTGATCCAACTTCTTCTTAGTTTTAAAAAACAAAAAGAAGAACAAACATTGGCCACTTTATTGGATATGACTTCATGAATCGAAACATTAATTCACTATCAAAAATAAATATTGATGGCATATTGACCTAATTATTAATCAGACTTTTTTCTTCTTTTTATTTAATTTTTTTTTATTTTCTTTTTTATTTGTTATATGTAATAGATATACTGGGCTTGGGACGGGCTAGGGGAGATATTTTTGTACATTTTAAACGTGATACTATAGTGAGGTTAGCCAGGTTCTTCCTTATGTACCGTGATATTATAAACTGCTTTTTTAAAAATTGTTTTTGCTTGTCATCAAAATGACCTCTTATCGTAAAATTACCCATCTATAAATTGTAGATTAGATTATTCCACAAGCATTTATTCCTATACAAACATGATAATATTACATGTGGCGTCGTCAAAACATAATTGAGATACTTGAAAGTATACAGCTGATACATCAACAGAAATTATGTTCTAACTTATCAACACAATTGCATCTAAGTTTAAATCTGCCCGTTTCCATTATCTAAACCATCGTCGCCCAAGTACCGGGGCCACGGTAAGCGAAAGACTGAGCCGCCTAAAAAATCACTAAAACTCGGTGTTTTTCAAGAAACACTAGAATAGTAGTGGCGTGGCTCAGACAGAGAAAACGCGAACCAGCGTTTTTGCGCCATCCGAATTGGCAGATAATATTAAAGAAACGTAATATGCCACTGCAGACAGTGTTGATCAGTGGCGGCTCGTGATCTAGAAAAATTGGGGTTGCAACTTTCAGGTACCTACCAGTTTTATATAGAATTTTATAGAAAAATATGTTTATTTGGGCACAAAAAGAAGACGAGCCTGACCCGCCATTACAGATTGGGGAACAGGAGGATGCTGATGCATATGAAGACGCCGATGGATGGGTTTTGAGTAGTGTTTTTGTTTGTGGGCAGTGGCGGCTCGTGATCTAGAAAAATGGGGGTTGCAACTTTCAGTTACCTACCAGTTTTATATGACATATATGTTTAATAGAAAAATATCTTATTTGTGCACTAAAAATGACTCATTCTTATTCTTTAATAGTTTAATTTTAATTATCTTTGGCTGCTACGTTCCATGGCTCTTAAATCCCTGTTATTGTTTAGTACTATACACGGTGTCCCACTTTTTTTCCCGCAAAACTTTTTTTTCAGGTAGTAGATGTTCATACTAAGTAAAAAAATTTCCTATGGACTTGTAAGTTTTTCAATTCATTAAAAAGTTACAGCCGTTTGAAAAATTAACAAATCGATATTTTAAACGGCTCTAATTTCTTAATTCGGTCGGTTAAAAGATTTAAATCTGCAATACCTGTTTTTGTCCACCGGCCATAGGCTCCAAACAATAGACAACGAAAACAAAAAAGCATTTTTGACGTCACACCCACAAATCCACTCATTTTTGCTGTAAACATCAACATAAAATGTCCTTGTAAATGACCGAGAATTGGTCGACAAGCATTGTTTTATCACTAAATTAGGGGTAGGCCTCCCAAACCTTTTTATTTCGCTCTTCTCGATGCAATTTAGACTGCTAAATGGTTGAGCTAATAAACTTGTGTAACAAGCGCTTCACAGGCAACCAAACTCCACAGCGTCCGAGTGTCAAGTGTCAACTGTCTACAACCTGCAATGCAGTAATGCACGTCGCCAGTCGCGTAAGCATGACGTCGCTTCGCTTCTAGACACCACTGGGGGCTTGGTCCAGCAGTTCTGGTGTACTGGATACTTGCAACCATTTCAGAGTCCGCTCGCTCGCGGGCTAGGATTCAGGCGTTGATACGCAGTATATCGTTAGCAGACGGTTGCAGCCTTGCTGCGGCCCTAGGCCGTATAGCCGACTTGCGCTTGCGCTTGAGATCATTCCATATTGACTATTACACTATTATTTACATACAATTAAACTCTTTTTGTTTCTTTGTTATTTTTGGGGTTGCGCAAACCGAGCCGCCACTGATGTTGATAGTTTTCCTTGCAAGTTGATGAGTACAGACATATCCAACGTTGCCTCTAATGTGTTATGTGAGATACAATTTTGAGAATATAACGCCCAACGAATTTCTCCTGTGCAAACCTTTGGCATCAAGAACAACAACTGAATAAATTGTTAATTTGATTGATAATCATATCAGTAAAAATGGTATTGAATGGAAGAAATCTGTGGGACTGTGTACTGAGTAGTGATGGAGCACGTACAATATCAGGCGTTCGTACAGGATTTTTACCGCGAATCAAAGCTGTAGCACTGGGACTGTGGGTGCACTACAGCTTGAATTGGAAAATAGGTTTATTAATTAAAATTATTAACAATACAAATTACCGTATTCAACAGAACTAATAAAAATGCGATACCTTACGCCGTGGGCGGTTATCCGACGATAAATTTTAAAAAGGGAAAGATTAAATTATTATACATATTGACCAGCCGGTCGACATTCACAATAATACATACAATTTTGTTTTGTGTATTTGTTTTAAATTTGTTCGCGCTACAGCATTCATCAAAAAGCTTTCGCATTGAAAAAATGTTTTATCTGAAACTATGCAAGAGTGTGCACAATATATAAACTTTATAAAAGCTCGTCCATTAAACTCAAGAATGTTGTGTTGTGTCAAGAAAAAGGGGGGGGGGGCTTGGATGGTTTTAAAGAGGGAACAGCAGGACAAGTTATTGTTCTTTGACGAGCATCTTCCAACGACTAGAGATGTAACATTTGAATTCAAATACAAATTTCGTGATATAAATTGGTTAATAATAAAGGTAACCAATATTTGTGACATTTTTGATTTCTTTAATAACATAAATCTGAGATAATAATGTAATATTCAAAGTACACTTGAAGGTAGAACCTCAAAAACCGCAAATTATGGTACTGTCGTGTAGAAGCAAAATAACAAAACTATACTAAAACTAACGTGTAAAGTTACCTGAACCAAAAGAAGAGTACCTATAATATGAGTTCCAGACCGGAGATTTCAGCTACTATCCAGAAATGTTTAACAGGAATGGAGATAAGTCTGAAGGAATATTTTCCCTCCATTTATAGCAACAAAGCATGGATTAGAAACCCCTTAACAGTGAACATAGGATCTGAGACAGAATTACAGGATTCAGATATTCATTTTATAAAATTGAACGGTCCTGTGATATTACTAAAAGACGTCTTCGATAGACTATCATTGATGGATTTTTGGATAACATGTTGCCAGGAATACCTAGTTATGGCGGAAGAACTGATACAATTTCTAATGCCTTTCGTCACGACTAATTAAGTGTGAAGCAGGTTTCTCAACATTAGTGTTAATTAAAAATAAATACAGAACCCAATTGGAAGTAGAACCGGATCTAAGAATAAAGCTATAATCGTTTTCTCATAATCTGAAATTACTAGTTAATTATAAACAGCACCACTCTTCTCAATAATATTCACTTGCTATGTTTAATTTCCACACATAGTTTCAAGTTGTAATCATTTTTTTATTATAATTAGTATGTCAATAATTAAAAACTTAATGAACATTCACATGTTTTGTTGTACCTATGGGCTAGCACGTTGAGTGCCGTGTGAGGCAGCATATGCCTCACAGTCAGTTATAACCAGCAGGCCTCGAGAGTCAGCATTTGCTTCACAGTTCAGTTTACCTCTCTAGCCGCGTGTAGTAAACCATGCGTCTCAGAACAATATAGTTTATATACCACAGCGATAGGTATGGCCTCAGTGTTTAGAACCTATTTTTGGCCTGTAGATTTCTGTTACTGAGATCATGTATAGGGGCACTAAAATAAAATATTTAGTTCTTTATAATTTTAATGAAATAAACTAATCAGAAGTACAGAACTGAACAAAAATTTAACAAAAAAAAAACAAAATGAGTAATATAACTGGATTATAATAATATAAGTAATAGAATAATAATCGATAAATAAAACACGATTATCGTGTATATTTGTGAGTCTCGAAAAAACATGGCATACAGAAAAACTTGTCGCATTTTCCACAGTGTAATTTCGTGTTTGTTGCCTTCCTCTGTGCTTCTTTTCTCCCATTCTGTTCTGCAATTTTTTTGTAACAGGTGTTACAGCGTCTTCGATTATCAGTTTCTTTTAGAACATGATGTTCGACAACACTATTTTCGGTGGCGTTCGTAGCGTTTGCTGTTGCAAACAAAAGCTCTTCACAAAGCTGTTCTTTGAAGGAGGTGATACTCATGCTATCCTTGGTAACTTCCACATATATAACGTGAGCATTTACTATTGCTGAACCAAAAATCATTTCAATGGCAAGCTTTCGGTAGCATTTGATACCTCGTCTCAAAGACTGATTATATGCTTTCATCTGATCTGAGAGATCTATAAAAGCTTTCGAGTTATTGTAGTCGCAAATTACTTTTGGTTTTTGAACTACTTGATCTCGAATTCTTACATCAACCACCCTGTTATCGTGCTTTGTGCTTAGAGTTACCACATCTCTCTTATCCCTCCACTTACATACAACCACACCAGTATTACTCTCACGTCCGCGAATTTCTCCTTTGTTGAGTTTGGAGGACATTAGATCTTTCGGGTTCAACTTACGATTTTGTCGCAGAGTTCCCACTAAATGAGTGGTTTTAGAAAGGAGCTTGTGTGCTAAGGACACACTTGTATAATAATTGTCCGTATATAAAGTGTATCCTTTACCCAATAAACCGTCCAACAAATGTTCTACAACACGCGTCGGTGCAGGATCATCAGATACCCTGTCTTTGCCACAATACACACTTAGATTATATGTGTAACCTCGACTTACACATAACTTATATAATTTTATTCCGAACTTGTGTCTTTTATTTTTTATGTATTGACGAAATGACAGGCGACCCCTAAAAGGTACTATTGTTTCATCGATACACAAATTTTCATCTGGAACGACGATCTTTTGAAATCTGTCTATTAGCTTTTCTAAGAGGGGCAAAAGCTTAATAATTCTACTTGAGTTCTCAACATCTTCATTATTATGAAAATGCCACATAGATAGTAATAATTGGAATCGGTTGCGTGACATTATGTTGCAGATTTCATTAGAGTAGATTTTGTTTTTCGACCAGTAATTGTGTAAATGTGGATAGTTTACTAGTCCCATCCACAGCAAAAAACAAAAAAAAAATTCGATCTCTTGGCGATTAGTGTCTTTCCATTGTCTCAATCGGGCGTGTGGTTCCAAATTTGGTTTGTTCAAGTTCTGGTTTGCATAACGGTATGTTTCAGAAATCATCAGATCGAATATATCATCTGTTATGAACAAACGAAAAAAATCTATCGGCTTCTTTTGTATATAATTTTGACGTATTTCTGCATCAACTCCTACATTCTTTACGATGAAATTGAACGATTTCAAATTTGCACCTGTTATTGGACCCCACATGATCTCTTCATTCTCAGTTCCTGACACATCCTGGTCTTCATAATCTTCGTCACTATCCCACATATACTGAGCAACAACATCGTCAATTGTTTCATTCACTGTATCTCTTTTCGGAGATGGTGATATCCTGTGAGATGGCCCAGCTTCCTGATCCAAATAATGTAATTGTCTTCTAATACGTCTAAAAGAGAGGGAGACTCTTTTGATTTACCTTGCATAAATTATGCAACTAAAACGCCAAAATACTGGTACCTACCTGCCCTTTGCTTTTCCTTTATTCTTTTTTAGCGGTGGTTCATAGTCACTATTTCCGTCACTACTTTGTGATGGTACATAATCGTCAGATGAACCGCTGTCGTCGAACGCAACATCGTCATCGGACATATATTCATCCCACAAGTTTTGCAATTTTCTTTGCTCTTTTTTATATGACATATTTATAGGAACGCAAAAATCACCGCGGTATATGTTAGAAGACTAGTACAATAACTACGAGCTGCAGTGAAGAGACCGCTTCAAGCAAAGACAAGAATCTACCTGCAAAATGCGTGAGGCAAGTGTGACTCACATGGCCTGACAAGGAATTTGTATCTCTTATGGCCGCGTGAGGCACACTTGACTCTCAAGAAAAACTTCAAAAACAAGGGACTACGTAAATATTACATATGTTTTATGTGTGAATACAATCATTTTATTACTATTCGAAATAGAAATACAAAAAAAAAGTGTTGGCCACAGTAATCATTATTGTTGACCACATTACGGCACTCAACGTGCTAGAATAGGCGTAAAAATTTTAGTGGTTCAAGAAAAAGTGCAAAAATAACCGGGTCACGAAAAAAGTTTGGGGAACGCTGATCTAAACCAATTTAATATTTCACAACATTCATTGCATAGATCGAAGAAAGAGGTGGGAAAGAGCTCTGTGTTTAATAACAACTGATTAATCATTTAGGGCTGTTTTTAAAATTGTGGTAGATACTTGGACTAACGTAATACTCGTAATACGCTGGCATTATCCTATATCATACATCCATAGTATATACTATATGTACTATACTATCGAAACACAGATGGCTGAACCAATGAGAGGCGGTGCAAGAAGACATATTCCGGACAGTTCCGGTATTCTACATAAAGTAGCAACGGATACGTTTGTCGTTGTCGGAATACGCAGTTGACCAGTGCGCATACGATTACTGTCGCGTGCGCAGTGCGCAGTGGTAAACTGGCATTCCGATAACGACACACGTATCCGTAACTGTAGTGTATTTTATTACATATAGACCACCACTTATACACCACATGTAATCAGAAACAGAAACTGGCCATCCTTCTAACCGTAATGGGCAGCCGATGTTATGAATTCCTAAAGGACCTATGCACACCCATAACACCAAGCCGAAAGAGCATATTCCCAAATTGACCGAGAGGTGCTTGCTTTGACATTTTGTGTAAAAAGTTTCATCAATATATTTGTACGCCAGGAAATTTATTTTATTGACCGACAACAAAGCGCTATCATATATATTTGGAAATAAACGAGGTAGGTATTCCCGTTATAGATTACAGCGCTGGGCTATATTGCTGTCAGGGTATGATTTTCAAATTAGACACATTAAATCAGAAGATAATGTAGTCGCAGATGCCTTATCGAGATTGCCAGTTTTTCATAAAGATTCCGAAAATAAAACTAAAACACAGTGTTACATACATTTGAATGACATTGAGGATTATACACCTATATAACATTTAAATATAAAAAAAAATTACGCCGGGATAAAGGGTTAAGTAAAATTTATGAGTACGTACTGAGTGGTTGGCCTAAAATGGTAGAAGTAGAGGAATTAAAGCCATACTGGATAAGACGAAACGAGTTATCAATTGAACAGGGATGCCTGATGTGGGGTTATAGGGTGATTGTTCCTGGCGCACTGCAAAAAGGGGTATTGCGGGAGTTACATGATGCTCATTTTGGGATAGTGAAGACAAAAGAAATCGCAAGGTATTACGTTTGGTGGCCTCTGATTGACCAGCACATTGAAACATTGTGTAGATCGTGTGATACTTGCGATTTGTGACTTCGACTTTGTGATTTGTGATTTCTTGGGACCCTTTTTCAGCTTTTATTGTAACGGATTCTCACTCAAAATGGATAGAAGCAGCAAAATGAAAAAGATAGATACCGAACACACTATTAACGTTCTAAAACCAATTTTAGCTAGGTTTGGGGTTCCGCTTCAATTTGTAGCGGACAACGGCCCAATATTTCGTTCAAAAGAGCTTCAGATATACATGAACAAAAATGGCATCAAACATACTTCCACTGATTCTTTCCATCCTAATGCTGCCGAAAATTTAGTACGGTCAACAAAAATCTCACGACAATATGTCTTTGGATGATGCAGTGACACACTTTTTGTTCCACTACCGGAATACGAACCATCCAACTACTGGCACCAGTCCCGCTAATTTGGTGCTAAACAGACAGCTTAGATCGCGATTAGACTAAATACAAATGATAATGTACCTACCTAATTCATAAGAAAGGCAAATTTATAATCGGGGAGGCGTAAATAGAAATTTTAAAATTGCGGAGGAAATATACGCGGATTATAGAAATGTTAAACCGTCTTGGACTAAAGCTACCGTTATTGACAAATCAGGACCGGGATTTTATAAAAATGGCGAGTTTGATGTGAGTGACGTCATTACGAGTGACATCACGATTCTCGTTTTCTCCATGTGGGAACACTGATGCATCTGCTTTGAAATTGTGGGGTTATGCGGAGTTAGGTTATGAACTTGTGTTCAGTTTATATCGTTAGCCACGCAAACATACGGTTCCGGTAATTATTAAACAATGTTCTCTCGTAAACAAACAATGAGTTGCCATTGTTTGTTTTAGACTATTTTATGTTTTTTTTAGGAAAAAGGGTTTCCGAACCATTTAACAAGCAAGCCTACGTACTGAAGAATATGGAGCTGAATTTGCTGTTAGCTCGTAACCAGTTGATCGGTTCAAATGGAGTTCACAAACGAAGTAAAAACCACCTTTTATGTGTTACGTTTCTTTTTGATTGCTTGAATTACTTTTAGTTATAGGCCCTGCGAAATAAGGCAACTGTTGAAGAAACGTCTCCTATGACAAAATTACCCATTCTGTTGCATTGACGGTTACAGCATGCTGAAATACTTTTACGTGTAGTTTGTCCGTTACTGATCGATAAAAATATAAGGAAGTTGGAGAACGTTCAATAAAATAATGGAACGACAGAACATAATCTGTAAGGTTGCAATCCTTCACGACTAAGGTACAGATATTTTTACTATTTACTTGAAATACTGTCAGGACCGGATATAACAAACACTCAAGAGGACACGAAAATAGGTTATTATAATTGATCTTCGTTCTTACCCAATAAACTAAGCGGTCGTGAATTCATCATGCTACAACATTCACATCACCGGAACGCTGGGTATAAACCAACAAAAATGTATCCGGTGTTTGTAATAAGCTGAGTTTGTTATACCGGTCTCGACTGTTGTGTTGATTATTTCACACTATGTTAATATTAACGTTTACAGTATGGTACACGTTACGTTTTTATAAAAGTTAATGTTAACTTACCTCATTTTAGAATTCACCATGCCAAATCATGGAAATGAAAAACAAAATTCAAGAAAAAGGAACTTTATTCATGTTACAAAGTTACAAAATTGATTAACTCAACTCAAGGGACCAATGAAATAACAGCAGTCTTGTTGACAGTGGATAAAACGTAGTGGAGGACCCACACCATTTTAGTAGACAGCTGTAGGAAATGGGCACGCAATCTACAAAACCATAGAAAACATCGTTCACATTATCACTTGTTATTATCACCTGTTATGTAATGATTTCTTTTGCACAATAAAATGTATTTTTAAAATGTAATCTTGGTTTTAGTTTTTCCTCACAAACGGAACTACAAAGTGCTCCTGTCAAAATCAATGCAACTGTTTCTGTTAGAAACCGATCGCTTGTTCAACTCCGGTTGCGGTGGTCAATAATAATAATTCCAATTGGATGTACTTTTACTTCATCAGCACCCCATACTCAGCCATTGTTTGCCAGCACTGCTAACTTATACGATACGGCAACGTAATTGCAAATGACGCTTAACCACCCTACCTTCGGGTTATTATTCAAAAGTAGGTAAAACAACATTGTGTTTGGGCGACGATAGCGGACGTATCACGTACGTTCGTATGGGTAGGGCGGTTAATAATGAAATGTCGTTGGTTAGTCGGTCGTTGGTAGGTTCCCGTTACAAAGTACGTAACAGAAGAACCAAATATTGGCACAGAATTCTTGCTTGTCTTTTACGTTCAGAGTGGCGCAAGTTTATCATCCCTTCAAGTGGAAATGGAAATAACTCCGTAAACCTATAAAATTATTGTATAATGTACTGTATCAATCATTTGTATAGACATAAGTACCAAACTTGTAGCAATTTGAATGGGAGTGATTACAAGGGTTCCGTTCGATATCGGTTGCAGCAACCGTGTCCTATAGCCTCTGCCAAACTTCAGTGACACATATTCACCAAATTTCTTAGTATAATAGCTTCCTAATGTTATTCACAGTGTAGTAGAAGTATAGATTCTAAACACGGAACTGCACGGAAGGTATAATTCGAAGTCTTAGTACGTTTAATAGGCGCATAACCTCAAATATTTAAAATTACAACCATCTGTCAGGAATGTAGTATTACAACATTGGCAATCCTGCTCGCCGTGGTCTCGTCAACATCTCGTCGACTGAGAGCTGCCGAGTTTGTTTGACGTTTCGATACGAGAAAGGCGGAGTTTAGGCCGGCTGTTTTGATACTCGAGAGCCTATCGACAAATCAAATCGGTTAGAACTCAATGACATCACTCGTATGTGTCGTCACTCACATCAAACTCGCCATTCTTATAAAATCCCGGTCCAGGCCGTGTCATATGTCGTGGAACTGGATGACGCGCAGAGTAGTACTAGTAAAACTTGGCGGAGACATTCTGACCAAATTATTAAAAGCAAGTCATTGCTGGTGCATCCTGCTCTTCACCCCGTTGCTACTGACGCCGTAACCGAAAACGTTGTAAACGATGATGGCATAGATGTAAGTAACGAAATGGCCACAGACATTACGGAACAACAGAGATACCCTACAAGACAAAATATTAAACCACCGGAACGGTTAGAATATAATTAAGTAGAACTGTATTCGGCATTAATTATGCATTATTATCGGGTACCGTTAAGTTCGGTTTGATTCATTGTGTATTATATAAAAGATTGTATAATATTATTATTTATTTGGAATTATATTGTTACCATTTGTTTGGAGTTATTTAGCGTTAAGTTGATTTGCATTTTTGGAATGATGTTTGGGTTTATTGTGGGAGATATGTAGTGTATTTTACTACATATAGACCACCACTTATACACCACATGTAATCGTATCATTAACCTGTTTTGGAATAAACCAGTCTATATACAACTGTCGTATTATTTAGTCGAAGACATTTCATGTAGAATTGGCTTTACTCTTTAGATTTAGGCAAGAATATCTCCATTTTCATCAATGATGTTAAATCAAAAAATAAAATGCTGTAGTAGTTGATGAATTTTATTTATTTTGTTTTCTTGCAATAGTCGACTTTTGAGATAACGATTTCGTTATCAGCAAACGTCGGGTGTGCACTAATATTCATATACGATAGTTGTCGGCATGATACATATGATAAAAGACGAAACTGATTACAAAACTATACAATATAATAAAGGTCAAAACGTTAAAATGCGTACTCAATAGTCTATTGAGACTATTGAAACTATTGAGGCTTCGAAATGAGTAGGCGACCAAATATACTTCATTATTTTGTAATCAGATTTACACCGCAATTATAAGTTAAAGTGAACTTGGAACCTTTGCCGATAATAGAATGCCAATAATACATATCCGGCTGAATTCTGTCGAGTCTAGGTGACGGATTTTAAGCTTATTGGTGGCTATGTCGTAGTCTTCTTGCGATCAACTAAAAAACCGATATTCCCAGAAATCGCCACCTACACTTGACAGAATTGAGTCAGGTTTTTTTTATTATTAGCAAATGTACAAAGTTCACCCTAACGTATATTTTTAATTCACAAACTTAATGCATAGGTAATAGCCGATTGAAAATTATAACTGCATTTCCGATTTAAACGCCACCTTAAAGTACGGAACTCTAAAAGTAACGGCCACTAACAGGAATAATGAGGGCAGAGAAACGAACATATTTTAACGTTACTTCTTGTTTTTTTGGCAGAAGTCCTCCCAGCATTGATGAAATTCCAAGAGCAATTCGCAGGCAAAAACTTCAGGATTTTCATCGGATCCACACCGTTCGTTTTCATCAATCAAGCCAACGACCTCGAAAGTGTCTTAAGTTCATCAGTGGCGATAAAAAAGTCAACCCCATACAAGTTTCTCTTCAAGTGGCTTGGCACAGGATTACTGACATCTCACGGTGAGTAACCACGACATCCTTTGATTCTATTTAGATTCTAATTATATTAATTTCTTACGGTATAGGAAATAAATGGCGGAAAAACAGAAAAATTATAACACCAGCGTTCCACTTCAAAATCTTGGAAAATTTCGTCGACGTCTTCAACTCCGCCAGTCAGATCTTCGTCGAGAAACTCTCGCAGGAAGTTGGAAAGAATTGCTTTGACATCTACCCTTACGTTACCAGGTGTACTCTAGATATAATTTGCGGTAATAAAAGGATTACGCTGGAATATTACCATCCAGTAGGCGATATTTTATGTAGGTACATGACTAAACACTTGTATAATCTACAGAAACTGCCATGGGTACGTCCGTAAATGCTCAAGACGATATGGATTCAAAATACGTTAAAGCCGTAACGAGAATGGTGGCGCTTATAAGTGATAGATCATTTTCTCCTATACTTCAGTATGAACCATTGTACAAATTTACGCTACCAGCATTAAGAGAGTACTTCGATCTTAAGGTATTGCACGGGTATACGAATGACGTCATCAAGCGAAGAAAACTGGAATTGTTCTCTGACAAAAAACATTCAAATGGGAATATGTCCACTACGGAGAACCCTTCGTCAAATGAGGACGTGGGTATAAAGCAGAAGAAGGCATTTTTGGACCTATTGTTGGACTATTCAGTTCAAGACCCGACGTTTACCGATGAGAATATCAGGGAAGAAGTGGATACTTTCATGTTTGAGGTTTGTTCTTATGTTAGGCAGGCGGGTTTATTCTAATCTGAAATCCTCATTTTAACTTATTTATCTATCAACTTCTGTCTCAGTACGCGCGGGCAATTTGATGATAAACAAAATAAAGAAAAAAAAGTTTGATAGACCTTGCCATTCCTGTGAGGAAATAAAAAAAAAATGATATAAACAAACTTTAACTTGTCATCAAGGTTAAATTATATTTCGAGTGCAATTATTCCAAATTTTAACTAACATCGTCGGAAGCTAAAATGGCTGAAATCAATATGGCGACCAAATATAAGAAGACCGTTGGATTTACCTCAGTCTTATTTTCTGTGATATTTAAAGGCCCCTGAATACAAATAATTCACAATGCATTCTCAATCGCATTCATTTTATATTATTTATTGTGTATGCTTTATCTTCCGTTAATAAACATGCATACCTTATAGCTTATTTATGATAAAATTAATCACCTTGTTTCAGGGACATGACACCACAGCTACGTCCATCGCATTTGCTTTACATTCCTTGGCCATGAACTCTCACGTGCAGGTAAAGTCTTAAATTAAATTTAATTTCTTGTATCCACGATTAATATACGTTTTCTTCACAAATTCAACCAAAATGTTACAAAATTAGTAATAGCTCCTATGAATAATCTCCCGAAAGTGTTAGTACAGTAAGGAATATGTCGTTACAAAAAAAAATTCTTTTTTAAAAAGTTTATTTAGTTCGACCTACCTTGGATTCAAGAACTACTTGTAAACGGCGTATCATAGAATTTACCAGTTTTTGCGAAAATACTTTGCCAATACATTTGTTTATCCACTCTTCCTACAAGGCCCGGTCAGCGTTTCTTTGCTCCGAATTGCGTGTCTCGCCATTTTCCTTGTCAAATAGTACAGACAATTTTCAACTGGGTTGAGATCTGATGAATCCAGCATTTTGGGTGCATACAATGTCGTCAGGATGTTCATCTTGTTGAAGTCTCTTTTTTTCTGAAATTTGTTTTTTGACAACCGGATTTCAAATACATTTCTAATAATGATGAGCGACAGATATCGATCCCCAAACCAGAACCGAACTACCAGCATGTTTGATTATAAGCAAACCTGCCATGTTTACAGTTTTACAGTTAACAACTTCATGATGGCTTACTCCTATTACATTGCATTTATAAGAAAAAAAATAGCACAAAATGTCAAAAAGCACCTTCCCAATAAATAACTCGTGGTAGAATTATATGAGTAAGTGGAAATGAAAACTTCAACCTTGAACTTCAAAAGATATACAGCGAAAAACTATACAAACTGTGTACCTATAAACATGTTTAAAAATGATAGAAACTAATAGCAATATCGATACTTTTCGTCATAAGTTTCGCGTCTTGATTAAATATTATTTAATTGTAATCTTGGTTTTAAGTAAAATTATTTAGTAAAAAATCCGTTTAAAGAACAAAATTTACAAAAGAAAAAGTGATAAGCTAGTGACTACTTCTTTTTCAGGACAAAGCTTTTCGAGAACTTGAAGACATGTTCTCTGACGACCCAACGCGTCCAACTACCTTCAGAGACCTTCAAGAGATGAAATATCTCGAGATGGTAATCAAAGAATCTCTTAGAATGTACGCTACAGTGCCCCTGTACGGAAGAGAGTTAACCGAAGATTTTAACCTAAGTACTAAGCCTTTTTTTCTGCAGAACACTCTCAATTTGTGCTTTTATGTTTAAACTTAATTACTCTGAAATTTGCCAAAATAACCCGAACCCCAAGAGGCTCAAAATCGAGAATAAGTCTAATTTAATAGTATATTTTGTTTTGCTTTTGCACAATAAATTTACATACCACAGTTATTAACATAATTTCAAAAAATAATCAATATAAAATGTAAATATTAAAAAAAATAGATATCACAGCATTTCACATACTTTCCAAAACTTAATTTATCAAAAATGCTATAATCCTGACCAACAATGAACTGTATAATCTGAAACTGAACGCAGAAATTCCGAGTTGTGCCTAGATTTTGAGGAAAGCATTTCTATAAAACAAAAGTTATACAAAATTTGGAATTTCAGATTGCATCTGATTTGTACGGTAAAAAATTCCAGAGCCAGTTTTTACTCTGTCTTTTGTTCATTGTTAACCGGGGATTTTGAACCTCTAAAATTTGACAGACATCACGTATGTGCATAACAGAACAAATCAAGAGGGTCTCGCAAAAAGAAATTTAAAAGCTTAAATTTTATTATATAAATAAGGATCACCCCAATCTTCATGTTTGTCACTAATTCATCGTTTTAGACGGAGTTATCCTTCCAAAAGGTCTTATGATAACCATATTTGCTTATGGTATTCAACGCAACCCGATGTACTATAAAAATCCTGATATTTTCGACCCCGAAAGATTTACACCTGAAAACCTGACAGGAAAGAATCCTTATGCGTATATTCCCTTCAGTGCTGGGCCCAGAAATTGCATAGGTGAGATGAAGTAATAATCTTAGTTTAATAATTATAAGTCTATACAGACAGAAAATAGGTGATACGAATGATTCTTTTAGGTCAAAAGTTTGCTATGCTGGAAATGAAGTCGACAATCTCTCATTTGCTGAGACGTTACAAGTTACTTCCTTCCATACCTGAAACTAAGATTGTACTAAGAAGTGATATTGTGCTGAAATCTGATAATGGAATTCCTGTCAAATTGGAAAAGAGGAATTGGAAATAAGAAAATATGGAGTACCGGAAAAACAACACCGATGTGATGAATATAATTAATACTTAATAGTTTATTGTGATCTTATATTAATATAAAACTATTTGAATATTTGTAAGGATTAATTCGTATTAGTTGTACAAAGGAATCGCACTACTGTGAGATTAGATTACTCGCACTACTGTGAGATTACTCGTACGCCATTTTATTTTCATGAAAAAAAGCTACTACAGTAGAACTCCAATTATCCGAATCAATTGGGACCGGACCCCATTCGGATAATCGAAAATTCGGATAATAGGATTTTTTTCGAAAAAGGGGTCTATTTTAATTAATTACTGTATGTTATGTTGAAAATTGGAAAAGAAAACTATTTTTAGAGAGAAAGAGCTTTTAATTATGTAATTTAATGAAAAGATAACACTTTACGCTGATTTACAAGAAATGATATGAATGTACATTAGTTCGGTATGTACGTACCGTACTGTATATAAATTCATTGCTTCCGGAACACCTCGGTCAAAGTAAGCTGTTTGGCTGTCTTCATCCGTTTTCGGGCAGCCAAGTCGCGCATCCGCTTGACAGTGAGAAGTTCCATGTGGTCACACTCGGGCTGACACTCCATCCACTTCAACGCAGTTTCAAGACTGGCAAGTGCTTCGCTGGCTGATGGTCCCGGGTCTGCTTCAACTTTGACATTCATCCTCGTTACTTTCTTCTCTCACACTTTCAATAAGTTCATCATCATTTAGAATTTGAAACCCAGGATCTGACGAATCACACACCATCCCCTCTCCTATATCTTCAGCACTAACTTCTGAACATCCAGGAATTTTCAAAATAATATTTCTGAATCCCTCAAGTGACACGTCATCCTCATCTTCTTCTGCCTCTTCCCTTTCCTTTTCTTGCGCTTCTTTTTCCTTTTTCTCCTTTTCCTTCTCTTCTTCAGTTGATATGCCTTTCAACTGGTTCCACGCACTTCTTAATGTGACTTCCTTAACCAAGCTCCAAGCTTCCGCCACCATGTAAGCGCAATCTTTCAAATTTATTCTTTTGTGGTTAGCCAACACACCTTCTTCGTCTTCGCCCTCTACCAAAAGTTTCCTTAATATTTACCTTCTGTAATGGCGTTTCATGGTTTCGATAACAGACTGGTCCATTGGTTGCAATAAGCTTGGGACGTTTGGCGGTAGAAAGATTGTTTTAAACAGGCCATTTTCTCTTTTTAACAATTCTTCGGTGGGATGAGTTGGTGCATTATCAACAATCAAAAGCACTTTACTGCCTTCTTTTCCAAGACATTTTTGGTGCTTTTTCACTTCTCAGATCTTTGCTTTTTCACAAAGAATCGAACCCGAAATTGGGTTTCCAAGAGAACGTTGCTGCAAAAACCACTTGAAAACGGCATCTTCTAAATCTTTGTTTGTTGCGGCCTTCATTGACTTTCTTGAAGAACTTCCATCTTCGTTTTCAATCACTGACACGAAGTTAACAAGAGTAGCTGTTCCTTTTAATGTCTGAAATCGTTAATTGTCCAACACCATACATCTCAGTTAACTGTTTACCCGTGACTCCTTTATCTGATTGGTCTATAATTTTTAGTTTATCCGCTAACGATAACACAACACGTTTTCTTTTAGAAGCCATGGTGAACGACAAAACGCAGTCACGGCGCCAGGGGGCCGCGCCGGGGCGACACCCTGGCACCGTACGACAGCCAATAGTAAAAATGTTATTTTTTTTTAAATGATCTTCATATTTTATATGTTTAGTATTGCGTTTCCGTCTTAATATTTTTTCTGAAATTTCAAAATCGATTCGGATAATCGGCGATTCGGATAGTCGGAGTTCGGATAATTGGAGTTCTACTGTATATTTAAAAAAATAACTGGCCGCAACATTATATTTTCAAATTGTGAATATACCTTACCCAATTGAGCGTGAAAATTGGAAACACTTTTTATTCGGGGCCTTTATTTGGATACGAGTGACACGTCTAGGACATTCCCTATAATTAGGGTAAACATAATACTTTCTTTAGTGTACCTTAGGAAGATTTCGTTACCAAAAGGTAGGCAATGATACCAAAAGTTGAGATATCACAGGAAAAAGACAATTTTTACTATTAAATTAGGCTTAACTTATTTTCCAATTAAAAATGACTTTGGTAAGGCCCGAGGCTTTCACTGCCAGAATCACGTAGAAAGTAAATTGCTTCCGGGTTACGCCCTGAGTCAAGAATCGTAAATACTGACGTTTCGCGAACCAACAAAGCAGTGAAAACAATTTTGTCTACACTATATATTCTAGCCTCTAGTTCCAGTTATGTTCTAGTTATGTTCCAAGTGTTTCTAAGCTTTCATTTGAACTTTTTCTTCTATACTTATTTACCACTTACTTAAAGATTTTTGGAAAAAAAGATATATAATTTACAGGTTATCTCTAGCAATCGGTTTGAAAATTGGAAGATGTATTGTTCTTATGACGTAGGCAATAGGGCTACCGTGGATACACGTGTGTTATGACACACGTGTGTTATACCGTGTTAAGTGGCTTCCTGGAAATTATATACGTAAGAAAAGAGTGCTTTTGGTGCTTTTACTGGAAGTAGGTTAATTTTTTTTTAAGTTTTATTATTTACTTCAATCGCTGTTTAGGATGTTTAACAAGAGCATTACATATTGTTCGATATTATTCCAGCTTGTATCCACTGGTTGGAGGAATATTAACTAAAAGAACTTACAAGCTGTAAATTGATGCTAAAAGACTTTAATAACGAAACCAGAAAGTCAGTCATTGTAACAGCATAAACTATGTTATTTCTAAAAAAAGTTAAAAACTTTTTAAATAACTGTTCATAGCCCAGGTATATTAGGTTTTGTTAATCCTGAAAAAAAGTAAATCTGCAAGTCCTACAAAATCTTGTCTGCATCATTTTTTTGCGGATGTTTTACCCCAAACTACCCTTGAAAACAAGAATAAAAAAGAGGAATTTTTGCCATTGTATAGTTTATAAGCATTTGTATGGGTTTTTAAGGACGCTGAATCCAAATCTGGCATTAACATTGCAAAATTCAAAATGGCGGATCTAAAATGTCGGTTCACAAAATTATAATTAATGGAAATGTGAATTAATAAAATGATATTTTAGGTACACTAAATACAAAGCGGATACAAAATTTTTCAGGAAAGTATATTAAAATAATGAATTAATTACTTAATTTTGCAATTTAAATGCCATATCCGGATTCACAGTCGTTTCTGAGATATCCGCTTCCATGAAAATCTTGTACGCAACCTTTATTACACAAAAACTAAAGAAAAGAAAAACGTCAATCTATAGAAGAGGTTCTAAATGCAACCTGAACAAAAATTGAAAATTTTGTGGCAAGCTGTTTACGAAGGAAAAAGTGGAAAGACGAACGTTAATTTAAAAGTGTAAAAATCGGGGACCTTTTCTCATTTCTCTCGCGCTCGTGCTTACACCGAGAGGCAAAAGATGTTGACAGTCATACAACTTATGTAGAAATGATTCAAAAGTATGATACACTTTATTTGAATTTTTTCTGTTCAGTAGTTTTAGAGTTATGCGCCTTCAAACACAGGAGTCAATATTGACGAAACGTGCGCGCGGTCATATATACGGGATTGTGGCAAAATGTATTATTGCTGATACGATCATCGGCTAAAGGCTAAACCTTGAAACCAATGTCATCCACATTTACTTTCGGCGAGGTTTTTTCATCCTCGCATATAGACAGCACAAAAAGCATGAGTAATATTGCGAATTTCTGCGAAGGAATGTCAATATGTAATTTGGCTATTACTGGTGGGGGCAGATACGTTCCGTTGTGAACCGCCAGTAGCGTCTGTTTACCTTTCAGGCGAGTGCTATTAGAACGCGCTTGTATGCACCGTTGTGAGTGTTTTAATTATTATTATTTATTGAAAATAGTATTCGAAAGTACATCGATAGTAGAAACAAAAAGGTAATCAACAATGGACGCCATAGCCGCTCTTTACATATTTCTTGCAAGTGTGCTGGGACTGTCTATGTTCTTGATACTATTGTGGTATAAAGAGTACTTCAAGTATGAGAGATACCTCAAACGGTTCCATGGACCAAATACAATGCCAATCGTTGGTAATGCGTTGGAGTTCAATACTTCATCAGGTAGGAATTTAGGATAGGTACTGGTATTTAAAACGTAATTTGTTTGCTTGTGTTCATTATTTAAAATAACATCAAAATAAAAAAGAAATAAGTTTATTATGTTCTATTATATATCACTAAGATAAAAGTAATGATACGAACACATTGGGAATTAGAAGTAAATAAAAAAGAAAAGAAAATAAAGATATACAGGTGTACGGAAAGTAATAGGGCGCAGGAACGTAGATACCTAATTTCAAAGTAACGAGGATGTTGTCATATCTGCATATTGTACAGGAAGTAATTTTCTGTTGTATTTTTCCTGTGATATTTTTTTATTGTTATTATTTAACATATAACTAAAAATTCAGTACATAGTCATTTTTAGAAATTAAAGGCATACTTGATTAACTAATTAATTTCACCTATTCTTGTTAAACCTTGCTCACAAGACGTTCTTATGTCCAACAAAATATTGGAAAACAATGTCCAAATTGCGTGAAGGAAAATTGTAAACATTTTGAGAACCTTTCAACCTCAACCTCTCAACTTTATAAATACTAATTATTTGTGCAGAAATGTATAACATATATTAGTTTATATTAGTTTTAATTATTTAATAACATATTTAATAATTTGAACTTTAGCTGAGGTGACGACACAAGAACCCTAGAAGCGTATTAGTTATGTTTATTTGAACATATTTATACATATAAGTAAGAAAAGTATTGTGTCTAACAGTACTTATTGTTGATAATTAGTTATAATGCTTAACACAAGCATTAATTAATTATTAAGCATTATAACTAATTATCAACAATAAAGTACTGTCACACACAATACCTTTCTTACGTATATGATCTGTTGATAAATGGAGAACTTCACCACACTAAGTTTATACATGTTTATTTGAACGTCATTTTTTTGCAGCTCCGCTATCTTTTTCATTGTCAGCAAATAACCTTTAAATTATAATTTTATAACGAGTTTTTCAAGCTGTCATATATCATATATGTGCAATATCCACAATATAATTTCTTAAATACAAAGTTTTTAACATTCAAAACTCCACCTTAGGATTGCAATGTCATCAATTAGGAAAAAGACACAACATTCAAAGAAAACCTCGTATTATACTTGAAATTGGGAGCATGAACTATACCATAAATCGGCTCTTTTGCCCCCATGCCACAGAACCACTGTTCTCTGGTGTAATAATTCTATAAAAATAATAACATTCATGCACTTTAAAGTTCAATTAGGCTTATACTCTCGATGTCCTGGGATCAATCCTTAGCCGGGCCATAATCGACTGTCTTGGTTCTTAGGTAGACAACAAATACCTTTGCATGCCATCTTCCTGCGGATGCAGAAGTAAAACCGTTGGCTCGTGTGCTGTAATGGTGGGACGTTGGAATGCCCTCAATTCGACAAAACTCCAGAGTGTGTGTGATTATGTGATTATAGTGTGATTATAGCCTGCACTCGTCGTCGGTGATTGGCATAAGTTACGGAAATAGAACGACGTGTAATAAATCAGTTTAAAAAAAGGAAAACAAATTCAATTAGTCCAGTGATGATAGTTGATAAGTCGATGTCTTATATTAGTCAGTGATTGCAATACCTATTGTAGATCTAAGATAAAATACCTCTATTATGCATTGTATACGTTTGATAAATGACATACAATCTTACTCACATTGAGTCACATTGACGTCTTAATGCTTATACAATTAGTTTACAATGCAATTTTGCATGACGTACATAAAAACATTGTAGTCCTGTCATTATAGATTGTATGAAGACCAAATGCAGTCGATGAAACTGATATCAATCGATAGCTAATGGTTCGCGCAGTAACATATTATAATGTTTAGAATCATAGTTAATGGAAAAATTTATAATTAATGTAAAACCATCGAACAATTGTGCCTATCAGACTTTAACCCTTCATTCCTCGAATCTCAGTCACTTAATCGTAAAAATAAAAATACCACACTGTAGCGGAAAAAACTTTTACCATCAAAAGCATTCGGGAACTTAAGTGAAAAAATTAACGGTTAATTTATTTCTAGCCTTATTGCCTGGGTTTTACAAGTACCAGATAATGTATAATGGGAACTTCAGGATATACTTAGGTTTTGAACCATACGTGATAGTAGGTGAACCAAAACTGGCAGAATTTCTCCTCACTTCAACAACAATTCTTCGCAAAACCAGACCGTACGGATTCCTTTGCAATTGGCTAGGAAATGGCATCTTGACTTCATCAGGGGGTACTCCTAAATGAGGCAGTATAAGCGACATTCTTTTTAAAATCTAAAACCCAATTTTAGACCAAACATGGAAACAACACAGGAAAATTATGACACCAGGCTTTCATTTCAACGCACTTGAATCATTTGTGGATGTATTTAACACAACTGGTGATATTTTGGTATCACTTCTAGAGGAAAGAGTGGGCAAAGGCTCTTTCAACATCTGTCCTTATTTGACGTATTACGCCTTGGATGTAATTTGTGGTATGAAAGTAAAATATTCTATTTATCATCATCAAATAATCGTTACTCTTTTTCAATTTCAGAAACATCCATGGGTATCTCGATAAATGCACAGAAGAATCCAACGTCAAAATACGTTAAGAGTGCTGGCGAAATGTGCAAAATGCTGATTGAACGAACATTAACGGCAACTCAACAATACGACTTTACTTACCAATTCTCTCAGACTTACAGAAATGAGAAAAAGGCATTGGCCATACTACACAATCATACCAATGCAGTTATTCAAAGGCGCAAAGAAGAAGTTTCGAAAGAAGGAGAACAGACAGAAAATACAAAAAGGAGGACAGCGTTATTGGATATTTTACTCCAACATAACGCTGAGAATAACTCGTTCACCGATCAACAGTTAAGAGAGGAAGTGGATACCATGATGTTTGCTGTAAGTCTAAAACTTGCTGTAAACTCCACGTTTAACGTATAGATGCGTAATTGCATGAAGTAAGAATAATTGATATACTCCCTCAAATAAATGACTTCTTTTAAGAAATTTCTGAGTAAACAACGCAAATCTTTTCACTTACTTACGGTTTAAGTTAGGACCATAATTAATTCTGCGTTAAAGTATAGCCTGTGGAAATTTACCTAGAAATGTGCGAAAAGTCGTGCGTTCTGTTTTGAATCTATAATTTTTTGAAAATTAGTTAAAAAAATAGGGTTTTTAATTACTGTTATACTTATATTTACCAACGACTCTTATGTCGACTTTTCCAACTACAACTTATGTAAATTCTGAGGTTACTTGAAAATGAGGAACATGCAAGAGCAAGGAAACAAAACATTTGATATCGTGTTTATTGTTAGGTGCAGCAGCTCGACGTAATTTATAAATATTCAGCTATTATAGTGCCAAAGAAAGTATTACATTGTTCTACACCAAAAGGAAAGAAAGACAAAAAAATACTTTTATGCAAATTAAGACGTGCGACCATATTGGGTCGTATATCTTCCTCCAGCAGCACCGCGCGACTGTGTCTCTATTTGTTTCCCCCATGCATAGGGTTGCCAGGCCCAAAATACAAAATACGGTCATGACCATCCATTTAGCCGGATATTTGGTCCTAAAAGCCGGACACAATACTTTTTTCTGAAGTTTTAGTATTCAATAAGTCAAATATTTATTTATAATATGTAACTCAACATAACAACACATAAAACATAAAAAAATACTATGTATATTAATAGGAACAAAAAACTCAGATCCATATAAAAATAACAATAATGACTTTTCGGAACATTACATTTTTATGTAGTGCCAAAAAACCTACATTACTATTTGGCATTCGACGAAGCCTTTTTTAAAATAATACTTTCTTCTAATAGTGTCTACATTAAGTCTATTTCTATCTTTGGTCCACTGGGAGTAAATCAACGAGAACACTCTCTCAACATTGGCGTTATGCCCTGGTATAGCAAAATAATACTGACACAGTATAAGTAATTATGATTAAAATTCTTCGTTAGTGAATGATTTAAGTATGCAGACCAGTTTTTGTGGGCAAGAAGTACCTTAAAGTTGCGTGCGTTTGTGTTGATCAGATAAAATTTGTTCAAGTGGTAAAAAGCCGGACAAAAGCCGGACCTCCTTTATTATTGACAAGGTCCTGAAAAGCCGGACGCCTGGCAACCCTACCGATACATCTCTTAGCGAGAATACAACCCGATTAATGTGTCACTAGTTTTTTAGATATGGTGGGTCGTTTTACCAGCGTATCTTTAATAGCCGTTGTACACTATCCTATTAACCGCGTAAGAAGTTGCTCATGACTTGAAGCAATCGAAAATTGAGTAGTGTCATACAGAAATTGCGTTAAATACTCTAGTGTTCGAAATTGTTTCTCCTGTTCCATTTCTACACAATATTCTTGACGTGTCATGCGCAATACGCGTGGCCGTATAATTCGTACCACATGTCCATCATATGTCCACAACAAAACAAAACTGACTGACAACATGCCGTTTGCAGTTTTCGGTTCGTAAAAGGAGCGGATTTGCACGCGTTTACGTTGTTTTATAAGATATATTAGCACATAGTAATCTTTTTTAATAGTATGGTTGTGTTTTAGTGGTGGTGTTCGATAAACATAACCGACATGTATCTGTAATCTCTATATTATACGTAAGTCCGACGGTGAACCTATGCAGTGAACACTGTTGCCTTACTACCGTTGCCATCCAGTGTTGTCATATTCCAAGCTTCTGTATTGTATTTCCACCGTTATTTGACAGATTCCAACTTTTCGGCCTGATATTCCACCCAAACGGTTTTGTTTTCAATTTTATTCTATAACGTCATTCTGCAACGTCATGGGATGGTGTCGTTGCTTGAACGCCGGGAGAAGTCCAAGGCCCGGTTTCTCGACAAGCTACTTGATGGGGGAATTGACTGCTCCTCTCTGTTGCCATGCGTGCCAATGTTCCCCGGACGACGACGAGGCACCCTGCGCGATTATACATGTCGACAGCACGAACCAATATCATGCTAAGGTCGCCACTCTAGCACATGTGTAGAAACTTTGAGAAGCATCACCACGAAAATTGATTTTGTAGCCTATTTATTTGGTTATATTTTTGTTGCATTATGATTTATTTTGAAGTACAAGCCAGGGTTGTGGAGTCGGAGTCGTGGAGTCGGAGTCGGAGTTCAGACAAATTTCAGAGGAGTCGGAATCGGAAAAATGTACCAACTCCGATCCGAGTCCAGGTTTCATTATTGTAGAAAAACAACATGCGAGATGGACGTTGTCCCAGTAGAGAGTAAAAAATAAAACTAAACATCCTATTAGGTCTTTTAAAAAGTACCTACCTTACAAAGTACCTAAATAATCAAATTACAAAACACACTTTCGAACGAAAGTGAAGACGATTAACAAAAGTTATCCGCAGAAATTTGAAATAGGAAATTACAACACGAGATTTTAAATGTGATTGAGAAGTAGGGCCGTAGTTCAGTTTAGTAATAATCATTTATCCAGAAGTTATACCTGTTGCAGCTATAATTCTGATTATTTTCAGCTTTGAAAATAATAAAAAATTATATAAAGACATCCTTGCAAGAGAATTTGGTTGCTATTCTGTTCCTCACGACAATTTTATAAACGTATTGTGCATTTAATTCTGTTTTTATTAGAATGAATTTTATATTATATTTTACACTGTCTTTTGGGTGCATTTGTTATTATTAGAGATAGAAAGTTGGTTAAATTGACAAAGCAGTACCGATTTGTTTGTTGTCTAATGAGAAAACAGTTTAATACTTAATGATTTCAGATATATTTTGAATAAACAAAGAAATTACTATTTATAAATATGTGGTCATAACTTTTTTATTTGAGATCCGATCAATAGGCCTTTTTGATATCTTATAGGCCGTTTTCTATTTACAATTAGATTATCAGTTTAAATGTTTTTGCCAACAAATGCGCTGGACACTAATAAAACTTCTGTTTTGCTTATGGGTTCATCATTTGTTTGTAAGTAATTTGATACGCACAGGCAATATGTTTAATACAATCATATATTTTATTTGAATACTAAAATAGAAATTTAATTTATTAAATTTGTTTGTTTTTTTCCTGGTACTGCTTTTGTTTAATGTTGCTCGGTTGTATTAATCTGCGCCAAATTTCTGATTATTTACATGTAAAATTTTTATTTCACAGAATTATTTGAAAATATTTTTGCATGCAATTTTTCTGGAGTCGGAGTCGGACAACGAAAAATATCTGGAGTCGGAGTCGGAGTCGAGAATTATTTTACCGACTCCACAGCCCTGGTACAAGCCGCTTCTTTTCTGTATATTATCCTGTAATTGGGGAAACCTGTATAGGGTAATAAAGATTATTATTATTATTATAATGATTTATTATGCAAAAAAATGCTATAGTAACTTGAATTTGACGGTGCGCGAATCTGTCACCGCGGCGTCGATGCAGCGGCAATAAACAAATGCTCTAACCACGGACAAATCAATAAATAATAGAACAATAATTGCCGCTTATAAAGATTTATTTATAATATAATATATATAGCTCTATATATATAATAAGTAATAAAACCTATAATAATAGTAATACACAGTCTCGTCTCAACCAGTATTACCTACCAATAATATACATTTGATACTAGGAGTGTGCAAAAATATGAAAAGTTCCTCTGGCACACAAAAATGCCTTTTTTTCCATATTTAATTCAAAATTTCCTTCCATATGAGAACACTGTTTTCACCCTGGTAAACCTATGTTTATGTTTACCGTGGTTGCCACTTGCCACAATTAGATGACCGTTTCGAGTTTATTGCGTACACGCATGCTCGCAAGTAACCTAAGTTTTCAACAAATTGTGTTGTGTCACACACAAACAAATTAAAATGAACTAACTTCTTGCTTAATATATTAAACCGTTTCTCATTTAACTTCTTGCGCGGTTAATTGCATAGTGTAACACGGCTATGAAGACCCGCCCATCCCTTCTTAAAGCTGCTCTAACTTTGGTAATCGCCGGTAGAACTTCATCGTTTTTGCTCAAGACGACGCATCGTTTTTCCTCAAAACGACGCAGAATGTACTCTTTTGTGTCATACAAACGCTGTTTTGGCAGAAACAAAATGACCGTTTTGTTGTATATTCTGCGGTTCTGTAGTTCTAGCTACCAAGATTTTTCGTTACTGGACTAACTCGAAAAGATTTACATTTTATGCAATTCAAACGAAAGTTCTGAAGATAGCATTTAGCTAACTCTGCCTTGAGCACTGACAGAAGATAGTTGAATGTTCTTTATAGACTTTTTAATTAGAATTGCATGAACTTGAAATAGTTTAAATATCTCCAATTGTTTCGTTATAGTTTTACCGTTTTGTTTTTAACGGAAGCAATATTTGGCAAACGCATGCGAAAAATTCGTAAAACTAATAAAAATGCCATGTAACCTTTTTTCTATTCGCCTTTGTCTCCAAAATATTTCACTTCAAAGTTTTCCGACCGCGACAAAATTAATTAACAAAATGAGAAATAGCCAGTTGGCAAACTAATGTATTAACAATTATAACTGTTATTCACATTACAGTAATTGTGTGTGCCGAAGAAAATAACGACGAACACAAATAAAAGAAATCGTATATTAAAATAACATTGTATAATGTATATAGACGTTTAGAATTTTTCAACTGCCTTATTTTCCATTGTCAAGCTTGTTTATTTATTTTAATTATTTTTAGTTGTTTTGCCAGTTTCTACCTTTTTTTCGTCAAATATCTCGAAAACAAAAGCTGATTGGAAAAAAGTTATAGGCCCTTTTTGCAAACCTCTCCTGCTCTCTCAGCTCCTAAACCAGTCCAGGATGAAGGCAACGAGACATGGTAGTCTCTGAAGTGACAAACTCGCTTAAGATTTTCCATCGACCTTGAGCTCAGTAGCTCAATTGGTTAGATTTTCCCCACTGGATATTGCGGAAGTTCCTGATTAAATTCGTGCCAAAGTTATTTTTCCGCAAATGTATCCTCACCTGAATTGTTATCATTTGCATCCTAACTCTTAAAACATTAAAATGCTAAAAATTGTTAATTGCTCCTTTTAGCATAAGTACAGAAAATAAATCTTAAAATAGCGCATTCGGTCATACATGTTATTCTCTTTTTGTTAACAATTATTACACATGCCTAAATAGTGGCTGGTCGTAAACTGCACGATTTCCACTGTATTGAAAACCTGTTTCTGCTAAACTGGGCGCTCCAAATGTGCGCAAAAACAAGTTTTCAATATTATCAGGATGAGCGACCGATTGCAAATCTCAAGATATGCTACTTAAAAATCATTTCAGTTGCAGTCATGCTGCAGGGAACATAAAACGGTGGCATGTCCGGCGTCCACTGCTTGCAATGCTATCTATATATAGTACGCGATGCTTTGCTGTGCTAGCACGCATTTTTACACGCAGCCGTCCATTTATGCTATGGTATGCTGTGTTTAAAACAACAGGGCCGGGCTTAGGAGAGCGCGCTTTTGCGCCAACAGTGTGCATCAGAATTGTGGAATAAATTCATGATAATTTAAAGTGATTGTTATTTTACAAAATCATGGGATACGTAAATTCTATTTGATCAAAATATACAATTCAATATCAAATTAAATTTTCACCGTTCAACTGATTTTGACCTAAGACGTGATTGAAATTTCCGAAGTATACGTACGAAAAATATTGAAAAAAATTGTCAGAAAATGTTGTCCACCTATGTTTGCATCAATATTTCCGAAAGTAGTACGCTGAGGAAAACAAATTATACACTATACCGGGTGACCCACGCCATAGGTACTGCCGTTTATTTTTTTTGTTTATAAAGCTGGACGAATGAAATTTGGGAAAGTGTTAATAGACAAAAAATGTAATTCTTTGGAATACTCTTGAGGGTAATATGACTTCCGGTTTTTCCGGAAATGACGTCATTGAAATTTTAAATGGCACCCTATATTTTTGTGTGGTATTTGCAATCAGGATGTCCTTCTGAACACAAAAACATATCGATCGTCAATTTTTATCACCAAGGCAACGCAAAAATAACTTTTTTGTGTATTAATCTAGGTGGCTATGAATTGGTGAAAAAATTCGAAAATTGTCAAATAAACACTAACTAAATCGATTTTGGCCGACATTGCATTACTGGCACCCTCTAGCGTGATTTAAATGGTTTTTGGCCAGTGAGTCATTTTTTTCACGGGTACCCAATGGCCACACGCTGATTATTCGATAGATCTTTCCGATTACAATGATACCAAACACTGGATATGCTAGATATTTTGCTTATAATTGTAGCGTGAAAATGACCATTGAGTGACTTGTACGTATTGATCCTTAGGTCAATATTTTCTTTTCGATTTCCTTCTAACAACATTTGTACGCTACAATTTTAACAAAATATCAAGTGTTTGGTATCATTGTAATCGGAAAGATGTTTTCTATCGAATAATCAGGGTGTGGCCATTGGGTACCCGTGAAAAAAACGACTCACTGGCAAAAAACCAATTAAATCACGCTAGAGGGCGCCAGTAATGCAATGTCGGCCAAAATCGATTTAGTTAGTGTTTATTTGACAATTTTCGTCTTTTTTCACCAATTCATAGCCACCTAGATTAATACACAAAAAAGTTATTTTTGCGTTGCCTTGGTGATAAAAATTGACGATCGATATGTTTTTGAGTTCAGAATGACATCCCGATTGAAAATATCACACAAAAAACATAGGGTGCCATTTAAAATTTCAATGATGACGTCATTTCCGGCAAAACCGGAAGTCATATTAACCTCAGGAGTATTCCAAAGAATGGCATTTTTGTCTTTTAACACTTTCCCAAATTTCATTCGTCCAGCTTTATAAACAAAAAAAAATAAACGG
Organism: Aphodius sticticus; assembly: GCA_963966075.1. Classification (NCBI taxonomy): domain Eukaryota; kingdom Metazoa; phylum Arthropoda; class Insecta; order Coleoptera; family Scarabaeidae; genus Aphodius; species Aphodius sticticus. The sequence goes on along the minus strand of OZ014508.1, from coordinate 51,719,601 downwards.
GAGTACCTATGGCGTGGGTCACCCGGTATTAAAGACGAAGGATGTGGATACATGATTAACAAAGAACTGCTTACAAATACTGAAAGAAGTACGTTCAAGAGAAGGTTAAAGAGCGGGTTTTCAGCCAGTCAATCTGGAAAAATTTTACATGATGACCCAAAAATAATCTCTGTTTCGACGAAACAAGTACCAATAGATTCAGAAAATTCTCCCGAGCAAGGATAATGCAATTGTGTATTTCCAATTTTGACAGCGAATAGTCCGGGAGCCAGGGGTCTATTTTGACTAGCGTTTTTTTACAGCTAGATTCTTGACTATATTGGTGAATAACCTTTCATTGACAACGAAAGTGGAGGTCAGCTGGCGCACCTGCGGTGGAAGCGCAGGTGAGAGGCTACGAAACAGGTCGAACTTTTTTTACAAAAACATTTTATTTAGGCTGAACTTTTTTCTTGTATTATTGGCATTCATTAGGATTAAAAAAACAACAGTCAGCTGTGCGATAGAGGGGGGGGGGGAACTGTCAGCTGATCGGGTGAGCGTAAAAAAAAATTAAAAAGTAAAATTATTTTATGCCGATTAAAATTTGTTTACATGATTTTGGACACGTATGGAAATATAATGATGATAATCAGCTACATTTATAGCGGTGGAAAGACCGTCAGCCAGACCAAGAATGTGTTTCATTGTGTTTATATATCTCGGCGACGCGCAGAATTTTCAATGGTCCGACTGTCGACTTTTCCCCCAACAGGCAATCAGCTGACAAATATTTTTTCATCTTTATTTATCAATACTATAAGATTTATTTATTGATATATTTTCATCTTCGTTACTTGTGTCACTGTCTTCATCGGAGTTATCGATCGTAAAGTCACACACTCCATCTCCCTCAGTGTCGTCGTCGTCTGAAAAATATAAATCAATTAAGGAAATCATATATGTTAATTTTTAATCCAAAAATAAGAAAGAAGTTTGTTCATACCATGCGGACTCGTGTCGAGATTAGAGATGCTGGTGATGTTTGGCGGTAATTGATCGTCCACAAACCATTTGAAGACATAGCTGCCATCGATTTCTTCCCATCTATACTCAGTAGGCAGTAGATCGGTTGGTATGGGAAGATGAGCATGGCTCCAAAGGTGGGCGATGTACGCCGTACCTAGAACATGTTGCTGCAGCTCAGCTTTACAGGGCGGAAACAATGAGCCATGAAGTCTTTTTCTTAAATTCGGTGGATTGGAGTTATCATTGTTGACATATGATTTCGTGAATGTCGCAACACGAGCAACATTGATGTCATCACCTACTGTTACTGCATATAATCTGCAAACATAGTCTTGGAGTGTTACAAATAATTGATGCATATGGTAACAATGATAACTCCAATACACGGAATTTAGGAAAAAGACTTGATGGCTCATTGTTTCCGCCCTGTAAAGCTGAGCTGCAGCAACATGTTCTACGTACGGCATATATCGCCCACCTTTGCAGCCATGCTCATCTTCCCATACCAACCGATCTACTGCCTACTGAGTATGTACGTATGTCTTCAAATGGTTTGTGGGCGATTAATTACCGCCAAACATCACCAGCATCTCTCATCTCGACACGAGTCCACATCGTATGAACAAATTTCTTTCTTATTTTTGGCAAAAAAATTGACATACCTATATGATTTCCTTAATTGATTTATATTTTTCAGACGATGACAAAACTGTGGGAGATGGAGTGTGTGACTTAACGATCGGTAACTCTGATGATGGCAGTGACACAAGTAACGAAGATGAAAATATATAAATATATAAATCTTATAGTATTAATAAATAAAAATGAAAAAATATTCATCAGCTGATTGCCTGTTGGGGGAAAAGTCGTTAGTCGGACTATTCTATATTAATATGAGACGTGACATCACTCTGCCGCTTGGCTTGTCCATATCTCTAGTAAATTGTTGATTTACGGTTTGAAATTTTCAAATCTTGTAGTATTGATAAATAAAAATGAAAAAATATTCGTCAGCAGATTGACTGTTGGGGGAAAAGTCGTCAGTCGGACCATTGAAAATTCTGCGCGTCGCCGAGATATATAGACGCAATGATACATTCTTGCTCTGGCTGACGGTCTTTCCACCGCTATAAATGTAGCTGATTATCATCATTATATTTCCATACCTGTCCAAAATCATGTAAAAAAATTTCAATCGGCATAATATAATTTTACTTTTTAATTTTTTTATAAGTTTACCCGCTCAGCTGACGGTTCCCCCCCCCCCTCTATCGCACAGCTGACTGTTTTTTCTTTATCCTAATGAATGCCAATAACACAAGAAAAAAAGTTCACGTTGCATAAAATGTTTTTGTAGAAAAAAAATTCGACATGTTTCGTAGCCTCTCACCTGCTCATCCACCGCTACTGGACCAGCTGACGGTTGTTTTCGTCATTGGCTAGATAGGCAGATGCCTTTAATAATAAAATCGATCGGCATGAAATGGTGAGGTCAAAAATGCACCTGGCTCCCGGACTAGAATTGTTTTATGGACATAATGGACGTCAGAGGTCGGAGTGATATAAGACACAAAGACCTTTATCGAAAACTTATAGTCATTACCCAGCCTTGAGGTACATAGCCTTCAAAAAGCTTCTGAAATCTGGGCTAAATTTCACAACAGATATGGTAATTTGTTCATATTATGAAAACGGTTGCATGCAAAATATATGTTGATCGGCAAATGAACGTTTTACTAGTTCGAGGAAACAGCAACTATTCGTTGCTACTAGATACTAACGTGCAAAACTTATAATAATAATATTAATAATAATAATGTAAGTATGTAAATATAGACAGAATGTTGTTGAATGACTTTCCGATTGAAGTTTTACTCTCTAAAGTCAAATTTGTACTTGCTTTACTGTAAATGCAACAACGTCCAATGATCTGTACAATACAAACATGAAATGTTCTGAACTTTAAACAACATTTTTAACTCTGACTTATGACATGATTATTATATTACAGGGACATGATACCACAGCTACAGCATTGCAATTCATTTTATATTGTTTGTCGAATAACGTAGATATTCAGACTAAAGCTTATGAAGAAGTAATGGCAGTATTAGATGGGGACAAAACAAAAGAACCAACTTACCAAGACTTGATGAGTATGAAATATTTAGATATGGTTATTAAGGAATCTTTAAGAATGTATCCGTCCGTTCCATTGATTGGGCGACTTCTTGAGCGAGATGTAGAGTTTGGTAAGATTTTGATAACTTATGAAGCCTTAGATATAGGGAAGGATGTGATTTTAGATGGTGGAATACTTCCAAAAGGATTGTCATTTTTAATAAATGTGAGCGGCATGCATAGAGATCCAAATCTGTTCGAAAATCCAGATACATTTAATCCTGATAGATTTCTAACGGAGAATGACAACAGGAAAAGTCCTTTTCAGTATGTACCCTTCAGTGCCGGGCCCAGGAATTGCATAGGTAAGATATGAATATTTGGTATTTTGGAGTTTTATTTTATTATATTTAAGCACTAGCGCTTTGTTATTATTTTCTTTTTTATTTGGTTCTGCTAGTGGACATGGAACACATCTATCTAAACGATTTGAGCAACTAACTTAAAACAGTCCTCAAGGTATTTCTTAATAATTACGTGCCAGGTCTAGAGAAACAATTCTTATTTTATTTCAAAGAACTAGTTCTATTCTTTAAAATAAAATAAAATAAGATAAAGATCACGAAATATTTATGGATAGGAAATTGAGTGATAAAAAATATAATGCAAAATTTAAAATAAAAAGAACCAAAACTATATTAAAAGTTTTTGTTTCAACGTATATAACAATTTCTTTACAAATTTTTACAAACATCGCATCACTAGACATCAAAGTTTTCTCGCAAACCAATAACCCTATTAATATCTATTAATACTTCCATTGGTTTTATTTTTGCCACTTATGTCGTAAATCACACTTACAAAATCACTAAATTTTAGACACAATTTCCCGACTTTCCTGATGATTTTTTTTAGTCCGTTGTAGCTTGATTTGATTTATTCCGACATTATAATGCTCTGTGGGTAGGCATTGGGGACTGGAAACGGAGTGCAGGGGATTATTAATTAAATAATTATCGGATCATTTCGCTTTACCCAAAAATTATTTCAAGCCTTTAAGAAGTCGAGATAATTATTGATATAAACATGTATATCTAGGACTAATAAATTCCATTTTATATCAAATTTTTTAAAGCCATTCGTCATTGGTGGCGGTGCGAACTGTCAAAGGAATGTAACCGGCAGTTTTCGTCACATGTGAATTAAAGAATATTTTTATCATTGTCATATTATGTAGGTATTGATTATGTAGGTGCACTGGCTCGTTACTTGCTCCGTAATAGTTTTTGTTGCAGAAAATATTTGTGAAAGAGGATGCCAAAATACAAATTGAAAAGTCGTTGTTTTGGTTCGATGTTTTTAGCTCCGCCATATTATTGATATTGAGTTCTGATTTATTGATAAAAGTTTTTATGAGCCGAATGTAATCATGTTCTTTATTGTTGTTTTTACCGATAAGAACTTCCAAGCAATGCTCATTCCAGTTGTTATAAGTTATAATCCACATTTAAAATGTCTGTTAAGATTTCGACAATAATGATATTATGTAAATGCAAATATATTTAAAATCAAAGTTTCGTTTTAAATAAAATTCTGATGATAAACTTATCTATTAATTAATTGACCTTAAACTTAAATATGATGTTTGTATTTTGTCGGAATGTGGGTAGTGAACACGCATGAAGATGTGTTAACTGCAAGCGTGGGGTTAGTAAAAAGTGCATCATTCGAAGTTGTTGAGGTCTTTTAGTATTTTTATGTTTGCCCTGTTGCCGAACCGTTGAGTTCTTTTAGTACTGTTACCTATATTTCCCAAGAATAGAAATGAGTGGGTTTCGTACCTTAAGGCCTGGTTGTGTTCACCGGCCGATAAGAAAATAAATAAAATAGTTCAACTAAACACAAACCGGTGAAATATCATTTTACAATTTACACCTTTACTAATTAAAATATCAAAATGGTTAGCTATTTTTTCTACTTCTATGCTTTTATGTTTTGTGTGATTATTTATGCGCCGAAATTTATGTGCCGAAAATAATGTTGTCTAGATGTCGTCTGTTACTTTGTACGTACTCCTCAAATCGAGAACGAAGATTATGGAGAACTCGTCCACACATTTCCCACGAAAACAATCTTATTTGCGCGAAATTGACGGCGAAATGCGGCAACAGCGGCAGTTGTGGTGGGGGTCAAATTGTAAAGCGGTGCAAGGAATTTTAGTTGCAATAGAGCCGTTTACTGGAGATCAAATCGATTTTTGCATACGATCGTTTTACCAAAACAATAATTCCATAGTGGCAGCACGCGGTCAGTACCGCGCGCATTATCAGTTGCGAGACATTAGCTTATCACCTGTCCTGATGTCATTAGGAAATGGCTATGAATGTTTGAAGCTACCTGTTCTACAGTAAAAATTAACAAAACATGCCGCCCACGATCTGTTAGAAATGCTGAAAATATCGAAGTTGTATGACAACCAGTCGGGAGAATCCGAGATTATCTATACGAAAAACCTTAAAAGGAACGTCTACGAGAATAATCCAGCTGATACAAATCAATTAAAGACAAATATTGAGGCTAGACAATATTAAAAATTAAAATGTTTAACGACATAATTTGTCAAACTAACATTTATAGGTTAATAATATGGTGACATACAGGCGGGATGTAAATTTTAAATCTTAATTTTATTTTTCCAGGTTGTGGCTGTAATTTTTGATTTATTTAAAATTTACATCGCGGCTGTATGTCACCATATTATTAACCTAGACATATTGTTTTCGGCACATAAATTTCCATTATCTATACATTACTTTTGCATAAATAAATAATCACACAAATTTTAGGTTTTGTATTTATACACAAATTGCTGATACTCTTTTGGGCCACCCTGTATAACACTAACGAAATTCTATACCACAATTTGAATTTCATTAGTAGACATGTGGACAGATACGATGACAAATTTGCTTTAGCAGACAATCGTACGGGATGTGGTAGCCAATGTAGATTGTATCCTGGGAAAATGACACACATTCTCACATTCTGTAAATAAATGTGCAATCCATTTTTTTTCTTAACTAGTATATACACCGTAAATACACAGTAATGAGAAATTGATGGACATGATTTAATGTCATCATTTTCAAGAATAGAAAGTTTTGTTTCGTTTTTTGTTGAACTTTTATTAGTTTTATTTCAGAAGTCTTCTTTCGTACATGTTGTCTTATATCCAGCATAATACTTATCACAAAAATATTACATAATAATACATTTCCTATGTTACTGTGGCCTTCTCGCCCAGAAATGGCTAATGACTGTTGTATCAGCCTCAAACATTGTAGGGATAATAAAAATTGTCAAATGTTGAGTTCAGACTTTGACCACTCATTTTATGTGTGGCCTGAAGAAAAACCGTAAAAGATAACAAGAAATATTTTAACTTCAAATAATATTCTTTACGAGGATTTAAATTTTTAACACTAGTAATAATCTACCTGTATTTAATGGGTTTGGTTTCATTTGATATTGGTTTCAGGGTTAAATAAAATGGTAAAAACCGGAATTTGCTTAAATCTAAACTCATGTGTGGATGCCACCGATTTATATGGAATAATTATTGATATAGTTCGATCAACGGATCTTTGCGTATTGTCAAAAGTGACATGAGCTAGTTACGATGCGATTATCATGCGTTACTTTCTCTACGCCAAGTGAAGTGAATTTAGTAAATACGCAATTACATTTTTATGCAGAAATAAATAGATTGTTGCCTCTACTGAAGTAACTTATTTATTTGACTTATACAAAATATCGCCCAGTCTAATATTGACTCTTAAGGAACACCTAAATGCTAAATTTAAATACTTTGAGTTCCAAGAAGATGGTAAACAAATATTCTAATTTACTAGCTTTGATACAAGAAAATGTGCCAAGTTGAGAGGTACGGTTTAGAAAAGCAATGCAAATTATTTTGTCGGAGTCCATTACAAATTTTAAAAAACAAACAAAAATATTAAAATTGCAAGGCAAAAATTGCCCTTAAAAGTTAAAAAAAACTCTACATATTATTGCTGCTATTTGAATTGCATTTTAATCTGTGACACGATAACAATAAAAATAAATAAAATAATTTTAGTTCATAGGTACGTTCTAACAACCGTACATATTTTTCAACTTAATATCTGAAAAAGAGTGGCAGACAAATTATGGTAACAACACTGAGAAATTTATTTACCTATGACCGCAATATATTTCATCAATAGTCATCATCATCAAAGCGAAACAGTGAAATGACAACGGGGGTCGCTGTTTTTTTGTGAGAAAAGAAAAAACATTCTGCAAATGCCAAAAGAAGCCCGTTATTATTTTTGTTACTAAAGCCTGCTAAGGTGTACAAATTATAATATTAAATTAAAATTTGTAAACTATATTCTTGGAATACTGAATGTGTATTATTACAGTTTTGTTTAGTTATTTTTGCTAAATTGACTTAAACATAAAATCAAATTTTGCTTTTCAACCAAATCGTCTTCATGTACTAATGGAACGTTGGGCTTTATAGTCATTCAGTCGAGAGTATTAATGTTGACAAACTGATCACTATTAACTTATTATTATTATTAATATTAATTATTATTATAACTTATAATTATTGTGGTATATAAGTACGTATGATGAATAATTTAAAATTTTGATTGGAAAGCATTTTAACTACAATAATAGAGATACTGCTACTGCTTTTTATCGAACGTTTGAAAAAGAATCTTTGGACCAAATAAGAACAATAAATATTTACTAATAGATAAAATTAAATTTAATAATAATAATAATTTAATTTATTTAAAATTACGAAAATTTTAAAATCTCCCTAAAAATTTCACCTGTTTAAAGGACCGCGGGACGCAGGACAAAATGTGAAAAAGCGGGACGTCCGGTCTCCCTACACATATCTTGCCTGTGTATTGTGGAATTAACGAGGTGTGCATGTTTGCTCCTCATATATGTGTTTTCATATTAACTTAGTGTAACTAACCCCAGACCAAGTTATTAACAAAGCACAGAGTTTCTTGTGTAATTGAGAGATGAAACCATTCAGATATATTGTGAGGTCAGGGTACTGATATACTCAATTTTACTATTTTATATTTTCAGGACAAAAGTTTGCCATGTTGGAGATGAAATCAGCCCTGACAAAGATCCTGAAGAACTTCGAAATCCTGGCGCCAATACCAAAGCATGAACTTCAGCTTGTTTCCGAATGCGTACTCAAAACTGAAAATGGTGTGAACATCCACATACGGCACCGAGTGTGTCCAAACTTATCGTAATGACTGTGTTCGAGAATATTTGAACCATTTTATATTTATTTAACTTCAATAAATTAATAAAATAATATAAATTTCATAATAGTATAATGATATCTATAATTGTGGTCCTATTGAACCTGGAAGGTCGGATTCCTTCTAGTGTTGTAAACTTGCACGTAAGCATAGCCACAACACTAAGCTCAACATTGTTGTTGCATGAACTGACATGATATATAAAAAAATTGAATTTTATACGAAATGTTTATTAATAAAAAAAACTTGTCAATTATTTTCAATTTTCAAAGTAATTTAGATGTGTTCAAAGTTTCAACGAGACACGCCTATAATTTTTGAGTTTTATAAAAAATGTTTTGAGAAAGATGCATCTGAAATTATTTCAATCACTTAGCTCTAGTCGGCTATTCCAAAGCAAAGTAACGTATTGCAAAGCAAAGTAACCCTTCAGTTTTCTCACAAAAAGATGAAAAAATACACCAAAAGTTGCGCTATCCGTTATCATTTATTTTTTCTTTGGTCGTTAGTTACCTGCAACGCGTTATACCATCATGGGTCCCTGGGCATTTTTGAATTTTGGCGCCACCATATACAGTGTTGAATTAACAAGAATTATTTATATATATATATATATACAGGCTGTCTCACGGGACGTTGGATTGTATGGGTACTTTTGTTATTAATAAAGATAGAAAGTAGGTTAAATGGGCAAAGTAGTGCATATTTATGTGCTCTTTCATAATCTGTTCAGAAAACAGTTAAGTTCCAAACGGCTCCCAATCTATTTTGGAAAAGCCAAAAAATATCATTTTTGAATTATGGCGATAACTTCTTTATTTGTGATGCAATCAAAAAAGCGTTTTTACCATATAAAGGCACTTTTTTGTCTACAATTTCATTATGACGTTTAAAATTTTTTTCGCCAATGAATTCGTCAGAAACAAACGAAACTTTTATTTTCTTATGGACGCCATTATGGTTTTATACATGTTTGGATTCATCATTTCTTTCTGAGTAGTTTGGTATGCCACATGCCATGTTTTTAATACAATAAGATAATAGAATTGGCTGAAAATTATTGCTGAAAATCGGATGGTGCCATGAAAGACATTTTGTGAAACAATGTGATATCTACCCATCTGCACTCATCTGTCGAACAAAATTGGTAAAAACCCAGAATTTTATAAATTAAATATTATGTTACTTAATGTTGTTTTTTTTTTTTTTTTTTTTTTCGCTCCAAAAGATCAAATGTGTTGGTTTAATGGCGTTAGGGAGCACTTGAATCAAATAAAAACTATTTCATCCTTGCTGACGTTTCGATTTATTTAAAATCATATTCATAGCTACAAAATACAACAAGTTAGCACTAATTACACCAAACAAACAAGCAACCTACCTCAGATGGAAGGTATTAAAACTTAAATTAAAAATGATCAAACTGCGCATATGCTTCGGTCGAACAGACATCACAGAATGACAAAATACGAACAAGACACGAATCAGCCAGGTTAAATGTTATAAATCTATTCTAATTTAAAACAATGTCATATGGGTTGCCTATCATAGAGTATAAAATTAAGTCGGTAAAAGCGAGATCATATTTGAGTATATATTGCTCAAATTATCCGTGTCAGTTCTTAGATTACAGGTATTTTCAGTTTTTTTAATATAAATCATTTCTTTTATACCTCTTTTTCTGTAATTTGCCTCTCTATCTAAAATTTTAACTGTCTGGAAGTCAAATGTGTGACTGTTGGAAAATGCATGGAGTGTAAGGGCGGTTTTTTCTTTTTTATCCTTATTGGCATCTTTACAATCATTTTCATGCTGCTTCATGCGATTCTTTAACAGCTGGTTTGTCTGTCCCACGTACGTCACATTACAATCCTTGCAACCAAACTTATAAACCAACCCACTCATGTTGTCCCTTTCAATCCTATCCTTCATGTTTGAATAAAGGCTACCTAAATGTTTTTTATTGTATGTGACTATTTTTATAGTGTCAGTTTTTAGTATAGGGATAAGTTTGTGTGTAAGTCCTGGTATGTTTGGTAATGTCATGTAATTCACTTTCCCCTTATTATTACTATTAAGACTGTTATCCTGGTTCCCTTGGTTATCCCTTATACTGTTTTCATTATATAGTACCCTGTGTATTAGGCTTTTAGGGTAGTTGCATTTAATAAGGTAGTCAGTGATTGTTTTAAAGTTATTCTTGTGGAACTCTAATTCAGACAAATGAACTGCTCTATGTTTTAAGTTTTTTATGATGGCTATCTTTTGTGTCATTGAGTGTTCCGAATGGAAATCCACAAATCTGTTGGAATTAATTTCCTTTTGGAACCAGTTAGTCTTCAAACTAGTATCGTCTCTTATAATGATTACATCGAGAAAGGGCAATTTGTTGTTATTTTCTACTTCAGCCGTGAACTTGATTAAAGGATTGATGGAGTTGAAAACTGAAATGACATACTCCAATTTGTCACCAGGTATAGCGGTGACTATATCGTCAACATAAATATATAAAAACGGGAGCTCAAAATCCAACCTAGCAGTTGCTTCTTTCAAAACTTTATTCATTACAAGATTACCAAAAATTGGTGATGCCGGGTTACCCATGGCAGTGCCCTGTTTCTGTCTAAAATACCTTTTGTTAAATTGAAAAAAACTGTTCTCAAATGCAAATGAAATCAATGTTCTTAAATCTTGAAGCGTCAGAGTGGTATGAGGTTCCAGCTCATGCCACTCTTCATTTATTACTTCTAATGTAAGTTCAGCCGGGACATTGGTGAAGAGACTGGTAACGTCCAATGACACTAATTTATAATTAGTTGGTACCGTTACGGTCCTGATCCGATTTACAAATTCGTACGAATTTTTTATACAAAAGGTACAAGTATGAATGATATTATTCAGGATGTTAGTAATATATTTAGAGGCTACATACGTCGCTGCTCCAACACAAGAAACGATTGGTCTCATTTTTAACGGTCCTGGTTTATGTACTTTCGGTAATCCGTACATTCTTGGGAGGGTGCTGTTGTGTATCTTGAGTTTTTTCCCCACTGCCTTTGGTATTTTTTCACTTCTTATAAGTTCTTGGATGATTTCATTTAATTTTCTTTGGATTGAAAGTGTCGGATCCCTAAGCACTTCTTCATACGTTGTGTCGTCCTGTAATAAGGTGTTCATTTTTTGTATGTATTCATCGCGGTCCATCAGTACAGTCAAATTTCCCTTATCAGATCTCGTCACTATAATTTCAGGTTTCTGTTTAAGGAATTGTTTTGTCTTATAATATTGTTGATCCACTTTTGTTTCATTTATTCTACGTGTGGAGTCATATCTATTTTTAGAGTATATGAAATTGGTTATAATATTTGTCGTTTCAGCTCTCTTTTTATTAATCTCATCAGTGTCCGTCAATTGGTTGTTAATTATATGCTCCACTTCCGTTAATAAGTCTATAAAGGGGATTTCATTAAATTGTGGTTTAAAAGTAAATTTTGGTCCTAATGATAGTAATTCTAGATGTTCATCTTCAATAATTGTAGTCCGATGAAATATTTTCTAACTGCGGTATTTTTAACTGAAAGAAGACGCACTACTGGGTACTGGGCCCGCGAAAATCAGCACTTTTTGTACCGCGCCATAATCTGGTGCGATTTGGTTATAATGTATGGTGCGGCGGTATAGTGGCCAACCGATTAATCGGACCAATTTTTTATAACAAAAATTTAACTTCGGAGAGGTATCGGCAATATTGCTCTCTGAGGACGTGGAAGAAAGAATGGACGATATACCGTTGACCTTACGCTAAGGTATGTGGTTCCAACAAGACGGAGCACCTGCACATAATACCCGAATTGTGAGGAACTATTTAGACATAAGACATAAACGGAGACTAATTGGTACCTATTCAGAAGTATCATGACCACCAAGATTGCCGGATCTTACCCGTTGTGATTTTTTATCTATGGAGTGACTTACAAAATAAGGTGTATGGTGTTTATAATTTTGGAAACGTTGGAGAGTTACGTGACACCGTCATCGCCGCTTTCAATTCGATTGACAGAAGAACCCTCGGTAAGGTCACCGTATTACGGAATGCTGTGAAAAATGCCTCCACGAAAATGGCGAGATTTTTGAAAACATTTAGTTTGTTAAAATGTTGTTACTTTGTGCCTGACTATGGGCACATAAAAACACTTAACTGTGCTCTTCATGTCGCCATTCGATTTTCAGATATTAAAAAAAACTTCAATTTTGTCGGTTTATTGTATTCTAAATATGACATGTGGCATACCAAATTACTCAGAAAAAATTCTGAATCCAAACATGTATAAAAACCAATACGGCGTCCATAAGAAAAACAAAAGCTTCGTTTGTTTCTGATGAATTCATTGGCGAAAAAAATTTTAAACTGACATAATCAAATTTTAGAGCAAAGGATGCCTTTATAATGTCAAAACGCTTTTTTGATGGGATCACAAATAAAGAAGTTATGACCCTAATTAACAAAATACATTTTTTGTTTTTTCAAAATAGCTTAGAAACCATTTGGAATTCAACTGTTTTCTGAACAGATTATGAAGGAGCACATAAATATGCACTACTTTGCCGGTTTAACCGACTTTCTATCTTTAATAATAACAAAAGTACCCATACAATCCAACGTCCCGTGAGACACACTGTGGGCCAAAAAAAGACGGTTAATTTTTAATTACGGATATTTCCAAAGATATTAAGTAAATTCAATAATTTCTTTGAAAACCTAATTGCTCATGTTATGAAGAATGAAAACATACCATATTCGCAATAATTGAACGTTTCAATCCAATGTTATATTGCTTTATGTATGGCTATGTAACATTTAATATAGCATCGGATCAATTTAATGTGAAATGAAAGGTGTAATAATATTAGTAGGTATTGAAATTTGTTTTCTTTTGGTGAAAAGGAACACTAGAGATTTTGTAGCATCGTATAGATTTTGTTAGTATACCGGGTGAAATTTTAAAACTGTTTTTTTTTAAATTCAAAGATGCTTTGGGACTGGTTGTTTGCAACGATGACATTGCATAGGCACGAAAAATCCAATAGCGTTATGTTTAAAGATGGCGGAGAAACTATGGCCAACGTTTAGTGTTCTTACGGGCGCCATATGTCAGCTTATTGAGCTGCAGTTTTTTTGCAAATTTCTATCTTTTTGTTTTTGCAGTGTTTTGGAACTAAAATCAACATCGTTTTTGAAAATGAATTAATATTTTGGTAGTTTTCTTTCTCTTGTCTGACGGTCAGGTCTTTGCTGTTAGTTTTTCACGTAAAAATTCTTCATATGAAAAATATCGAAAAAAAAGCAAAGCAATGTATTCAGGGTTCAGGCTGATGTTGGAAGTGGTCTTCATTTAAACATATCATAAAAATAAAAAGCAAAACTTAGTTTGAAGTGATTTGACATACTCAAGAAACGTTGATTCCAGCTCCGATTCAATCTTTGCAAAAACTAAGAAAAGAATAAGAATAAGTAACATTCGTCTAAAATATACGGCTAAGCAACAAGTCTGATACATCATAATTGAAACTGATGAAAACACCACCTACAATGATAAAGTCAAACATGCCGGCCGTAACAAAACCAATGGTTTCTTCACGATCATTAAAGATAACTGAATTACCCAATTAGATTTCTCATTCCGTTGCAATGTTTTCGTTACAAACGGACAATCCGCTGCTTTTTTTAGGAAAAACAATGTTTTTTTATTGTTGTTTAAAAATTTCAGTGTATAAGAAAAAAATCACCCTGTATACCATGCTATAAATTCTCAACTGTCCTTTTAGACCAAAACAAGATAAATGGCATTACCTATTGATGTTAATACAACTTTCATTTAACATTAAATTGACCCGATATTATCAGAAATTTTGCATAGCCAAACATAAAGCAATATAACTTTAGATTCAAATGTTCTGTTATTGCGAATATGGTATCTTTTCAATCATTACACTACAAGCAGTTCGCTTTTTAAAGAAATATTTGAATTAACTAAATATTGATATATTGATTTCCGGGTGGAAACCGCGTTGAGGACTTTGAAGCAGTTTTGACTGCTTCAAAGTCCTCAACGCGGTTTCCACCCGGAAATCAATATATCATTGACTCAGACCGCGGAAGTCTACAATCTAGATTAACTAAATATTATTGGATTATTATTGGAAATACGAGTGCACGGGATAGTGCACAGAACACTACGTGAAAACTTACGTCGGGTATATCGGGAAACGCGTGTTTGCTCCCACAGGATTATTTACAGAGGGTCATCTTTTGTGAGTGGTTTCGTGGTCAATGTAAAACCAATGAAAACTTTCCTAATTTGGTACTCCCACTGATGAAGCGACATTTACCCGAAACGGAATTTTTAACAGCCGGAACATGTGCCACTGGACCTATGAAAATCCGCGAATTATACGACGTACCAATTTTCAGCAACGATTTGCCATTAATATCTGGGCCGGAATTATTGGCAATTGTTTAGTAGGGCCAGTGGAACTGCCCCGTCTTAATGGTGAAGAATACTGTTCGCCGTGAAATGTGGTTTATGCACGACGGTGCTCCTGCACACAAGAGCCGCATTGTAGTGCAACATTTAAGTGAAACATTTGGTGAAAAGTGGATAGGGATTAATGGACCAAGCCGGTGGCCAAGTCGTTCTCCAGACTTGAATCCTCTGGATTTTTATTTCTGGGGTTATCTAAAAGGATTAGTGTATAAGACGAAATGTAAACAATGAAAATGAACTCAGTGGGCGAATTTTCAATTGTGCTGAAATTATGCGCCATGACATTGAACGCCGCTCTTTATGTGCGAATTGGAGGCGCAAGGCAGAAGCATGTTTGGATGCAAACGGTGCGCATTTTGAGAAGTTTCTTTAAAATTTTTGGTAAGTTTACTGTTAAATCATTGAATACATCGTTATTTATACGCATTTCGTGAGCTCCGCGTCATGCACTGATGGAAAGGAGTAGGGGGATAGATTGTGGTCTGATGGATAAAATTTGTTGGAAATCCTGACGACCTGATGGAATAAACCGGTGAGCGTGCATTTTATTGGTGACAGTGACAGTATCTGAAAGATGCCAACACCAACTTAACCTTCAAATTTAAAGTGTTTACTGGGCAGTTGTACTGTGTACAAATAAAATGACTGAAATTAATAAAGGTATTTGTTTGAATTTCTGATGAGCATTCATTTATACATATTATCTTATATAGAAAAGAGAGTTATTCATAAAAATATGTATATTTAAATTTTTGATAATTACAAGATACAATAAAAGAAAAACTAAAAAAAAAAACAACTTAAAATAATTCAGACTCAAATATGATATTGCAAGAGTAACGTAACTTAACAATAACGATTTCAATAAAAAAAAACAGTACGTAGGCTTTTATGGCCAGAATATTTTAGTAAATAAATTATTTCCGGATTATGCCGTGGATAAAAATTCAAAATTACTGATGTTACCGAACCGCGTTGCTTGCTTCTTCCGAGTGTACTGAATATATAGTTAGCTCGGAAGAAGCAAGCAACATGGTTTCCAATCGTCAGTTATTAAAAATTTTGGAGCACGGCATAACTCGGAAACAATTTTTTTTCTAATCAAAAAAAAAATATTATTTTCCGAGCAAAATAAATATTATTCTATAACACAGGAGACATTCATTACTGTGTGTTATTATTTTTTACACAGTCACTTTCCACTCTTTTCTTAGTTTCTTGTCTTCCTCGTCAAGTTTCAGTTTTCCTTTCAGATATTTCCTCATGGTCATTCCCCTCTCATGTCTTTTCTCCTCGATTTTATCGTTTTCTTCATCGCTTACAAGTGTCCCTCCTAAATTGGTATCTGGTGGTGTTACGCTTGCCTTGTTTGCCTAGACAGCGTCAAATTTGTCAAAAAATTCAATAAATTCGTGCAAATCGCAGTTTGCAACAAAATACCCATATTCCTTATATTTTAATGAAATCTTTTCCTATATATTTTTCTTGGTTGAACTCCTCGTCCATTCCCAATCGAGTATCCAACAACAAGTTTATCGTGGAGGTATTCTATGATAATGTTGTTTTGACTATCGTTGGTCCTGATCGCTGGCGGGGATAGCAGGTGGGGTGATTTACTTTTCTTTTTAATTGAATCGAGCATCATCTGCGCAAATGTAGCATCTACAAAATCATAATTATTACTATTACAGTTAATATTTATTTAATTTTACCTTGATGAGCACGTTCAATATCGTCCTTGTTTACCGAAATTTTTTAACTTTTATTATCTTCAGCATCTTGCAGGATTAATATTAACGACGCCTCCATTTTGTGTGCTTTTTCGTCGTCGCGCTGTGAGCGCACGCGCCTTGCCGTCCTGCCTTGTCAGAATTGAACATACAGTGAGCATGCAAAGTATGAAATATCATTGAAACAGCCTGTTATTTAAAAAAATTTCCAAATACTTCGATTTTTAAGTATTAAAATACACATTTTTGTGCAAAGTTCAATTTCCAACTGACAATTCTTACTGAGTTATGACGTCATCGACACTTTTTTAAATGTCAACCCTATTTTTCCTACTGAATTTGGTAGATCATTTAATTGTCTAAATAGTATCTGAACCATTTTATGTGAACAACAAATCTTCAACAAAAAGACAATTGATAATAAAATTGTCAAATATTGGAAAACTTTAGAGAAAATTAATTTTGAGAATTGAATATAAAATTGCGTTTTGGGTAGAATTAATTGCCTTGGAAACGAAACGGGCTCCAAAATTTTCTATCGCGCAAGGCTTTCGAAAAATAGTGGGTTAAAAATGTAAATGGCGCTATTTTGAGTAATTTTCCAAATTTCCACCACCTGAACCCATTGTCCTAGAAACCTCAAAATGGTAAACGTTAATATTTGCACTTTCACCTGAAATCCTGAAAGTTTGTTCACTAATGGTTTTGAACGATTTACAGAGATTCTTTATGTGGTTTGCAGACACCTCCATAAAAAACATAAAAAAACGCAACCTCAGTATTCAGCCAAATAAATCAATCGAAAACGACTATTCGCTTTCCATAAACAAACTAAAGTTATAAATTAGTCTAATTTTCAACTGTCTTTTCAACAGTTTTTCTCGAAAATTTTCTTAATATAGAACTATAAATTTTGTAACTTAACTTCAGGACAATTAACAGATCTATCAATATCAGTACCAAAAAAATGGGGTTGCCATTTAAAAAGTGTCGATAACGTAATAAGTCGAAAACAATAGGGTATTTGACTATTATTGGAAAACCATCTTAGTGTGTTTATTCCTTCACTCTACATTGTAAATGCATTATTTTTAGTAATTATTTCCTCAATATTTCATAAAAATCAGCGTTAAAAATTGAATCACAAAAAGTTCCGCCAAAACGATACTTTCTGTTGTGTGACGTCAAACGATACTAGATGTCAAATTGGCCCATATGGTCTGTCAGCATCGGCATCGTCGGGCATCGTCGGGCATCGTCGCCGTTTGGTAATTGTGTTGTATTGATGTGTTGTTTTCACAATTTCTACTTAAAAATGGGTTATAAATGGTGTATAAATCCACAATGCAGAAATACGTCAATAAAAACTCCGGATAAACTATTTGTAGCTGTTCCGCAAGATTTGAAACAGCGAAGAAAGTGGTTGGCTCGTGGAAATCCAAATGAACTAAACAGCGGCCAATACAAGTGTTTTTTGTTGTGAAGATACTTCGACATAAGTAAAACTGACTAGAATAAGTTATCTATCGTATTTTCGAACCAGGTATTATCTGACAGCTTAAGGTTAGGGCTAACCTAACCTACAAAGTTATGCTTACATGGCACTTTAGTGCTATTAAATTCTAACAGGAGAAGCATAAGAGCGCGTTCGGATAATCGGGTAAGGTACGGTGAGAGTGACGCGCTGCATAATAGGCGGACTAACGTCATACGGCGTTTATCTGCATATAAGAGAGAGACAACCGACCCAGGTTATCTGAGCATTGCTCTCCCCATACCCTACCCTGACAAACCGAACGCGCTCTAAGCGTACTAACGAATGACGTCACTGGAGACCGAGCCAATTACAGAGCGTTTTCAATCACATGATAGGTCGTGAATAAAATTCAATTTTAATTTTGGTTTTTAATAGAAAAAAAGCATATTTTTTTGAGAAGTTATAACAAATAGTTTTCTTAAACTGTAACCTATTAGGATGACTATAATACAAGCCATATTTTTAATACAGTCAAATACCTTATAGGGGCTTCTACTTCTGACCCAAAACGCTAGATAGCATGCGCAGAAGACTTGGCGCCGCTGTCAAATCTGGTAACATAATATTGCTTAAAATCTCCAGAAAAACGCATTCCATGTAAAATTACCAATTTCGGCTTTAATCATGAAGTATTCTGTATCTACGTATATACAACTCAAGGAAGCTTGCCGCGGGTGTACCTGTTTGTATGTACTTTGGATAATTTGCTGAACTGTCCTAACCTAAAAACACAGTAGGTATTTTGGTTTTCATGTTCACTTACATATAATTATTCAGTTTTCAATGAATGCATGTCATTCTCACACTTATCTTTTATCAATTACATTTCATTTGATACTAATTAGACTTTTTACAAAGCACAGTTGCCAACTTAATTTAGTCCTGGGTAGTCCTGGGAGAAGTGCGCGCGCACATCGTGAGATCAAAAATCAGAACGAGAAACGTCTATTGAAGTCGGAAATGTAATAATTAAAATTAATTAGAATAATATGTGTATTTTGATAATTAAAAGTCGACCTAATAAAAAACTATTTTTATTCGTGATGTGCGTAACTTGCTAACTACCTATTATCTACGTGGCGCCGGAGCAACGTAGGACAGGCACAACGCACGTAACGCAAAGACGAAAAACATGCGGCGACGGACGCACGTAGGACACAGCGTAATTGGTCAGAAATTTTTCTTCCAATCCTGACGCATTGTGAACGACCTTGAAGGAAATTCTTCATAGGTATGTTCTAGGGCTGAAACCCACTTCAGTATCAGACGCCTTTGTATAATCTATGGAAGTTAGGATAATTAAATTTCCCTCTTCCGTAGCCCGCAAAATATTATTGGCTATGTGCAACATAGCAATCTCGCTGCTATAACCTGGTAGATCTTTAGCATATATATATATATATATATATGTTAATTCCATCTAACCATATAGCTTTGGTTTTTATATGTTTTATAACGTTAAACACTACTTCCGTATCCACAATACAAAGAAGATTGCCTTGCGTGCCTCTCCTCCCACTCGCAATTCCAGTGCCTGATCATCAATTGACAATCCATCAGTCACCGGCGCCTGCATACTGTCAATAAAGAATTTATTTATTTTGTTGACATCCCTCGAGCCAATCGGCAGCTCATCAGAGCTCCTATCCAAAATCAAATGTATTAGCCGCGACCACACTTCTCTGGATGACCCAGAATTACCTATATGGGCAAAGTAGGTTTTTTTCTCAGGTATTAAAATTACAACCAAGACATTAGCAAAAACATACTCAGTAAATTGTAGTCAGCCAAATCAACTGGTAGTCATGTTCTCTTATATTTTATATAATATGAGAGATATAAATAGATAGATAATTTAAAACTCTGGTATAAACTATGGTGTTCCTCTTAATAAACTATGGCCTTCCCCTTTGTAATGTTTATTGTTATAAAAGGAGTACATCAAATAGTTCTACTAGGAGTTGTTGTAGTAATTGAATGTTATCATTAATGTTGTCAAGCAAGAAGATACGATTTAGTGGCAGATCTTGGAGGTCTCGCTGGAAGATGTCTATATTTATTGTAATATGCTACAAAATAATATATCATGATCCGACAAATCGCAATTGATCACATCACATGGTATATCATCTTCCATGTTACCGAAGTTCCCACACGATCTGACAATCGTGTAGGTTTCACGATATTTGTCTTATACTCAATGAAGATAACTTATACCTCAAACATAAACGCTTACAGTCATCAAAATTCAGCACGTCATTGTTGAAGTCATCGGTGCAAGAAAATGTATCAGTGATAGGCATATATAATGGTTTGTAGTCTACCATTGGGGGTCTCTATAGGCATTAGGCAACTCCAACATAGTTATATCAAAATCTGTAGCATACAGAATAACTTTTAAAGCCGTTAATTGTGGCATTAGTGATCGACGATCCTTCATTGATGTGAGCAAGTTTGATATCATTTACATCCATACTAAAATAGATAAACTAAAATTTACATCAGATATTAAATGACCTTCGAGGAAATATTCAATTCCAGCGATATATAGCAACCACAATATATAGTCAAACTTGACTACGTAAGATAAAAGAAGTAATGTATATTATGTATCACCAAAAACTTGGAAACGAAACTCGCTCTTAAAATTTTATGCTATATATAGCTCGACCAGCTAGTAGTTGCATCGAGAGCGTTGCGCAGAACGCGTCACGTACTCCTTATATTTACGCTCTGCGCACCGCTGTCGCTGTCGCAACTTGTCGCTGGCCAAGCTCTACAGCATGTTTTCACACCTATTAGAAAACAGTTCTCCTTTAGAAACATATAACTTGTTTTGATGACTTTGAATAGTATAACTTTGATAAGTGTAACACATCATGCACGCTAACAACAAATGACACTCCACCACTACAACGATTATATCCTAAAGAACAGTGCCGGCCTTAGCCTCCTCGGCGCCCACGGGCGGAGTATTTCCGGGCGCCCCTTTCAAAATTACAAATTATATTTTTTTCATTGTCAGTACAAAGAAAAAATAAATCAGCGATTATGTCAACTGAAAAAACGTATATTACTGCACTACAAACATAATTTGAAAGTACTTTTATTAATGTCGGAAACTAACTTTTCGTGCCTTTTTATCGGCGAATTCTTTACTAAGATGAGTAAGAGCAGAAAATTCGAGATTTTTAGCGAGTTCCTAAATAGTACATTTAAATTAGCAAAAAGAAGAGGAAAAGTGTTGCATGTCAATACCTGGAAATGGGAAATGGGCCCGGAAATTTTATTAGAGCCTGGAATCCACCCCTAACTCATCCTTCACGTGCACGTTCGCGGATCTTCGCATTTACCGCAAAACGGTCACGATTTCGTGATCTTAGCTCCCGAACAATGATGTTGTTTATAAAATTCTGCACTCTCATTTTTTTCTCACTGGTTTTGGTACATCATTTAATGTCTTTAAATGGTACCGGAAATATTCGAAATAAAGTGCTTTACAAAAGACAATTTTCGAGATAAAGTCAATTAAAAATTTTGAACTTTAGGGATAGTAGCTTTCGTGAATTGAATATTAAATTACGTTTTTGGTAGAATTAACTGCCCTGAAAACGAATCTGGACTCCAAAATTTTCTATCGCTCAAGGTTTTCGAAAAAGGTTGGATCAGTGTCAAAACACACTATTTTGGTAATTTATACAAATTTATACCAGCTGGAACGATTATCCTAGAAACCTCAAAATGGTCTCATAGTAAACCTTAATCTTTGCCCTTTTACCTGCAATCCCAAATATTTGTTCCCAAATGTTCTTGAAGCATTTACAGCAATCCTTTACGCTCCATAAAAGAATTCAATCGAAAACACCTATTCACTTTCCATAAACAAACAGAAGTTATCAATATTACCCTAATTCACTTTTTCTCGAAAATTTTCTTATGTATGGCGATACATTTTGTTAATTACCTTTAAAACAAATTAAGACAGATCTATAAATACCAGTGCAAAAAATATGGGGTTGCCGTGTCGATGACGTCAAAAGTCGAAAACAATTAAAGATAGGAAATTAAATTTGATGTAAATGTATATTATGATAATTAAAAATCGACGTGATTTTGTCATGTTATAATATATACTATACATACAGTACGCTCACTGTAGTTTGGTTCTTAAACTGCAAACTCCTATATTGGGGAACTTGCAATTTAAGATCCAATGCATTTAGAAAATGTAGAAAATACCTTTATAGTGCAGAATTTTATAAGGATTAATAAAAATGTAAAATTGTGATCGTTTTGCGGTAAGTCGCGGAAATCTGGGAACGTGCACGTTACTTTTAGGGGTTGAAGGCTCTAATAAAATTTGCGGACACCATAGAATATTAAAACTCAACACTTTCCGCACCGGATAGCGTAATAGCGGGTAATAGCGTGGCAGTAGAACATTTGCTACTGCCACGGGTAATAGTATTGGATTTTTCTTCTTCATAGGCCAGCTTTCGTCTAATTTAACTGTACTAAAACCTGGAGTGGGATTTTGTAAGAATGGCGAGTTTGATGTGAGTGACGACACATACGAGTGATGTCATTGGGTTCTAAGCGATTTGATTTGTCGATAGGCTCTCGAGTATCAAAACAGCCGGTCTAAACTCCGCCTTTCTCCTATCGAAGCGTCAAACAAACTCGGCAGCTCTCAGTCGGCGAGATGTTGACGAGACCCCGGCGAGCAGGCTTGCCAATGCTGTAATACTACATTCCTGACAGATGATTGTAATTATAAATATTTGAGGTTATGCGCCTATTAAACGTGCTTCGAATTATACCTTCCGTGCAGTTCCGTATTTAGAATTTATACTTCTACTACACTGAATAACATTAGGAAGCTATTATACTAAGAAATTTGGTGAATATGTGTCGCTGAAGTTTGGCAGAGGCTATAGGACACGGTAGCTGCAACCGATATCCAACGGAACCCTTGTAATCACCTTTAACCCATCCAAATTACTACAAGTTTGGTACTTATGTCTATACAAAATTTGATACAGTACATTATACAATAATTTTATAGGTTTACGGAGTTATTTTCATTTCTACTTGAAGGGATGATAAACTTGCGTCACTCTGAACGTAAAAGACAAACAAGAATTCTGTGCCAATATTTGGTTCTTCTGTTACGTACTTTGTAACGGGAACCTACCAACGACCGATTAACCAACGACATTTCATTATTAACCGCACTACCCATACGAACGTACATACGTGATACGTCCGCTATCGTCGCCCGAACACAATGTTGTTTTACCTACTTTTGAATAATAACCCGAAGGTAGGGTGGTTAAGCGTCATTTGCAATTACGTTGCCGTATCGTATAAGTTAGCAGTGCTGGCAAACAATGGCTGAGTATGGGGTGCTGATGAAGTAAAAGTACATACAATTGGAATTATTATTATTGACCACCGCAACCGGAGTTCAACAAGCGATCGGTTTCTAACAGAAACAGTTGCATTGATTTTGACAGGAGCACTTTGTAGTTCCGTTTGTGAGGAAAAACTAAAACCAAGATTACATTTTAAAAATACATTTTATTGTGCAAAAGAAATCATTACATAACAGGTGATAATAACAAGTGATAATGTGAACGATGTTTCCTATGTTTTTGTAGATTGCGTGCCCATTTCCTACAGCTGTCTACTAAAATGGTGTGGATCCTCCACTACGTTTTATCCACTGTCAACAAGACTGCTGTTATTTCATTGGTCCCTTGAGTTGAGTTAATCAATTTTGTAACTTTGTAACATGAATAAAGTTCCTTTTTCTTAAATTTTGTTTTTCATTTCCATGTTTTGGCATGGTGAATTCTAAAATGAGGTAAGTTAACATTAACTTTTATAAAAACGTAACGTGTACCATACTGTAAACGTTAATATTAACATAGTGTGAAATAATCAACACAATAGTCGAGACCGGTATAACAAACTCAGCTTATTACAAACACCGGATACATTTTTGTTGGTTTATACCCAGCGTTCCAGTGATGTGAATGTTGTAGCATGATGAATTCCCGACCGCTTAGTTTATTGGGTAAGAACGAAAGATCAATTATAATAACCTATTTTCGTGTCCTCTTGAGCTTTTGTTATATCCGGTCCTGACTGTATTTCAAGTAAATAGTAAAAATATGTGTACCTTAGACGTGAAGGATTGCAACCTTACAGATTATGTTCTGTTGTTCCATTATTTTGTTGAACGTTCTCCAACTTCCTCAGTAATTCAAGCAATCAAAAAGAAACGTAACACATAAAAGGTGGTTTTTACTTTGTTTGTGAACTCCATTCGAACCGATCAACTGGTTACGTGCTAACAGCAAATTCACCTCCATATTTTTCAGTACTTGCTTGCTTTTTAAATGGTTCGGAAACCCTTTTCCTAAAAAAAACATAAAATAGTCTAAAACAAACAATGGCAACTCATTGTTTGTTTACGAGAGAACATGGTTTAATAATTACCGGAACCGTATGTTTGCGTGGCTAACGATATAAACTG
This sequence comes from Aphodius sticticus, assembly GCA_963966075.1. Lineage (NCBI taxonomy): Eukaryota > Metazoa > Arthropoda > Insecta > Coleoptera > Scarabaeidae > Aphodius > Aphodius sticticus. Next base: position 51,694,777 of record OZ014508.1, on the reverse strand, counting down.
TACACAAGTTCATAACCTAACTCCGCATAACCCCACAATTTCAAAGCAGATGCATCAGTGTTCCCACATGGAGAAAACGAGAATCGTGATGTCACTCGTAATGACGTCACTCGCATCAAACTCGCAATTTTTACAAAATCCCACTGCTGACTAAAACTCCAAAGTCAGTCTTGCCACATTGTAGATCTTAAATATGTTTTTATTAGTGTAAGGGTCGGCGCTAAACGTGATAAGCGCCCAGCGTTTTATTAATTGCTTGATTTTGTAGTAAATTTTAGTTTTTTACTATGTTGTTATCATAAAAGCGTTTCTTAAAATAAATAGCTGACGATCTGCCTCTTAAAAACTATTAATGGGGCGCTATTTATTGAATTTTACCTCGGGTAACAAAAAAATTCTTCATTACTTGTACAAAAGGTAGGGCGCCACTGGCGCCCCAACTCACCCGGCGCCCTCGGGCGGCGCCCGACCTCGCCCCCCCTTAAGGCCGGCACTGCTAAAGAAACAGCAAATAGGATATAATATAGATCGCGTGTTCAAGCACTCCATTTGCTAGTCAACTTACATCATACACTATTGTATGCATTCGCACGTAAACATATTTATTGACATTGAACTTATTCACGTACGGAAAACACACAAAAAATGATCTGGCTACTGCTGATAGGTTTATTATTTCTGTGTTGGTTCTTGAATTATTTGAAATACGAGTGGCATTTACGAAAATTTCCTGGCCCTGTACCTCTGCCTTTGATTGGTTCGGCACTAGAGTTAAACACGACCAAAAGTAAGTAATTTTATTTGAATTATTTACTGAGTTGTGGGAGGGTGTATAAAATGTAGGTAAGAAAATATCGCTGTTACTGTTTATTTGAAAATAAGTTAAATTTTTAATTGCAAATGTATTTTCTTAGATTTTCATTAACATTCCTCATTTTACCATTAACTTTCACTTAAATAAATAAACTAATAGATAAATAAATTATTTAACCAACAAATAAATATATTAATGCTTCATCTGATTCCTAATGACCACAGTTTCTCTTTTCACTATAAATATAAAATGAGCTCTGATAAGTTTAGCGTACTGGGCTGTTTTATCAAGTTTGTATCTTTCTATTTCAGATTCAAACTCGGGTTCTGTACAATACAATTGCGTTTCTTGAAAGTATGTAAAAAACAATTTTTGCGAAAAAGATAATTTAAAATCGTACTAGTAAACTATTGATAACTCTGGACAACGTGGTACGTAAGTTCATAGAAGTTTTCAATGGATTTCTTGTCGCTGAATATGAATCCGGACTCAATTGTTTGCGTAAGGTTTTTGAAAATGTTAAGTTCAGCACATTAAAAATAATGATTTTGAATTTATAGTGCCGAAAATGTTTTCAGCTAAAAGTTAAGTAAACGAATCTTCCCCAGAAAACTTTAATTTTTAACGTTAATTTTGTAACCTATACGATATGAAGCATTTTTGTGCTTTAAATAGCACACCAATTAAGAGCAAATAGTAGGTTATTTTCCAAACCTAGGCTTACTGCACAGCACAGAACTGTCAATGAACAAATCAAATAACCAAGTAACATCCAATATTTTATTTTCCCCGCTTTTATGACATTAGAAATCACCTGTTTTCTAAAAACATTCATTCTTCTTTGTATTTATTGCAATTCAATAGCGATGGCATCAAAGATACCAGAGTTACCAAGGATTAGATATTGGTATGTATACCATGTTTTGCTCATGGTATACAACGAACCTGCGAATTTATTCGGGAAGAATGTCCAGATGTAAATACTTTAATCAGTACATGTAAAAAAATTTTATTGAAGGCGCCATCGAGAGTATCTCTTTAAATAGAAAAATGTCCTGCTTTACCTTTGCCACCGCAACCTGTGATCACGAGATGGGATACTTGGTTAGATGCAGCTATCTTTTACGCCAATAATTGTGAGGCAATAAGGTCTTTTGAAGACATGAAGACATTTTTCGCAAATGCCAACTTTTAAATTTTTTTAACAGCAAAATGTTGAGCTCAAGAAAAGTTTTGAGAAATTTGAATTGTTATTTCAACAATTAAAAAGTTTGAAGCACCAATAACTGAAAAATTACCCACAAAAATTGACGCAGTTGTGGCACGAAATCCAGATTATGAAATTTTAAAACAGATAGCTTTTGAGGGGATTAATGCAACAATGTTTGAAAAATATTCCGCATTAATTCCCATTTTCTTATTTGCGCCTCTGACTAGCAGCGATGTAGAGCGATCCCTTTCAAGGTTCAAGGATATTTTAACTTCCAAGCGGAATAATTTCACAGAAGAAAACCTTGAAAAGTATGTCGTTATTCATAGTTTCAACACATCGATAACTAGGGATCAATAACGTCTAATAGGTACCTACGCCGTGCCGTTAATGATTAATATGGGTAAATGACATTATATTGTTTGTCTGTTTATTTCGGATTGTTATATACTTTTTGAATAATTTTTTTATTTTATTATTGATATATTTAACTTTAACTTTCAATTTATTTAATGCTCTACACGCGCCTTAGCGTCGCTGCCACTGGAAGCGCTCGGTTTACGGTTAGTTTTTGTTGCAACTAAGTAGACCAGTTTGAAGATATATCGTTTCCCTTAGGGCGTAATGGAAACGATATATCTTAGCAATACGACGATTTAGCTGGACGATTTCTGACGGTACTTTTCTGGCCTAACATTGCTTATGATCTTACATACTTACACACTTAAATTCAATTGCTCGCAAAAACACAGGGGTTCGATTCAATGCATCACACCACATTTTTTATGTTTCATTGCATACGTGTAGCGTCTTGAAGGTTCCCCTAAGCTATCCAAAAAACTTCTATTCAGAAGTTTTTTTGTTTTAGCATGACCTCTGGCATAAAAAGATTATTTTTATAACCGTCATTTTTTATTGGAGTAACGTGACAAGAAAACGATAAACAGAAAAACTGCCGCATAGAATCTGGCATTTCTATAAAATATATAGGTTACGTTTAAAAATAACAGCTCAACCTTCAATCTACCATGGCAACATTAACAATAGAAATTTAAAAAACCCTTTATATTTGTCGAATTTATTTATTTCAACATTTTCGAATTATCGCAAGGCCAATGGATTGGGCATTTAAAGTGATCAATAATCATCACTGCCAATTTTATACAGATAACAACAAACGACAACATGATTACGAAGATATAAAACGTGGAGTGAGTAGTCAAATTATAATCTGTTGTAGTTTAAATTCTATCTACCATAGCGTGACGAGGCGATATTGCCTCAATTGGGTAATTGTCGTTTAGCAAGCTAGCAAGTTGGCTATTAACAACTTCTAATCAATAACGGAGAAAAGAACTCCGTTATCGTGGATACAAAAATTAGAAGAATGTTTACATTTCATTTGATAGATTTAATACCGCATACAAGTTGTTTTCCTCGACATGACTACGATTTAATTTGAATTACTTAATAACAGTGGCGGCTCGTGCATTGGATTGCAGGTTTGCGCAACCCCCAAAAATATCAAGGAAGCAAGAAGAGTTTAATTGTATGTAAATGATAGTGTAATAGTCAATACACAACGATCTATAACATATAATTTAATAAAATATCGAGCATTCTCTCGAGAATTCCAAGCGCAAGTCGCCTATACGGCCCAGGGCCGCAGCAAGGCCGCAACCGTCTGCTACCGCTGCACTGCGTATCGACGCCTGAATCATAGCACGCGAGCGAGCGAATTGGGCAGCGTGGATTGGTTCGTTTACTCTGAAATGGTTGCAAGTGGACCACGCCCTCGTTGCGTCACGTAGTTGAGGATGTCACCCCGGTAAAGTATCTGGGCGTATGGATCGACCGTGGCTTGACATGGGAGGAACATGCTGTGCACACAACAAGAAAACTGAACAAAATCATTTTTACACTTCGTTGTCTGAAGAACGCAGCAACATTTAGCACCCTTAAAACAGCGTATTATGGGTATTTCTACGCCCATCTAACTTATGCCATTCTGTGCTGGGGTCACTCAGCGCATGCTTCTCTGGTGTTCGCCGCGCAGCGAAGGTGTGTTAGGGTGATGGCAAACCTTAAGTACACTGAGTGTTGCAGATCAAAGTTTATAGAGTTTGGCCTTATGACTTTGCCGTGTATTTACATAACACGTTGCTTGCTACATATTAGAGCAAACATCGGTGCCTATAAGAGACATGACGACGGCCACGGCTGACACAAGACGTAAGCGCGAACTAGTTTTAAATTTTAATAGAACGGAGAGGGCTAGAGATGGGAGAAACTATTACGGCATTAAATTTTACAACGTCCTTCCCGATCATGTGAAGACGCTCAATCTGGTCAAGTTTAAATCTGCAGTAAAAAGTTACCTGTTGGGTAAAGCATTTTATAGTTGGGGGGAGTATCTTGACAGCGATTTCTCCGATATGCCCTGAATGCGTACTATAAGCGTCCCTTTTTAATGTGTATTAATGTTATTTTGTCGTACAGTGTATTTTATTGTTATATTCTATTGTGCATTTAATATTTTAATTGAATTTGCTTAAATACCTATTGACCTGCGAAAATATGTTTTATATGTATGTATATCGCCAATAAAGATATTATTATTATTATTATTATTAATGGTGTCTAGAAGCGAAGCGGCGTCATGCTTACGCGACTGACGACGTGCATTATTGCATACTGGTTGTAGACAGTAGACTCTTGACACTCGTACGGTAGTTTGGTTTCCCGCTTATTGCACGAAATTAAAAACAAATAATGAATAGGGTATTCCGGTCATGTCAAAATTTAAGCAGATATTCGGTTTAACCTATTGTACAATTTATGAGGATTCATATAGTTAAGCTATGAGCTTTTTGATTTAGTTTTTCTATAAGATAATTGCAATTAAAAGTGCATTTCGTTTGAATTCACCGACCACCCTCGGAAATACACGATGATTACCGATCCCTAGTAGCGGTGGCAACAGCGCACAGCTCTCGAACAGCTGATCGGCCAAGTTGACGGTTGGCGACCCTGTTGTTTGACAACGAATAAAGGTACCTTTTTTGAGAGATGATTTGATCATTGAAACTTGAAGCCAAACATCTATCTCGCTAGTCGGCAATGTAAAGAAAATCTTATCAGAAGTTACTGTTCTACTGCTGTTATAGCCCGGCAGAGAACAATGTCAGCGTTGGAGTTTATACATTTTGAACAAGTGTTTGATATAACCTCAATAACCAAAGCAGGTGTCAACAAACGAGCGATTCTAAACGTTGACACAACAGAAGACAAAAATTTACTACGTGCACCCTAGATATAGCAACGTTGTCAAGTCGCTCACTTTGAGCGGTCTTTGTGACGTCACAAAGACCAATCCTAATTCAAATTTCAAACAACGATTTCTCTTAATTTAAAACAATGTTTGATATTTTACTTGTGAAGTAGCAAACAGTAGCACCCATACTTTATAAAAAATGCCAATTTCAAAAACACCGGAATACCCCATTCAGTGCAGAGTTTATTAGCTCAACCATTTAGCATTCTAAATTGCATCGATAAGAGCGAAATAAAAAGGCTTGGGAGGCCTACCCCTAATTTAGAGATAAAACAATGCGTGTCGACCAAATCTCGGTCATTTACAAGGACATTTAATGCTGATGTTCACATCAAAAATGAGTGGATTTGTGGGTGTGACGTCGAAAATGCTTTTTTGTTTTCCTTGTCTATTGTTTGGTGCCGATGACAAAAACAGGTATTACAGATTTAAATCATTTAACCGACCGAATTAAGAAGTTAGTTTAAAATGTCGATTTGTTAATATTTCAAACGGCTGTAACTTTGTAATGAATTGAAAAAACTTAAAGTCCATATGAATCTTTTTACTCAGTATGAACATTTACTATCTGAAAAAAAGTTCTGCGGGAGAAAACTGGGACACCGTAGATAGTACTAAACAATAACAGGGATTTAAGAGCCATGGAACGTAGCAGCCAAAGATAATTAAAATTAAAGTATTTAAGAATAAGAATGAGTCATTTTTAGTGCACAAATAAAGATATTTTTCTATTAAACATATATGTCATATAAAACTGGTAGGTACCTGAAAGTTGCAACCCCCATTTTTCTAGATCACGAGCCGCCACTGCCTAATAACTTAATGATAGCTTCTCATCAACACATCCAAACAAGTAAAGATATCAACGTAGCAGATGTTATTTGCAATTCAATACATACCAAGACGTGATATATTTTTTAATAATTAACAGCACCTAAAATGTCCTTGCGTATAACACACTCTGATGCCTATCCAGCAATATTAATCTAAGTATAAAAACGATATGATGTGCTTCCCATTGCATTGGTTAAACTTAACTATGTAGTTTATATGTAGACGTTTTGGACATCTGCTGCATACACATTTGCTCGCATCTATGTCATTACATCACTCGCACTATGTCATTATTATCTAGGAGCCGACCCGGATTCCGTCGCCATTCGTGTGCTGAAGAAATATGTTCTGACATTTTCTTACAAACTTTACAATCACTAACTGGTTACTAATTCCATCTCAAGAGCCACACAATGTTTCTTAGCACCTGGAAGTGCTAGATGATGTTGATATTGCTTGGCTATATCTCGACAAAGCCGACGTATAATAAGCTCGGTGTTGTTTTTGTATTTTATTCTTAACTGTTCTCGTTTATTTTTAATGCGTGGTTCCCAGCAAAGCTTGGTATCCTGTGTCATACCAAATAATTTTGCCGTGTTCGAGTAAGGAATTGTATTGTATTATCTAATTCCTCATATGTAAACGGATTTGCCTTTTTTTACTTAACTTCATATTTAGAAGTTTCATGACCAAACTTAGAGCTGAAAAGTTTTTTTGTGCAAAAGGGTCCAGATGAACTGGATGTTTACTCTTAGCATTTTTCAACAATTTTGCAAATGAGCCCCCCCCATTTCTGTAATTTCGTCAAAATAATTAAATAATTAATTAAAGTAGATAAAATTCCGACAAAATGTCTATGACATTTTTTGGTAAAATTAATAGTTTAGCTGTATGAGCAAATTCTATTTTATCGAGATCGCTCGTACTGCATTAAAACTATAGTAGTTAGCCAGGATTCGACAGATATTTTGATTCTCATGACAGTGGGTAGTGTCAACCGCTGATGGTTTGACAATATCTACTGTCAATAGAATAAAATATCTGTCAAATCTTGGCTAACTAGTTTTATTTTAATGCAAACACGACCGATCTCGATCAAATAGAATCTCATACAGCTAAATTATTAATGTTATATATAGTATGATAAAGTCATGTGCCTGGCCACATCAGGTATTTTACTGATGCGATGGTAGTGTATCTAGCAAACGTGGCAACGGCTATACCACCTGGTTCCCAAAGATTATATGTACAAAGAAGGTATAAAATTGAACCAAAGTTGGGTACTCATTATCTTGCTTTATACGGAAGTAGTTGTCAGAAATATATGATTTTAATAGTTTCGTATATTATACTGGAAGGGTAGTAACTGTTCCAGCTTATAGACACATCCAGGGACATGGAGGAGCATAGGTAGCCTTTTTTGTAATGTCCTTTCTATTATCGTTGATTTTCTGTGGACTTTATTTATCGAATCCAAACTGATGAGCAGTCTTTTATGAGCAGATTTTCAACAGTTTTTATAAGTGGGCAATAGAGATATTGCCTTTAGGAATAATAGATTATACCTTTCAAAATTGTAAGTACGTAATTATTCACGTTAACCGCAGCAAATGGACGGAATCACGTTACATCCCGTCGCCGCGCAGTTTGGGATCTTGGTAATAATGCTGACTTATCTTTGAATGTTGAACGTTTTTATGGAAATTTCCATAAAAAGATGAAATCAGCAGAAACTACAAGGTAACCTCAAGGTAACCATTAGGGACAATTTAGAGGCAGTTGTTCGTTACGTCAAACTGCGTTAGGTTCTCGGGCTCAGTACGTCCAGGAAGTTGAAACCAGCCCTTTGACAATGCTTGCGCCAGTTATGGGAGCTGGAACTGAAGCGCACCGTTGCAGAGGGTTAAGAATGTCTTTCTGGTCATATAATAAATAATAAATACTCGATAGACACTGTTTTTCGTGTAAGGTTTTATTTATACTTAAGAGTGACTAGTTTCGCTTACGCATCATCAGACTCTCCTGCAACTTACACACACAAACTCAATTAACCTAACATTAAGAAGTAAAAATCACTTACGTGTCAAAAAGATAAAATAAAACTGTAGGTATACACTCACACATGTTAAAACAGACAAACACTATAAAATTGTTGTAAATATAAAATAATAATTTAGTAATAAATAGTTAAAATTGTATAAGGGACAATCACTAAGAACGTACTAACAAATAAATAAACAATTTCGAATGTTGGTAAAGTGGTACGCTACAGATCATGTTTGGTTACTAAAGGTTCATTTCCACAGGTACCGGTAGAGGGGAGGCACAGTGAGCTGTAGTTGATCATTTAGAATAATGTGCTTCCGTTCTCGCTCATGTTTCTCTATTTGAAAAACGTCCAAAAGGTCTAACATTCTTCCCTTTTCTGCCCTGTGAATCAATTTGATATTGTTGTCGTCTGTGCTTCTGTGTCCTGTTTCTAGCATGTGTTTTCCGAAATTAGAAGTGAGTTTAGCCTTTCTATGTTCATTAATTCTCAATCCCAACCTACGTCATGTGTGACCCACGTAAATACTATCGCATTCGTCGCATTTCAAACTGTATACTCCACTTTGTTCCATCTTGTTTATCTTGTTTATCTTGTTCCATCTAGACAGGACGTAGGTTGGCATTGAGAATTAATGAACATAGAAAGGCTAAACTCACTTCTAATTTCGGAAAACACATGCTAGAAACAGGACACAGAAGCACAGACGACAACAATATCAAATTGATTCACAGGGCAGAAAAGGGATGAATGTTAGACCTTTTGGACGTTTTTCAAATAGAGAAACATGAGCGAGAACGGAAGCCCATTATTCTAAATGATCAACTACAGCTCACTGTGCCTCCCCTCTACCGGTACCTGTGGAAATGAACCTTTAGTAACCAAACATGATCTGTAGCGTACCACTTTACCAACATTCGAAATTGCTTATTTATTTGTTAGTACGTTCTTAGTGATTGTCCCTTATACAATTTTAACTATCTATTATTAAATTATTATTTTATATTTACAACAATTTTATAGTGTTTGTCTGTTTTAACATGTGTGAGTGTATACCTACAGTTTTATTTTATCTTTTTGACACGTAAGTGATTTTTACTTCTTAATGTTAGGTTAATTGAGTTTGTGTGTGTACTTTGCAGGAGAGTCTGATGATGCGTAAGCGAAACTAGTCACTCTTAAGTATAAATAAAACCTTACACGAAAAACAGTGTCTATCGAGTATTTATTACAATTTCACGTGTAAATAATGGAAATCCAAGCTTTTATATAATAAACAAATGAACCACACCTTTATTTAAAGTCACTGAAAAGAATAAAATACAACCTACTATTGCTTTAAATTAGTGAAAAGTTACATAACTTGGGATAACTCAATTCAAAGACGACAAATAAAAAAAAAGTTTTGTACGAAGCTAACTTGGTTTTAAAAGAGGTATCCTGTGATAGAATAGATTAGAAATATTTATTATCCCAGCGGACATACAATCCAAAATATGAAATAATTTTAAGAAAATACTATTAAAAATACACTACAACAAAATACTAAATAACACAAAAGTTTGCAAAATTAAAAGAGCTATGGCACGGTGCGCATTAGGTCTAGCGATAGATTATGTTTCTACAACAGCGTCAAAGGCTTTCGTCAATTTATTTACTTGGGCAGTTTAAACCCATGTTCGTGACGCCGCGCCGGGGCAAAAACACTGTGGCACTTCTCGACGCAAGTCTCGGCACCTGAAAATTCAATTGCTGCAGAATTAATGGACAATTTTCGCCCCTGCACAACACACTAGGCAGTAATAAGTTGTCTACGTTTCTCGAGGGAGTCAAAGTTATATCGTTGCAGCATTTTATCATAGTTCCAATTGCCGTGAGGATGGCAGACACCATACTCCAAAAAATGTAGGAACTTGATGAACTTTCTCTACACCCTTTCTATCAATGCTATATGACGTAGATAATACAGCAATTCCTGATAATAAATCCCAATATCTTGATCGCAGCTGTTGTACCACACACCCAAGGCTCTGATCTCCTGTACCCGTGTCAAGTGGACGTTATTCATGTGGTAATCGTACGAAACAGGACTACGTTTCCTGGTGTACGTCATTACCTCACACTTTGGTACATTAAGAGGGGCGTTTATCCATATACCAGTTCCATGCAAAACACGGGCGCATAAAAATCAGATCGGAGTCGAAACTATTGTACTGATGTGTAAAAGTAAGGTACTGTTGGAATGTGCAAGCATAGGGCATTGTTATAGAAGAAATATAAAACTCTTCCGCGCTTACTTTAATCATGAACTTTATTAGAATAAGGAAGCTAATTTTTGACACAATGTACTGGTTGATTTAATATGCTTTCATGGTGATTAAGCCAATAGCATTAATCCCGGAACAGGAGCTAATTTATGGGTGATATTTTAAGACATAGCTCTTTAAGACATAGCTCTCTTTAAGACCCAGCCGTTGTGTCGAATTACTATGAACTGTCATCGCGGAGCTCTGTAAATAAGGTTTCTGTAATAAAGGCCACAGACCGAGACAAGGGAGAACAGTACCAACTGCTCAGATCAATAATAACTAACAGTTGACAACAACTACAGTAGTTGCCTATGGCAAAGGGCAGCAATCGGCTGAACAAATTAAGTAAGTAGGTATGTTTATAGACAAGGACTTGAGTACAACGGTTCACCGTTAGATGGAACCACATCCTAGGCGTACTACAGACTCAAGGCCGACGTCGATCTCACTAGCATAAACGTCCCTCTTAAGGGGAGTCCGCTGCATGACCACCATTCGCGTAGCTCGTTCAAATCCCGCTGGAGAGTCAAACAGTCGTCAGCATATACAGCAGTGATGAACTCGAAAACAGGCTAGGGACGTCGTTCACAAAGATGTTGAAAAGTACCGGTCCAAGGACGGACCCCTGTGGTACTCCGCTAGAAGCCTCACTAAGATGAGACTTTATGCCACCAATTTCTACATACTACGAGCGCTGAGAGAGGTAAGACGCAATCAGCGCAGTTTGGGACCCATCACAACCAAACGCGGGAATCCTATCCAGCAAACTCAGGTGGTGCAATACGTCGATGGCACGGGAAACATCCGTATAGATAACGTCTAGCGGTCTAGCTGTCTAGCGGCAACGAACGTTAACAGGTTCGTTGCCGTTGACTATCCTCCCCAACAACCGTGCTGCTCGCCTGGGACGCGGGCACTCACATGAAATTCAAGCTTCTTCGCCAAATCTGTTCAAACAGCTTTACGAAGTTGTTAATAATAGCAACAGGCCTATAATTGCTCACGCATGATCTATCATTCTTTTTATAAACTGGATGAATTCTGCTAAGCTCAAACGTTGACGGAAAAGTAGATTGTTTGACGATCAAGATAAAATGTGTCGCCATAAAAAGCTGGTGCACAATCAGCGACAAGAAAAGCGGGTATGCCGTCAGGACCAACTGTTGACTTCGCTTTAAATCTTCTGAGCGCCAAAGAGATCTCCTCCGGAGTTATCTCTGATATTCCGAATGAGAAGACGTTGTTATGAAGTTCCATATGTGATACTCCACCAGGCGAGACGATTGGTGTATATATTCTGCCAAAATGAGAAGCAGTGATTGGCTATTTCAGAGATATCGGTAATGCCATGATCGCCGTCTTTCAACATTGTTGGCAAAGCCTTATTATTTTTTGAGCTATTGACTTGAATTTTTTTTTATCGTGGCAAACATTATTCTCAACATACTGTACGTAACTGTTGCAATCTAACCGTATGCGGTTCCGACAATCATGCCTAAGATTGTTATACTTGATTCGATAAAAATTAAGTCGACGAGTTTTCAGCATCTTATGGTAATGCTGCTTCCTTCTGAGCATACTTCTAAGGGCCGGGATAAACCAGACCGGATATCTAGATGTAAATCTCCTGCTGGAAATCTTGGGCGCATGCTCATCTAACAAGGTATAAACTTCATAAAAAACGTAGCAAGATTCCTCAGTCGAAGTAGCAACAATCGTCTCGCCCCAATCGGTTTCTAGAACAGCAGCGTACAAAGCTGGTAAGTTCGCTTGCTTAAAGCCATGGTGGGCATCACGAAATATTGTTGTAATCGGTAGTAGGTTGCACGATTTGGCCTCGAGTGAATGTTCCTTCGAGTGCCGAATGATAGTTATCCTCAGGGACCAGGGAAACATCCGATCGATGAAGCTCAAGAGCAACATCAGTAGACGCGAGCACCAGATCAAGAGTTCTGTTCATAAAATTTCAAACAGAGTAAAGTTGCAATAATCCATTAAAATTTAAAAGTTATTCAGAAGTCTCCAAGAACGATGGTACCAGTAGTGATATCGAAGGTAGTCTCATTGTAGGCGAACAACTGGCCCTGAGGCCACTTATAGTTTGGCAATAGATGCTGCAAATATGCTGTTGGGAACAATTTAGTTTTTGCAGCTTCCTCTCTCGCCCTGTGTCTGTTACCAACCACAGGAACTGCATCCCTAAGAAATCTTAGGAATAGATCTCTCGCTCGCTACGTCCCTGGTGCGCTGATCTATCTCTGCTTGAACCTCCCGCCAATGTTGTTGTTGTTGGCGAGGTGTTCTATCTCTATTTACATAGACTTTAGCAAAGTTTGGTGGGTTACGTTAAGTTTTCGCTTTGCCGATAAGCAACTGAGCGTCTTCACGTCTTTGTAAGACAACCTTAGTCGGCCTAGGCCGAGATGACGTATTAGAAAGTTTCCACAATTTAAATGCCTTTTCAATTGAAAGACGACCGGGGACAATCTCTTCCAAATTTGAGACTAAAACATTACAGGACATATGTTCGCGTTCATGCAACTCATGGATTACCTCCTCGAACAAACGTTACTATCACCATCCCGGCGAGTTTCATATATTTTCATCAGTGAATCAGATAGTGATTTTACTTGTTTACGAAGATGAGTAATTAGTGCCTAGATACTTCACAAGATCACTTTTCCTATGTTGTTCTCCGTATATATTTCGAACATGGATACCTCCCGGTATCTTTCGTGCCACAAACAATAAAAGATGGATCTGTAATTTACCAAGTTAAGGTACATGCAGAGCTATGATCAGTGTCTTAAATGAATTTATACGTGCATAACCTGAATTTGTGTTAAAGTTGCTACTGCCGTGTTCTTGTTGCAAGCCCCTCAATGATCTGTAACCACATAATAATATTTATAAATACGGGGTATTTATAATATCATAATTATTGATAACAACGCATAAATTATGCTTAATGTAAGCGAAAATAGTTCTTCACATACTTGACTAATATTTCAAATTTCGTACAATCATTAACATTTGTGTTATATTTTAGAAAGTCTACAGACGCTATACAAGTATCAACAGAAATATAAGGGAAACTTTAAAGTCTACGTAGGGTTCGAACCAATGATCGTTGTGTCTGAACCGAAAGCATTGGAATACTTCTTGTCAAGCAATCATCAAATAGAAAAGTCAAAACAATACAGATTCCTCCACAAATGGCTAGGATATGGTTTACTAGTAAGCGCAGGTATGTTTAGTAGGAATTAAGACTCGGCTATACTCAAAATCAAATTCTCAAATTCTGGTAGCTGTTCTAGCAAATTTTATTTTTAAGGGCAGTATTGGAAAAGACATAGGAAGATCATCACGCCTGCGTTCCACTTCAAAATCCTAGAGGAGTATGTGAAAGTATTCAACGCCATGGGAGACATATTAATTAAAAAATTGAAGCCCGAAGTGGGAAATGTTATCGACATATACTTACCTATCGGCTTATGTTCTTTGGATATTATGTGTGGTAAGTATGTTCGCACTACTTGGAGAACAATTACTACCATTCCACATCATTTCAAGCAGAGGAATAAATTCCATTAAGGGTTCAAGAATTTGATATTTTTAAAGGACAAATTCAATTGATTATGCACTCACCAGCATAACATCGGGCCACCTAAAATGTTCCATAACGTTGATAATCTTTAACCAGTTTTCATAATTCATTTGCACATTGTAAAAATTAATCGTCAAAAAGACCACATAGTTATATCTACGAATTTAAAAAAAAAACGGTTACAGCATATTAGGCCGGGGAAAACTAACATGATCTTTTGGTTGCCCGATATTTTTGACAAACGAGAGTCCATTGGCTATCATATCTATAACTATCAATCTTTTGTTGTTGAAATCGGTTCACGTTAAATGAAGAATATCTTCAGGTTTTTTAGCGCTTGTAAATAAATAGATAAGATAATCTATAAATAAATGAAAAGTTTGAAATGATATGAAAAACTAATTTTGTTTTAAGATAGCTTCCCTATGATAACTCACACAACCTGGTGGCAATATCACCTATCTCCGGTCAAGTAGGCAGGGCTTCTGATTCAAAACCACTATCGTTTAACCCCTCGAGCCTTGTGAACCTTTGTCTCAAATATTTTCTTCTTGCAGCATAAAAAGTACTTTTAAATTTAATTGCTATTTGAAAATATCCATTTAAAATAAAATAGTAAAATATTTATTGTTATATATTATATATTTTCTAAATTTTTACTTTATCATACGCAGTATGTAAGGTATTGTAATCGTGCCAAAAAATTTTTTTGAGATTTTAGCGGAAATATGGCTTTTTGGGTCCCCTGAACATTTTTGACCAAGGTACAAAAAAATGTCTGTGTGTGTGTGTGTATGTGTGTGTGTGTGTGTGTGTGTGTGTGTGTGTGTGTACCCGTTTTTTGTGGCGACGATTCCGGAGAAACTACTAAAGGTATCGGGGCGAAACTTCATATTTAGAAGTTTCATAACCAAACTTAGAGCTGAAAAGCTTTCTGTTGAAAAGGGTCCAAAGGAACTGGAGGTTTAGTCTTAGCATTTTTTAAAGATTTTGCAAATAAGCCGCCATTTCTGGAATTTCGTCGAAATAGTTAAATAATAAATTAAAGATGAGGAAATTCTGAATAATTTATGAATATGAAATTTTTTGGTACAATCAATAGTTTAGTTGCATGAGCAAATTCTATTTCATCGAGATCGGTCGTACTGCATTAAAACTAGTAGCCAGGATATGTCAGAAATTTTGATTCTAATGATAGTAATGACACTAATGACAACGCTAATGTTTTGACAATAACGTCTGTCAATATAAGCTGCGTTCGGATATTGTATTTGACTTTTTACACCCAATAACACGTAAGTGTCATTTGGACGGTGTACGCGGTGTCAACGGAGTACAATATCCGGATGCAGCTTTAATCGACATATCTGTCTAGTTCTACTAGTTTTATTTTAATGCAGACATTGTCGATCTCGACCAAATAGTCTCATATAGCTAAACTATTAATTTTATATATAGTATGATAAAGTCATGTGCCTGGTCACATAAGATTTTTTTTTATTTTGTCATAACATGTTTCCTTGTGTACGACTACCTGTTCCATTCTATACATCGAGTGGTATATAATGGAACAAATACCATGCTGCTATATATTCAATAGTAATTATTCAATAATTTTTTTTTCACGTCAACTTAAGGTTATATTTATGGTCAACATACCATGATACCTTGTCAATTACATATCACTATTCACTTTATTTCTGATAATAAAAACCTAAAATATATCTAAACATTAATAAATACTGTTCCATTGTGTACCACTCTCCCCTACTCTGCCCCGAGTTTAAATCTATTCCCAACATTTTGTTTTTTGATTCGTCTCAATTTCTAAATGTTTGTAAAAGGATAATATAAGGTATAATTACCGCATTTTTTAGAAGACAATAAATTTTGTAGAACTATTGTTGCGGTGGTTTGTTTTTTACAGCTGTAATGAATCAATTTAATTCCAGAAATTTAATAGCTTTAATAGCCGATACATAACAATGGTATTCATGCTAGATTATCGATATTTTTCGACAAGCAATAATCATAAAGAATCAAATTCTTGAAGTTGTAAAATAGCACATATTGCAAACTTTTGCTTTAAGCAGTGCATTTTCTACAAAAATACGGATATTGAGATGACTCAAGCAGCAACATGTTGAGAAACAAAGAGGCTCAGTTATAGAATACAAGAGTTCTTGACCAAGTTCCTTATTTACTGTACCTACAGCAATACACTTAGATACACCTTACACTTAGACTAGGCTAACCTAACCATACATCTGAATTGTTCGGGATTTTCCCACTTTTTAGTACCATGTTCTCCATATTTTTTTCCCACCCTAAATAACTTTTTATTTTATACAGTACTGCTTTCTTGACTAAAAAACCATCAAGTCGATTATGTCTTTCAGTTCTAATCAAGTTACGCCTGATTTGATTTGACAAGCGTCATTAATTAATACAGAGTGCACAGATACGAATAAATAATAGTATATTATAATACAAGTTTTATAAGACAAAAATTGGTGCACGAGTTGCTTGGAACGAGTGCGCCAACACGTCTTATAAATCGAGTGTTATATACTTTTTTTTTCTACTTTGCGACATGAATTTTACATAAATTTCGAAAATTCCGGTTGTGCTTTTAGTTTGCTTGTTTTTTTTGCCGGTGAGTACTTGAAAATAAAATCGCTTAAGCCATATAATTTATGTGGCCCAGTGGTCAGATTTTCATAAAATGCGTTTCTGCAAACATGCGTAGTTTAATTCTCCCGTTAGAATTTTATTAATGTAAAAGTAGTTTTATACTATTATTGTCCAAGGTTGTAAATGAACAGTCTCTCAATAATAAAGATAATTATTTCATTAATTAACCGTTAAGAGGTATTTATGTCATTGCGTAAACTTTCTTCTATCACTCTTTATTCTACGACATAATTACATACACAATATTGTACCGCATTTAATTTAAAGCAATTCCAGCTTTCTAGATCGCTTTGTACTAGATATTAAGAACATCATGTCTCTCTAACATTGTTTACATTACTTTTACTTTTAGACGTACCACCTTCTAATCACAATTTTTAATTTTAAACTATTATTTTATTGAACACCTCCTAATTATGTTTCTTCTTTTCTAAAAAAAAAAACAGAAAGTGCCATGGGGACCTCAGTGAAAGCCCAGCTGAATACCGACTCGAAATATGTGAACAGTGTCAAAACGATGGGCAAAATAATTTTGGAGAGGATCTTTTCTCCTATTCAAATGTTTGACGTCTTGTACCAATTCACGGAGAACTATAGGAAAGAAAATCGATCCCTCGCCGTGATTCACGAGTACACTAGATCTGTAATCGCGCAAAGGCAGAAAGAAATAAAGCAAAATGGATTTGATAAAAGTAATGAGGATGGATCGAAGAAGCAGGCTTTCCTCGACTTGCTGCTCAGCTACGCGGCGAATGGCGAACATTTGACAGATGAAGAGATCAGGGAAGAAGTTGATACATTTTTGTTTGAGGTAATTTGGCTAGCACAGTATTCGACACATATAAAACCAAATTAGATTTTTTTAAAGTACCAATAATCCATCAAAAAGTAGAAAATATCAAGTGATTAAATAGCCGTAAGAACAAAGCAACTGACGTTTAATAAACTTCCTACTCAAGACGCACTGTCTGATGTATTCTTACGTGCATTTCCATGAAAAAACACTATCAATTATCTGAGTAATTAATACAAAGTAGAATAATATAACAGCGTATTATTTATTGTCATCAGGTATAATCATGGTTGCAAAATTACAAGATTATTGGCCAACGGTAAGGTATTTAAAAATTGATATTTGATATTAATTACAATGTGGTGCAAACAAAACACGCCCGATATACTAGTTCACATTAATAAGCGCTTCCCGCAGTGTTATTAAATTTTCCTAATTTTTATTGCTATTTATTTCTCTAGTAAAGCCATAAAGTTAGTTATTTTTTACCGTTTTCACAATTGGGATTCCAAGGATACTTGGAATACCATGATATTGGTATAAACTCCGTTATTACTCTGGAAACACACATTATTCAAACAATGATAGGCAGCGCAGGAATAGGTATTTATTCCAGGAACAGCTATTTCACTGATTATGCAACACTTGTGAAAGCGGCTCAAAAAAAATTAAAGAATTAATAAGAAAAGTAGGGTGTTGACAAGTACAAAAAAATATTCATAACGTTGTAAGTAGATAACAATTGAAACTCAAATTGTATTTCGTATTTTAATAAAAACAATCGATTTAGTCAAGGCTTTTAAGAAATGAACATGTTCAATACTTCAACCTGGTAGGTACATAAATTAAAATAAAAAAGAATCTACAAGAGTCCAAACAGTGTCATAAAGAAATATTTTGTTAGTTGGCATGTTTTGTCACAAGCCCTTGGATTTTAGCGTTCTGTACATCCAAAGTAAAAAGCTGAACCTTTGTAGAACCAGACTTGTCAGTTTGTCTGTCTAATTTCAGTGAATCAACTGTGTTGCCACTGAATGAAGATATCAAACTACAAAAAATATTGTTCATATTTATAAAGCTTACTCGCATATATATGCATTAAAATAAAACTAGTAGAACTAGACACATATCTCGATTAAAGCTGCGTTCGGATATTGTACTCCGTTGACAGCGGGTACACCGTCCAAATGACACTTACGTGTTATTGGGTGTAAAAAGTGTAACGGTGTTCAATATCCGAACGCAGCCTATATAGCTAGTAGCTAGTGTCAAACGCTAATGTTTTGAAAATACTACTGTCAGTATTTTCAAAACATTAGCGTTTGACACTAGCTACTGTCATTAGAGTAAAAAAATCTGACCTATCCTGGCTACTAGTTTTAATGCAGTACGACCGATCTCGATGAAATAGAGTTTGCTCATGCAGCTAAACTATAAACTCTACCAAAAAATGTCATATACATAAATTATAGAAAATTTCCTCTCCTTTAATTTATTATTTAACTATTTTGACGACATTACACAAATAGCGGCTCATTTGCAAAATCTTCGAAAAACGCTAAGAGTAAACCACCAGTTCCTTTGGACCCTTTTCAACAGAAAGCTTTTCAGCTCTAAGTTTGGTTATGAAACTTCTAAATATGAAGTTTCGTCCCGATACCTTTAGTAGTTTCTCCGGAATCGTCGCCACAAAAAACGGGTGCACACACACACACACACAGACATGTTTTTTGTACCTTGGTCAAAAATGTTCAGGGGACCCAAAAAGACATATTTCCGCTAAAATCTCAAAAATTTTTTTTGGCACGATTACAATACTTTACATACTGCGTATGATAAAGTAAAAAATCTGATGTGGCCAGGCACATGACTTTATCATACTATATATAAAATTAATAGTTTAGCTGCATGAGATATTATTTGATCGAGATCGGCTATGTCTGCATTAAAATAAAACTAGTAGAACTAAACAGATATGTCCATTAAAGCTGCGTTCGGATATTTTACTCCGTTGACACCGGGTACACCGTCCAAATGACACGTGTTATTGGGTGTAGAAAGTGTGAAGGTGCGTTCCGATTGGTGGCAATGGTTGGTACACATGTCGTGGTGGTGACACATATTAGTTTGCATGTACATAAACTCGAGTCACTAGCAAATTCTATTAGAAATACTATAATGGTCTCTATTCATTAAAATCATTAAAATCATATCTGACATTTAATCTGACATATCCTGGCTACTAGTTTTAATGCAGTACGACCGATCTCGATGAAATAGAATTTGCTCATGCAGCTAAACTATTGATTGTACCAAAAAATGTCATGGTCATAAATTATTCAGAATTTCCTGTAGTTTAATTTATTATTTAACTATTTTGACAAAATTCCAGAAATAGTGGCTTATTTGCATAATCTTTCAAAAATGCTAAGACTAAACCTCCAGTTCCTTTGGACCCTTTTTAACAGAAAGCTTTTCAGCTCTAAGTTTGGCCATGAAACTTCTAAATATGAAATTTCGTCCCACATCCACACACACACACACACACAGACATTTTTTTGTACCTTGGTCAAAAATGTTCAGGGGACCCAAAAAGACATATTTCCGCTAAAATCTCAAAAATATTTTTTTGCACGATTACAATGCTTTCCATACTATGTATGATAAAGTAAAAAATAATTTTGATCAGCTAAAAGTGCAAAATCGACCAATCGTGCGGCGTTTTGACGTTAGAAGATGCGTTAGAACAATGACGACTTGGGCATTTTACACACTTTGATCGAACGGAATTGTCCAATTCTCTTTAACGGAATATGAAAAATAAGAAAAAATAAAAAAAATGCCGTCTGATCTACGGTGCACTTCAACGTATGTGCAATCAACCGTGGCCTCATATGTGCTAACATAATTTTTGTCATGGTCAAGGTGTTTAGTTCTTTTGATTTTATAGTATACTTTTATTTTGGCGGAGTTCTGATTTTAGTAACAAGGTACCCTGCAAATTATATCTGCAATATTTTAGCTTTGTGGAACGTTCTATTTTACAAGTTCTTTTTAGTACTACAGTAACAATGTTATGTTTACCTATGCATCTGTGCCATGATGGTATGTATCATGACTACTTACGTAGTTAAGTTTGAAGTTGAATTGTTAACTGACAAAAACTTTTTACGGGCGTTGTACCAACCAACTTTAGCGTAAAATTTTTGACAAAATATGTAGAACCTGAGGTAAATGAGGGTGTCGCTTCGCAGACTCACTTGTATAGGTCTTATTTTAAGAACTGATGCCAATTAGACCAAACCAATTACATAATCGGCAATAATACCTATGTACGTTCCGAAATCATTAGCAAACTTTCTGCCGTAGAGAACAATATGTTACTTTGTATCCCAGTGATATAATTGTTACTACAGTACAGTAGTACATACATTATTGGAAAACTATTCTATTTACTTTTATTTGTATACTTTTAGGGACATGACACAACGGCAGCAGCCCTCTCATTCATATTGTACGAGTTAAGCAAGCAGAAACGTGTTCAGGTATACTTTATTTATTATACAACCTATAAATTATTTTTAAATATGACCCTCTTATTTTTAGGATAAACTTTACGAAGAGCTAAAAGCAATATTTTCCAATGACTCCAGCCGAGCTATCACAAGTGAAGATCTTCAGAATATGAAATATCTGGATTTGGTGATTAAAGAAGGTCTCAGAATGTACCCTTCCGTGCCAATATATGCCAGGAGTATATCAGAAACGGTCACGATTGGTAAGAAACAAAGCACTTATAATATGAAACCGAAGACAATGCACAAATATAATATGCTAATGTAGATGATGCATTTCTGCGTAACAATTGAAATTGCATTATTTTAAGTTTTATTGAACGGGACCTATAGAAAACATAAATCCTTTACTCTTGTTGATTAAAGCATTCATTGCTATTGCAATTTATAATAATTAATACTAATAATGCTAATTAATACTGATACCATTAGGTACTTACATATATGAAAATATTTCATTACTGAACACTCCCAAACCTATCGTCCAAGCTCTGAATGTTGATATCCCTCGGGGTTTGTGCTTATTTACTGTTTATTTTGGTAGATTACAGTTTACTGTGTGGCAAGCACAATTTTAGGTTATGTGTTAGGTATACGAATTGCATTGGTTTAATTGCAGAAAAAGTAAAGTATGGCATTTGCAAGTAAAGGCAATTACTCACTGCAAACATCGCTCCCTTGAGTAATTGCTTCCATTACTTGCTCAAAGTATCATATACTATTATGTGTTAACTTTCAGAGGGCAAAACATATCCAAAAGGAGCAACGCTGATGATATTTGCTTTTGCTGTACAACGGGATCCACAATACTACACAAACCCTGACCAGTTCTATCCAGAAAGATTTGCTGCGGATAATATCAAGGATAGAAAAGGTGGCGCCTTTGCTTACATACCGTTCAGTGCAGGCGCTAGGAATTGCATAGGTATGAGAGCCATTGAGAATAAAAATAATATTTCTTTTGTTGCGATAAAACAAATATGGGTGTTTTTGTGTGAGGTCAAATTTCATTAGATATTGTTACAGTTATATCAGCACGAAGAGTTCAAAAATTATACTTTATTCTAGACTCGACGAATAAGAGCTTATTATGATCCTAGGTGACATAAGAAAACACCAAGAATGAGTGATTTTTTTACCAACCTTGCACAAAATGTTGGGTTACTAATAAGTAATAATTGACTAAATTTTGAATGTAAAACAATAAAGTAATTGAGCCTGACTCTTTGACTCGCCGTGGCATGGATACAGAAGGCGGTAAGGAATAAGTAAAAAAGAAAAGAAAAACAGTTAAAAATAATGGATGAATCCCTTGTTCCAATTTCCTTACTGTATTAAGGAGGCGGAAAAATAAAATGTTTCTATTTTCTAGGACAAAAGTTTGCTGTTTTGGAGATGAAATCAATGCTGTCGAAGATTTTAAGAAATTACGAACTGAAACCGTGTCCATATAAGCACGAATTAGATTTAGCTCATGAAACGGTTATGAGATCTGTCAGCGGTTATCCGATACTAATTACAAATAGGTCATAATCTTACGATGAGCTGTAAATTAATCGGAAATAAGTTGTAAATATTAGATAAATAGTTGAATAAATTGGTCCTATATTTAAATGTCTTTTATTTTTATTTATTTTTTTACGAACTGAAACCGTGTCCATATAAGCACGAATTAGATTTAGCTCATGAAACGGTTATGAGATCTATCAGCGGTTATCCGATACTAATTACAAATAGGTCATAATCTTACGATGAGCTTTAAATTAATCGGAAATAAATTGGAAATATTAGATAAATTGGTCCTATATTTAAATGTCTTTTATTTTTATTTTTTTTTACGAACTGAAACCGTGTCCATATAAGCACGAATTAGATTTAGCTCATGAAACGGTTATGAGATCTGTCAGCGGTTATCCGATACTAATTACAAATAGGTCATAATCTTACGATGAGCTGTAAATTAATCGGAAATAAGTTGTAAATATTAGATAAATAGTTGAATAAATTGGTCCTATATTTAAATGTCTTTTATTTTTATTTATTTTTTTACGAACTGAAACCGTGTCCATATAAGCACGAATTAGATTTAGCTCATGAAACGGTTATGAGATCTATCAGCGGTTATCCGATACTAATTACAAATAAGTCATAATCTTACGATGAGCTTTAAATTAATCGGAAATAAATTGGAAATATTAGATAAATTGGTCCTATATTTAAATGTCTTTTATTTTTTTTTTTTACGAACTGAAACCGTGTCCATATAAGCACGAATTAGATTTAGCCCATGAAACGGTTATGAGATCTGTCAGCGGTTATCCGATACTAATTACAAATAGGTCATAATCTTACGATGAGCTGTAAATTAATCGGAAATAAGTTGTAAATATTAGATAAATAGTTGAATAAATTGGTCCTATATTTAAATGTCTTTTATTTTTATTTATTTTTTTACGAACTGAAACCGTGTCCATATAAGCACGAATTAGATTTAGCTCATGAAACGGTTATGAGATCTATCAGCGGTTATCCGATGCTAATTACAAATAGGTCATAATCTTACGATGAGCTTTAAATTAATCGGAAATAAATTGGAAATATTAGATAAATTGGTCCTATATTTAAATGACTTTTATTTTTATTTTTTTTTACGAACTGAAACCGTGTCCATATAAGCACGAATTAGATTTAGCTCATGAAACGGTTATGAGATCTATCAGCGGTTATCCGATGCTAATTACAAATAGGTCATAATCTTACGATGAGCTTTAAATTAATCGGAAATAAATTGGAAATATTAGATAAATTGGTCCTATATTTAAATGTCTTTTATTTTTATTTATTTTTTTACGAACTGAAACCGTGTCCATATAAGCACGAATTAGATTTAGCTCATGAAACGGTTATGTGACCTATCAGCGGTTATCCGATACTAATTACAAATAGGTCATAATCTTACGATGAGCTTTAAATTAATCGGAAATAAATTGGAAATATTAGATAAATTGGTCCTATATTTAAATGTATTTTATTTTTATTTATTTTTTACGAACTGAAACCGTGTCCATATAAGCACGAATTAGATTGAGCCCATGAAACGGTTATGAGATCTATCAGCGGTTATCCGATACTAATTACAAATAGGTCATAATCTTACGATGACCTTTAGATTAATCAGAAATAAATTGTAAATATTAGATGAATAGTTGAATAAATTGGTCTTATATTTAAATGTCTTTTATTTTTATAGTGTTAAATTGTTACTAGGTCTCATATGAACAGCTGAATGTTGTATTAGAGTTTACAATAATCCAAATTTTAAATTGAATAAACCATTTTCTACACAATAGGCGGATACATGTAATGTCGCCGGAAAATGATGTATCTATCCTTTATTTTAGCGGCTTTATAATTCAAAAACTATACTACAAATTTTCAGCTGTTTTTTCTGGAATATCACTAAAATACAAAAAAATTCTGGGTGTATGTCCGATCAAAATTCGTTGGGTAGTGTTGAGCTATTCGAAACAAAATGTAGGATGCATACATCTTTTTTTCATTAGCTCTCATTAACTGGAGACCGGAATGTAGGATACATTTAAGGTCATGTAGATTGTAGGCCATGTAAAGAAGTCTTATATTGATACGTACCTACTTGTAACGTCGACACTACTATGAATTTTTTTTTCATTGATTTTGTATGATTTCGCCGGTAGCGACAAAACCGATACTTTGAGGGAAATAGGCATGTTGTTCTGGCTGGTTATTTGCGTTATAAAAAGAAGACTGTATAAACTATAAGAGCCTTTTCAGACGGGACACGGCGTCCGTACGGTTTTGTCCGTCCACGGGTCGAAGTGTAGCTTTTCAGACACACACACGGATTTCAAGCGGTACCTCAGGGTACGTGTGTAAGGTTCCATTTAATCTCATACACTTCGACCCGTGGACGGACAAAACCGTACGGACGCCGTGCCCCGTCTGAAAAGGCTCTAAGGGTTATGGCCAGGGGCGCCGTAACATATGGGCAAGGGGGGGCGCTTGCCCCCCCCCCCTGGATTTCGAACCCAACTACCGCCACGCGAAAAACGAAAAAAATAGGTGTGGGCGAGAAATTTGTGATAGATCTTTGATCACAATTAAAGACCGAAATAGATATGATCGATAAATCGGTTATTATCATATCAGATGAATCGTTTGATCATCGATCAGGTTGATCATTTTGATCAGATCGATCTCGCAAATGTCAAACCGAATTGAAAGCTATGTATTTATTGGACAGACATGTCGGTCGCCGCCCGGCCTGTGAGTAAACTATTTTCGCGGCTAGGCTGGAAAGTTATTAACTAAACGCCTAGGGGGCAATTAGCATCTTTCGTGTCCCCAAAAAGATGCAAAAATGACATTTTCATATAGTGAAGGATGAAAAAAAATTACTGGATAAATGATGACAATTCCGGTTATTATCGGCTATTGTCACCAAATGTCAGTATTATTAGATATTGCGATATTGCCCTCTCGTAACAGTCGCGAAAGAGCCACAAGATGACAAAATACGGTATCTAAATTTTGCGCTGTAGTCCAAAATAAGTATGTTGTATGCAATTTTATTTGATCGTACTTATTAGATTCCATTACTTCGCAATTTTTGGCACTGCTTAGCAGTTTATCGTAATTACACTGGGTATTAAACTAATAAGCGTAGAATATATAGATAAGGTATAATAATAGTCAACTTTTGGTAGTAGACCAACTTTTGATAACGAACTCATGTCCAGATAGACGCCGTTTAGGAACTGCAGAGAGCCGGAATATTGTACCAACTTTATAAATTGCTGTAGTAAAGTAGGTTGTATGAAGTATCAGAGAATAACTATTTTAAAATCAAATAGTTTAAAAAGATTTAATGATAACCTATTATTGGCCAAAGTTGATACTAAAATTACAAAACTGCGGTTAATGAAAATGGAGTTTCAAAAACGTTAAATAATAAAAAAATTTCAGACAAAAGTTACTTGGTATTAAAAGGGCCATCCTATGGTACATGACAATAGATTCTCTATGCTGTTTGTAATATTGGCACCATTTTCTGACTCTCTCCAGCGTTGACACAATACATTTCCGTACATGAGTTCGTTTAAAAGTTACCTAGTAGTTGACCTAACATTGTCGCCTTACGTGTTCAAGTATAACAGTAAAACAAAAAAATATTATTTCGTCGTCGATTATCCTTAACACAGAATTTTCAAACTAATCCACTTTTCTCTACATTTAGTCATTATTTCTCGTTAACGGAGTAAATTTGAAAATAGTATTGTTGCCTTTTTATTGTTTATCAATTTGTTATTAAGATATTATCAGATGCTCGATGACCACGAGTTAGAAATTATTATAGGAAATTAACAACAATTTCTCCTAGCGTATTAAAATGTAATAAAAAAAAAGGTTACAATATCGCTTGAAAATCATACAAAATCTTAAATTTTAGAATAAGAGTTCAATGATTCAGAAACAATATATATTTACAAACAATTATTAATTAAAAATATTAATCCCACATTAATAAACGATAGGAAGACGGCAAAATGACTTGAAATTCAATGAATATTAATATATAATAAGTAAGTGTTGTCGGGACTTTTCAGAGTGTATGCAAAATAACAGACGAAAGGGCTGCAAAACAGTTAATGGCATAGTCCTTAATATTACGTCATCATTTAACACAAAAAAAATTTTGCCCCCGCTGGAACTTTTTCAAACGGCGCCCATGGTTATGGCCATAGGTTAATCCTGATTACCCTGTAGGGGTTTAGTTACAACATATTCTCAAATACAGAGTATTAGAGTGACAATAGGGTTTGCGTAAAACGGGGTTCGGCTGAGAATACACTGCGATAGGAGATAATCACACGCGATTCCGGAATTGTAATGTTATCTTTCAAACACTTCATAACTTACACTGATAGAGGTGTTTCAATTTAACAAAAGGGCATCCCCACTTTTACTCCCGCGGGAACAAAATTATGACTTTGAGATGCTAATATAAGGCAATCATAGATGGCACGTTCCTGAGGAATTGTGTACATACGAAAAAAAATTATGTTGGATATTTTAAAGTGTTTATTGGAAATTGCAAAATATTATGTTGAAATAATTCGACCAACAATAAACTTAAAATTATATAGTAAGCAGGGCTGTGGAGTCGGAGTCGTGGAGTCGGAGTTCAGACAAATTTTAGAGGAGTCGGAGTCGGAGTCAGAAAAAATTTACCGACTGCGAGTCCAGGTTTAACTACTGTAGAAAAAAATCGGATGTGGCCAGGCACATGACTATCATACTATACAGGGTCTCCCATTAGAAGTATATGGAGAACCAAATGAAATGAGAGATTGAAAATTTGTGGACTTATATTGTTGGATATGATCGTCTCAACCAAAATATTTTGAGTTTTGGGTTACTTCCGGTTACACCGGAAATGATGTCAACTTTTATACTTCAAATGGAACACCCTGTATTTTATCGCATTTTTGAAATCTTTATTAAATTTTAGATTAATTTTATGTTACATTAAATATGTTTCATTAAAAAATGACAGCTGCACGGATACTTTCATTACTTATAAATTATCCTTTGTGACCGCTGGAAAAAAGTTGTCCGGCAAAATTGTTGTGAAGAGAACATATTATCGACATATCGGTAGAATTCTTCTAAAAGTTATACAGGGTGTTCAAATTATATGATCAAAGTTGAATTTGAGAAGAGTACTAAAAGTCGATTTTTTCAAATGGCAACCCTAACATACATTTCTCAATTCTATGGAAAATTTTAGATCAACTTTGTGTACAATGTCCTATACCTAAAATGTACTTGTACCTACTTAAATCGATTTTTATACATCACAGTAGAAATTGCAAACATTGCCAAATCTAGATTGCGTTTGAAAACAACTGAACAATTTGGGATAAACAGAACTCTATTAAACAAGTTTTTAAGGTCATTTTTCATTATAATTAATTTAGCATTTATAAAATGATAAGCCTGCAATAAAGCACAATATTAAAAATAAGACAAAATCGTAAAGAAAAAAAAGTGCTTCATTCTATTTCAGTAACTGTCCAAAAACTTTGCTGTTTTTCGATAAACATGCTTCAATTGTTTTTAACATATTATCGTTGGTGGCGTCCCTGATTGAGTTAGCACATAAGTCGGAGGAACGCGGTGGATATTTGTATGGCCCATTAAGCGCAATCCACGATCGTCGAACATCTCGTTAGGTAAGCCTCTTACTGCAACAGTTGTGTGCGCTGACGCACCGTCCCTTTGAAGCCACCCAATTATTGAGGACCTAATAACGAATAAGGAGAACATGAAAGATATCTATCAGGGACGCCACCAACAATAATATGTTAAAAGAACTGAGCATGTTTAGCGGAAAACGGCAACGGTTTTGCAAGTTACTGAAATAGAATTAAGCAGTTTTTTTTTAATTTAATTTACGATTGTGTTTTATTTTTAATATTTGTTTATTATAGCCTTATAATTTTATAAATACTAAACTGATTATAATGAAACATGACCTGAAAAACCTTGTTTGATAAAGTTCTGTTTATGCCAAATTGTTCAGTTGTTTTCAAACGCAAGCTAGACTGTGATGTTTAAAAATCGATTTCAGTAGGTACAAGTACATTTTAGGTATAGGACATTGTACACAAAGTTGATCTAAAACTTTGCATAGAATTGAGAAATGTCTTCATATCTTAGGGTTGGCATTTGAAAAAAATCGACTTTAAGTACTTTTCTCGAATTCAACTTTGATCTTATAATTTGAACACCCTGTATAACTTTTAGAAGAATTCTACCGATGTGTCGATAATATGTTCCCTTCACAACAATTTTGCCGGACAACTTTTTTCCAACGGTCACAGGGGATAATTTATAAGTAATGGAAAGTACCCGTGCAGCTGTCATTTTTTAATGAAAAAAATTATTTTCTCGAAAATGACACATGTTAGGTATAGGGAATGTAACATCAAATTAATCTAAAATTTAATAAAGATTTCAAAAATCCGATAAAATACAGGATGTTCCATTTGAAATATAAAAGTTGATATCATTTTCGGTGTAACCGGAAGTAACCGAAAACTCAAAATATTTTGGTTGAGACGATCATGTCCACAAATTTTCAATCTCTAATTTCATTTGGTTCTCCATATACTTCTAATGGCAGCTCGTCGTGGGACACTCTATATATAAAATTAATAGTTTAGCTCCATGAGATTCTATTTGATCGAGATAGGCCATGTCTGCATTAAAATAAAACTATTAGAACTAGACAGATATGTTGATTAAAGCTGCGTTCGGATATTGTACTCCGCTGACACCGGGTACACCATCCAAATGACACTTGCGTGTTATTGGGTGTAAAAAGTGTAATGCTACCTCCTGACTCAGCCCGAATAAATCGGCGAAAAGTTCGGCGAGGCTGGGCGAGACATAGCGGTCAAAGAAGGCCATCCACATTCTCGGCGCTCGGCTCGTGTATTCTCTGTTCATCTGCTGGTGACTTAGAATGGACGTCGCTGAAGTAGCCGCTGCCTCAGCGTATAGTGTGTGTGCATACTTTCATTGAAATTGTGGTTATTATTAATTAATAATTAATTGAATAACGTAAATAAAAATGTAATATAAAATATTATACATATTTGAAAAATTTCTTAAATGCGATTGATTTCTTTATCTGATCATTTATATTAGATACCATATACTAATATAAGACATAGTAATACGATTTTCCATAAAACAAAATTAAATAATTGCATAATTATTATTTTGTATAATGTATTGCGTTATAAATCAAATATTATAGTGCATATCTATACAGAGTTAGTTAAAATTACAACTGAATAATTCTCCAACCGTAAAGAAAATAAAGAAAAAACATTTCTTTTGTTTTAAACTAGCTATCGAAATTTGGTAACATTTCCTTTTTCAAATAGAACAATACTGTATATTTTTAATTTTTTTAATTCTAAGATTATTTCTAAGAATTTTTTGTAGGAACCATTTTTCATAAAATGCATCATTTTTAGTTATCAGCAATTAATTTAAACTGCTGAACTTTGAAACTGATTTTTTTCCCACATACATACACACATTTATTTTAATTTGCTGTTTGAACATTTAATTAATATTTAATTCAATTTTTCTATTTTGTTGTTCTGCTATTTTTTATCCTTTTAGTTAAAACAAAAG
The DNA here is from genome assembly GCA_963966075.1 of Aphodius sticticus. NCBI lineage: Eukaryota > Metazoa > Arthropoda > Insecta > Coleoptera > Scarabaeidae > Aphodius > Aphodius sticticus. Next base: position 51,664,308 of record OZ014508.1, on the reverse strand, counting down.
TTTATGAGTTTTGATTAATTGCTTATAACTAGAAAATGATGAATTGTATAAAAAATGATTCTTACAAAAAATTCATGGAATTAATCTTAATTATAAAATTAAAAAATATATTTAGACGATAGCTTGTTTAAAATCCAACAACTTATGTTTGATTTTTTGATTTTGTTTACGTTTGGTCGATTATTTAGGTGCTCCGGATATTTTGACCAACCCTGTATAATGGTATGTAACAACGATATTATCAATCAATAACTTAGTAATTGCCCTATGTAGATCGCAGTCGTAATTTGCATCAAAGAACTGTACCAAAACGATACAATAGATTCAGACATCATAGAAAAATAAGACTGGAATAACTTGGAACTGATAAGATTTATTTGAAAGAGATAAATAATAAATTCTTCAGTTTTAATTAATTATTGATTTAATATTGCTATTAATATTAATTTTCATTAGTAGTCTTATAATACGGATGGTTAATTTATTGATATGCATTTTCATTTCTTCAATAATACAAAAATAAATATCATTATCTGGTATATTTTCCTCTTTAAATGACAAATTACAGTAATGGGGACGTCACAAATAGAGAAAAAAATACTATCGGATATTTAATTTAATATCAATGTAAACTATTTGTATTTTGCATATAAATTTATCGTGTTCAATATTTTGAAATCTTTTTATTTCAATACTAAATAATTTATTCCATTCGTTAGCTACATTTCGGGTTGCATTGATGCTCGAAGAGCCCCTTCACCGCACGTGTTTGATGTCATAACTAAATCAGACCCCTGTCGTAAATAATATCTTCGGGTACACACAAAAACTGCTATGCGCCTCGTCAACAATCCAGTTTCAATGGATAGATACGAGAGCGCACAACTGAAGCGAGTCGCTCGGCGAACGCGTGATTTTTATCCGACTATCTGCATCCGTAGAGACTTCTGGCAATTCGAATGTTAGCGTATTTGGGCGAGTGTGGCATCCACACTCTCCCGATTCGCGGTCTCTCGCTATGTCTCGCGAGAGTCTGGAAGAGGTATAACGGGGTACAATATCCAAACGCAGCTTATATTGACAGTAGGTATTGTCAAAACATTAGCATTTGAAAATACCTATTGTCATTAGAATCAAAATATCTGACAAATTCTGACTAACTTGTTTTAATGCAGTACGACCGATCTCGATGAAATAGAATTTGCTCATGCAGCTAAACTATTAATTGTACTAAAAATGTCATAGTCATCAATTATTCAGAATTTCCTCTACTTTAATTGATTATTTAACTATTACGACGAAATTTAAGAAATGATGGCTTATTTGCAAAATCTTTAAAAAATGCGAAGACTGAACCTCCAGCTCCTTTGGACCCATTTCAACAGAAAGCTTTTCAGCTCAAAAATTTCATAGACATAAATTATACAAAATTTCCTCTACTTTAATTTATTATTTACTATTCTGATAAAATTACAGAAATGGCGGCTCATTTGCAAAATCCTTGAAAATGCTTAGAGGAAACGGCCAGTTCCTTTGGACTCTTTTCAACAAAAACCATTTCAGCTCTAAGTTTGGCCATGAAACTTCTAAATATGAAGTTTCGTCCCGATACCATTAGTAGATTCTCCGGAATCGTCGCCACAAAAAACGGTAGGGTACCCGTTACGACATATTTCCGCTACAATACCATAATTTTTTTCGACACGATTATAATGTATGATAATGTATGATAATGCTATAGTGATACGTATGATATATATATTTACATTCCTAGGAACTTTTTTTAGGTTTTCTAATGGAATGTTGTGTTAGTTTATGATATAATATTTATAGTTTTGCAATAATAATACGTTATATTAAGAAAAATTACTAAAAAGAAATATAGAAAGTAGTTTTTGTGTATCTATCATAATTTTCCAATTGGCTGGTCTAAAATACCATTTGGAGTTTTAATATTACTGTAGGAGTTACCAGGCAACCGCAACATTATGGTAATTTTACGTAATTTCTTTTTATTATTTCGCACATGTTCTGCGAATCGTCGCGTTGAGATACGGCTTAATTTTCAACAATAACGTGTTCACAATTCATAACGTATGCTGTTATCGAGTGACATACATCATGCCACTTTTACTGCGAACGTCCTTCTGCACATTGTACCTACACGTTAGAAGAACATAACATTGACAGTTAGCCACAACGTATTAGTTACATCACAGGGTTCAATACCTGCTCCTAGTACCGGGCAGTACCCCTAAACCCTCTCAAATAATTATACTGGGTGATTTATAACTAATGTTGAAGATTCCCACATACAAAATGATATGTTATATGGTCCACTGGTCTATTGTGTTCCTATAAATATCTTACAAACCTTTGTAATCAAATGGCGAAAATCTTAAAGTTTTGAAAAGAAAAAACAGTATGTCCCCCGCACGATCTATTTTCAAAAATCCACGTTTCATCAAGATAAACGCGTTGTCAAAAGTGATTGTTGTCTACATTGAGAATGTATTCTGGTAAACATGCAAGGTTAGCAACGCAATGTCTTCTAATTCCATTAGTCCTCTACGAAGTCTACAACGATTATCCGTTTTCCATCAAAACTCAAATTGTTTGAGAAGTCGGCCCAACGAAGATGGTGGTGTTTCCAGTAAAAATACCTCTTTCTCGTAGCACCGATAATAAAGTATTGCATATAATATGATGTTTAAAACATATGCTAATGGTGCGATTCTGGTATCGTATCGCAATGTATCACAACTTCTGGTTGACTGCCTTTGTTAGAAATAGGTCGTTGGCTGGTTTTTATTGAGTACTTCGTATTTTTGTTGCCGACGATATTTTTGACAGTGTGGATGCTCAAACTCGGAGCTGTAGCAAACATCAATATGATGCGAAAAGGTCTAACCTCAACACTACTAAAAATGTCTATCCGATCGACTGATCAGTGTTATTCTATCTTGATTAATAGGCACGAATCATCAGTAATAATCATGGCAGCCCTCAAATTTGAATTATCCCCGTTCTACTAGAAATACTAGGATTGTAACAACCATATGATACCAGACGACACAACCAATAATTTAAATGGGGTTCATTGTGATTTGTGAATCCTTCTCCGATTTACCGGCAAATTCTAGAAGTTGGGGAAAGAGACTGCATATATAAACATGACAAACTGCAAATCGGTCGCATTTGTTCAGTGAACAGGTGTAAAAGAAGAAGCCGCTACCGCAGAGGAAAGAAAGTGCCGCTTTCCGTGCAGTGTGACCGAGAAGCTCATGTGCTGTAACTAATCTGATTACAATAGAAACGTAAACATTTAGAGAAAATGAAACTCAAGGTAAGTTAAGTGTACAGTTATAATAATAAAATTCTGGCATCGTAGAAATCCCGTTGTTGATGTGGATTTAAGAGCCAATAAGTGAAACAGCATAAGAAAATCATTCTTATGGTAGAGTACACTGATTTTTATCAAGAATGGATTTATATTATAAAATAATGATGATTTCGATACGCTTCTTTTTGTGTAGATTTCGTAACCAAAAGCACCGACCAAGACATAAAAATATTGTTTTAAAATGTCAAAAAATCAGATTAGTTTTAATTTTTGATATGCTCAAGAACAGTTAATACGGCGCGAAATACTTTTCCAAAGTCTAAGCAGCGATTTCACCAACGCAGGATAAACAGCTATCGATAGAATATTATTATTAAAAAGCTTAAACCTTGAAGTTTATTACTATGAGTGGCGAACCAGTGTGATCACATGGTGCATCATTTATTGTCTACCGGGGGTCTGCCAAGTTTATTTCCTCGTTACGACAGTAAGCAAAAATGCCATTTCACCGAGTAGTGCGCTCATTTCTTTATAGCTGTAGAATTCCATTACTGCTTATTTTTGATGAGCAAACAATAACTAAACATAATAAAGGTACGGTTACTCTTTGACTACCTTAAAATTAAGGCGACGTGATAGAATTCTGTAGGCAATCCGAAAATTGAACATATTGATAGCATGTATAATTAGAAAAGAAAAAAGAACATATAACGACCCTATGATATGGCAAGTATTCGGGTTATACGACATTCCTTAAAACGTTAGGCATATTCAGGATATTCATTGATAATTACTCTGGTGTAAAGATAAATAATAAATTGAAAATATTCCTGCTATTATCAAGATCTATTAGGTCTTAAAATGAATGCACTCAATTCGGAGATACCGTGTATAATTACAAGACCAAACGAACTTCCCTAAGTGAAGTTCGATCTTGATTATGTGAAGCCTCGTCGAAATAACTAATAAGTTGTAATTCCTTCATTCCATGTACTGGATCACACGTTTAGACTTAGAGTAAAGAAATTAAAAAAACTACCGGCGACGGCTGGCATAGGCCTGATTCACTATTTATTTGCTTCAGTCTGGGTAAAGAAATGTTTGCTGTTACCAATTAAGTGTTAAGGCGAGGTGGGTGATTACTTAGTTCGACGAGGCTTCAATATAATCAAGATCGAACTTGACTTGGGTAAATGCCTTTGATCTTGTAACTATATTTCAGCCTCACCTCATAAATATAAATTGTAGATGTTTAGAGATATAAACAGCAAAACTTTATTTCTCCCACACAAGAAGATTTGTTTCTACAAACTAAAATCTAAAATATTAACTTCAAAATACCTTCCTATGAAGCTGATAAAGCTAATATAACGGTAACTTCTATGTATGTTAACATTTAGTAACTAATTTACCATCATTGTTTCCGGAAAACAGCCAACTATAACTATTTGCAAGTATAGAATTTTCTATCTATCCCGTTGTTAACGTTATTGTAATTAAACTCACTTCTTCTTCAGCAGCGGATGCCGTGGAGGCATAGTTTGTACTGTGAGACGGAAATATGGACATGTCAGTTCACTTTTATTAATAATATTTAGGAATTTTTGTAGTATTTAGTCTTATTCAAATATTATACTACAGCACTCGCTGCACATATATTAAGATATTGATTGGAAGATGGCAAATTTCAAAGTAGGCCGTCTGAATAATTCCGCTTGTATTTTTTAAGACAATGCATCTTCATTGCTTTTATTATGTAATTGAATATGTAATTCAAGTCTGGACCCTTTCTCATGTAGTTAGTGCCATCAACACTGCAAGTTTGGTTGACAACAGCTCTAATATGTCGCGTACATACCCTATACTATCTCTAAATCCCAGGTATATTTTTACAAACTCGGTGATAATCCAAACGCCTTTAGTAATTGTCTAAAACCTTGTGCTAATTACCAAAATTCGCAAACTCGTTGATCGTCAAACGTTAACGATTGAAAATTCCATAACAAACACTACTGTTGGACTATAACATTAAAACGTCGATATTCTTATGTCTACGAAAAAAATCCCCACCGTTTAAAACCTAAGACGCTTCAGGTGCCCAGCCTTTTCCAATGACTTTTATGACATCTGTGAGGGCCAAAGAATGGGACCACAACTATACCCAACTTTTCACAAAATTAAGAATGGCATCAAAACAATAAAACTTTTCGAATATCTCAAGCACGCAATAAACATTTTACATTTTGTGTTCAACCTGGATGCAAAAATATTAAATTTTGTTTTTTCAAACTTATCTACTACATCACCAAAAGTAACAGCTTAACTCCCATATCGTCTTGTTAATCACATTCTCGACTGAAAATGCGCCTCGTGTTTGTCTAAAGAATTAATATATAACGCCTGTAAGTAATTATATTTGTTTTTCCACCACGTCTCACTGTCTAACCTTATTAGATGGTAAAATTGTACTGCCCATACAGCTGATATAAGAATACAACCAGTAATTCCAAATAAATTTATATGAAAACTCTGTTCTGAATTTTCTCAGTCACCGAATACCCCATCCGGCATCTGAAAAATTGATTACGTTTTGGGTTTATTCGAATTGTCTTGGGATAATTTTGTATTCACTAATGAAGGCTTCCTTTTTGAGCCTCTGTTTAATAAAATTTGTTTTTCGAAAGTTTTTATAAAGAGCCATAAAGTACAGCAGGACCAGCAGAAGTCAATACCCTAAAAATCTTGTAAATTCACGTATTCTGCATATTTTTATTTTTTTAATGTTAGAATGTAAGCCAACATTCTCTTTTCCTCCGGCAACAAAATTGCCAGGGTAAGCGAATTACAAATGAAACATAAAAGTATTTCTTCCTTAGCGCCTAATATAAACTATGTACTTACTAGGTTTATGATAATTAATTAAGTTCTAAGATTTTTTATATCCTTCAACAACGACTGGTAAATAGGCGTTTTTTAAATATAAAGTTGCCATTCAGTAATTTTCACCAATTTAATTTAAAACTACCCTGGAGTCCTACAATTGAAAATAATTGGTGCCAATATATTTATTTAAGGATTTTAGGTATAAAATGAATCAGTTACATCCATCCGGTTTTGGTGTAAGGAAAACTTTAGATAGAAACTGATTTCTTGTTGGTTTCACTCTACTTATATCTCCAGAATTTTTCAACAGAACAATTGAAGAGCTCAGAATGATAAGTGAGGATGATTGCTCAGTTGGTAAGAGCATTGTGCTAGCGACGCAATAGTCGCTGGTTCAAATCCAGGTGGTGGCTGTATTTTATTTAAAGTTTAGAGCTCTCCTGTATATCTGTATACCTGTATAATCATATTGAATTGTCTTTATTTGCATCGCAGAATTAGATTAAATGAGGCTAGGCTTTGAAATTGTGTTTCTTTTGTTTTCGTATAGCTTAGGTAATTGTGGAAGATCAGGAATGGCTTTCGGGTCGTTAATCTGAATTACCCTGAATTACCTCAGGCTTCTCTTTGTTTTGTAAATTATTGTATTATTTTATTGTTTTATTGTTTGGGAGAGAGAATATTCCTTATTATTATTATTATTTTTTTAACATGTACATTTACTTCCTGTTCTTCTCCCCTGTCGTTTCATTGCGTTGAATGCGATCTGTATCTGCGGAGGTACTGGTTCATGTGTTTTGTCTTTGATCGTCCACGCTGTCCGCTCTGACCTGGCCCTTTGGAGTTTGTCTGAGATGGGCGTTTGGTGTTTAAATTCTTTGACCATTCCATTCATACAAATTTTTGGTTTTCTTAGCGGAAAAGTTTGTGCCAAATTGCTATTAATCTGTGGGGCTTAATTAGAGTCACATTGAAACCCTTGTTTCAATAGAAGCAGCCAGCTCCCGTCGTGATCTTTTGAATGGTTCAAACCCTTTATAAATCGCCGAGTGGGTTCTACGCCCTCTCCTCTTGCAACCTTGCTGTTAACACTCCACCAATAGCTGAAAAAGAAAACTGGCTCCACGTCTAATTAGGTTGCCATTTTTTGTTGCCATGGATTTTGATTGTGTTACCTTTTCGCTTGCGCAATATTTGATATCTTCTGCTTTTTATTTGTTTTGGTTATATTTCAAAAGGCTGTTTCTTCTTCAGTAATTGAAAAAATAAAATAAAATAAAAAATTCAACAATATAAAAATACAATATGGCGGTCATAATCAACGATAATAATAACAATCACACACTGTACACAGGCACTCGTTAATCTCGCAGCTTACAGAAAACCATTGTGTAAAACCACTGGTCAGTAAACCCGCAATAGAGCATATCTTTTCGGTATGTGAATACGTTCAACCATCTCTAATCTTTAATTTGCTGGCTGTTTGTTGCGTAACATTTGCAACAATTACATTTGAAATAGATCAGCATCTTCCATTAAATATTTTTTCGCCAATAAATTACGCAAGCACATTCAAGCATAATTATTATGTTCACCAGAATCTCAATAATGCTCCCAAACACGTCATCTCACCAATTATATTTAATTTGTCCAATCCCACATTATCTGTGTTTTGTCACGAAGAAATTGCCTGTCAAAGATGATATTTATAGCTCAACATGTTCAAAGTTCTGGATTAAAACTAACATTGGACATGGGTTGAATCAACCTTGAACCAAAATAAATTTTAAACCAAATAGTTGTTAATAATGACATGATAAATTATTATTAGTTTCAGTGTATCCTGTATCGCGTACAGCACAGTAGCTTGCAACGTTACAACGATTGTACATTGGAAACATTTGGTCCAAGGCACAATCCAATGGTAATAATTGTAAATGGTATCATATCAGTATCGAGCTACACAGCATAAAAGTTTGATTTATGTGTCATTGCTGCCAATGCATATGGCATATGCATATGGCAGGGGCTAAACCAATGCATTCTTCAAATCAAAATTAACGTTAAACCTCCAATATTTTCTGGAACGATAGTTGAATATACATAGCTTATCGCACACAAACAAAAAATCATGTTGCTAGTGTATCCCCACTACAGCAACAGCCCAAAAGTTGTCCATTATAGCGACTACATATTTCGACAGCTATTCAAGTGCGAAAATACCACGTGGCATTTGAAAATTTAGTTTGGTGTTAACAGTTTCTTGTTTATTGTTTAATATGGTGTCATCAGTATCACTCACAGGTTCGTTAAACATTTTTTTTAATAAGACGTTTACTGTATTCTGTTAAATATTGTGTTATTTTTTCTTTTGTACCGATTTAGTTAAATACTTGAAATAACATGTCGCTGATTTTTGATATTTGTTTGTGTAATAATTGTTCTTGAAGAAACATAAAGACTTAGGTGCCCCTCTTGCCCTTTTTGAAGTTATTGCATGTTTTGTGATAAATATGAATAGTGGACTTTGACACTATGAGGCTTTGATGTTGAATAACTTTTCTAATCCTTTACCGATTTTAATGATTCATTATGTGAATAGTAAACAAATTCATCATGATTATCACCCGCCTTAGCAATTTAGTAATTTTGTAAAAGCTTACAGTTGCTAAATAACTATTGCGAAGTTTAACCTATTTTGATTATCTTTTCACCACATTTTGTCAAGAGTATCAACCCTTGCAATTTAGAAAAAAAAACTTGCAGCTTATTATAGCGGCAAAAACTTTTAAATTTGTGTATTTTGTATAAAAAGTTGCAATGTTATCTTTTTTAATTTTGTTCTGCATTTTATTGTTTGTAACACACGATTTATGAATATTCCGATTTCGCATATAATAATAATAATGGCTTTATTGATCACAATTATCAGCTAATACATTAAGGTTTTGATGAGGGCGAAGTTCAGTGCAACCAGAGGTGCTCTGCTCTAATACTCAACCCCGTCACCTAAGACTACACAAAATGTAATTATAAATTAACAAAATCCAGAAAAAAAAAATGAAATAAACTATACTAATAATATATGTATCTATACTACGAAAAATCTTTCTTTATCGTCCTACTTAATACAAAAATAAAATACAGACATTCTAAATGTTTAGTAAGAAGAGAAAAAAAAACATTTAACCATTGAAAAATAACAGACATTCTACAAAAGTTTAGTAGGCAAAGAAAAAACATGAAATGACGTGACATTTTCTCCAGTTCAGCAGATGCCCCCGTTCATTCTGATCATTGTATCCCGCGAATTGTATTCCAGCCAGCAGAAAAATCAAACATAAATACAAAAAGAAAATAATTGTTATTTCGCGTCCGGGCCACCATCCACCGATCACACCAAGGGGCAGGAGCAGGTGCGCAACAAAAAGGAAAAAAAAAAAAAGATAAATATATTTATATATAAAAGTATGACAGTCGGCCGCGCCCATACAAGTCAGCAATCAGCACGGGGCTAGCCCAGCCCACTCATCAGCCTAGCGCGAGCCAGATATCTGAAGCGAGGGAGAGAGAAACCCTTAAAATTACCCGGAACACCATTGTACACGCTTGCAACCTGGTATGAAAAAGACCGCTTATAAAATTCAGTGTTGTGCGATGGTGTGGCTAGTAATCCCCTAAAGCGAAGGTTGAGATTATGTATGTCTGTTCCATACGTCAGTCGAGTCGACAAATACACGGGCTTTCGAGTTAGCACAATGTTGTGGTAGAAAACCTGACTGTGCAGCAACCTACGCCTTGCCATCGTCAACCATCCCAGCTCAGCATACCTGTGCGACACCCTCTCAAACTTACGGATCCCGAATACCAATCTGACACAGGAGTTCTGAACTCGCTGCACCCTCGCACAATCAGCAGCCGTAAGACACGGCCCATAGACGGTATCACAGTAGTCAAACCGCGACAAAACGAGCGTCCCGCACAACAGAGCCTTTGTCCTAACATCCAATATGTGTCGCAATGGGTACAACATTTTAATTTTTGCGTATGCCGATTGAACCAGTCGCGACACGTGCCTATGAAAACGCAAGTCCGGCTCGAGAACCACACCCAGGTCGCAAGCGTCATCCACCAGCGGCAAACTGACGCCGTCGATCTCAATCTTTATTCTATGTTTGTTCTCGAACAAATCTCGCTTTCTGCCGAACAGCATCACTTTAGACTTAGCCGGGTTGAGCCGCAAACCGTGGGCGCGCGCGGCAGTAGACAATCTTGACAGTTCACGGTTTAGATCAGCGACCGCCTCCCCGACCGCCGACGGCTTGAACGAAAGGTACACCTGGGTGTCATCTGCGTAAAAGTGCACGTTACAAGCATCGAACAGTCTATAAAAGGACGATACATAAACGGAAAACAGAGTTGGAGACAATATGGATCCCTGAGCGACTCCACGCGAAATAAGTACTTCCGAAGATCTACCGCGTGGCGTCTGAACATACTGGCGTCGATGCCGGAGAAACGACTCAAAAAACTCAACTGCTGAAAGAGACAAGCCTACGTGCCGCAAAATCTCCAGAAGGATATGATGGTTAATCGTATCGAACGCTTTCGAGTAATCAAGCAAAACTAGCACAGTCATGTCTCCGTCATCCCAAGCACGAATAATGTCATCAACCACACGCGTAACGGCCGACGCACGACTATGACCAGCTCTAAAACCCGACTGGACAGGTGGTAGAATATTATTTCTGTTTAGATGGTCTTGTAATTGGTGGAGAATAATCTTTTCCAAGATCTTCGACATAGCCGGTAATATGCTGATCGGTCGCAGATCCTCAAATGATGCTGGGTTTCTGACCTTTGGTATGGGCTGAACAACACCACACTGCCATTCCTGGGGAAAAGCAGAGGCGGCGATGCATTCATTGATAATGTGCGTTATGTATTTTAGCAGAAATGGCAAACAGAGCTTTATAATATATAATATATAATATTTTATGGTATTAATAACGGTCAACACATTGTTCTCGGATACAGGCTCGAAATTCAACTGTTCAACGACCGACCGAGCAACTTTACAAAACAAGGTGGGACTGGTGCGCGATATTCTAAATGAATTCGAATTTGATCTGATGGCGATATCGGAGACCTGGCTGGCTCACGACATCCCAGACGACCGGATTTTGATAGGTGGATATAATTTGTGCCGTAGAGATAGGGTTGGCCGTGGCGGGGGTGTTTGTTGGTACATCAGATCACACATTAAATATAGCGTAATCAAAACACACGAAAATATAGAACAACTATGGATTAAAGTTTGCATTTCCGGAATGTCGGTTTCGTGCGGCGTGGTGTACCGGCCTCCCAGCTTGCCGGTCCGGGCGTTTCTCGCGGCTTTTGAGGACACTTTGTCCGAGGTATTGCCCGTTGTTGACTTTCTGCTCTGTATGGGTGATTTAAATATTGATTTGCTGGGCTTGAGGACAAATGTCGCGGAGGAGCTGGACTGCGCTCTTGAATGTTTCGGGTTGCAGCAGCTGATTAGGGAGCCTACTCGCGTGACGGGAACACGGCTACTCTTATTAATTTGGTCATTGTGTCTGATGGTGACGTAGTGTCCGATTCTGGGGTGCGGCACGTGCCGCATGTGTCCGATCACGATTTAATTTTCTGTTCGTTAGCGTTTGATACCGGCGAGAACTCGGACTCGGTTTTTAAAACCTATAGAGACTTTTCTAGATTTGATTTAAACTCTTTTTACGGAGAACTACGGTCAATCCCATGGCGTAACATTTTTGATTTAACTTTGATAGATGAAAAAATTGAATTCATGAACGATAACTTAACGACTCTTTTAGATCGCCATGCGCCTTACAAAACTTCTCGATTTACAAAACCCCGCATACCATGGCTTACTGCAAACCTAAAAGCAGTGATGGACGAACGAGACAGAGTGTTGCGCATTTACAAGCGGGATAGGCGCGTCGGTGATTGGGACTTGTACAAGTCTTTGCGCAATCTTGCTACCAAACTGTTGCGGCTTCGAAAGCGGGAGTGTTTTCGTCGGGGGGGTGAGGATTTATGGAAAAGTGAGGGAACCTCTGACTCCGCAACTGATGGACGCGGAAGCCATTGGTTGTTATTTTCGCGAGTCCGTGCCGGGCGCGGAGGACGGTATTGATGTGGATGGTACGGTCAATCAGAACTACGCGGGGGTTGCATAATTGCTCACGTTTAGGTGCCCGCACTTGAAATATCTATTCCGATCTCTAACTGGCATAGTAATTAATTAATAATACTAATCTGACTCACTTCTTACTAGCGGTCCGCGTAATTCCACAAGCTCCATAATTGCATAACATGAAAAACAAGCAATGTCAGAATGCAGAAGGCCCAAGATATAATGATTTACAACCAAAAAAAGTCTGGAGAGATCACAACTCAAAACCAAGAGTGAAAAAAGTACACAAAAGTGTTGACTGCAACTACACCAGTAACAAACACAGTCCTAATTCTAACGTTCACACAAGTAAACCGCAAGCTATACATAATTGCAAAGTTCATCATTACTACTTATGAATTTTATTTGATCGTTGATTTTAAAACACACCTTCCCATCGAAAGTCCAAACATTTTTATATTCGAACTTTTCAGCCGCCTTCTTGTAAAGATTTAAGCGAACTGCAGTCAAATCTTCCCGGAGCGTTACTTTGGTACCTTTTAATAGTTTTTTGTTATCGAACACTAGTTTTCGGGCCTTATAACTTAGGAACTTCACTATAATAGCTCTGTGCTCCGGTTTACTCTTGCTTCTAGTAACATTTTGTTGGTCACTTACCGCAGATCGACGAGGACCAAGCCGGTGTGTCCGCTCGATGTCCTCCGAAGCTACACTCAAATTCAATTTATTTTGAAATAGGTCAAGTACGACTTCTCGGTGTTTTCCCCATTGTTTTCAGGAATGCCAAATATACGGAGACAATTGCGGCGGGAGTATTGTTCCTGGTCATCAATTTTCTTGTTCAGCGTGCATAATTGACGCTCCATATTCTTATTTGTTCGCATTAAATCTTTATTTTCCTTTTCCATGGTTTCCAGCTTTACATTCAGCTGGGTTATTTTCTCCTCAACAGTTTTTAGGATCACAGCTGTTAGCCGATCGGATAGTCCATCGATAAAGTCGTCGTCCTTGAGCAGATCCTTTACTTGCGACTTGACCTGATGTAGCTGTTCTTTCGAAAATTTCATGTTGATAGAGACAATCAAAATGGTTTTGTATCAAAGTCGTAGTACTTAACATATATAATACAAAAAGCGATCACTTGTGTAACACGTCTATTCCACACGAAGGCTCATACTGAACACACAAACAACTCATACTGAATATAAAAAATCTTTTAAGACAAATCAAAAAATAGTTTAGTTGGCCTTGCACAGAGTTCTTGAGAATATCACCAAAGTCATTAATTTCTCCACAGGGTATCTCAATTGCCACCAGAACATCATTTTCGTTTTCCTGGTACATAAAACTGCAAGTTTAATTTATTTTTTCAAAATTGATCTGGGGCGTTATACCTTTGATAAATTTGTTGACTTATGTTCTAAAAAATCTGATGTGGCCAGGCACATGACTTTATCATACTACATATAAAATTAATAGTTTAGCTGAATGAGATTCTATTTGATCGAGATCGGCCGTGTCTGCATTAAAATAAAACTGGTAGAACTAGACAGATATATGGATTAAAGCTGCGTTCGGATATTGTACTCCGTTGACATCGGGCACACCGTCCAAATGACACGTGTTATTGGGTGTAAAAAGTGTTAGGGTGCGTTCGTTTGTGAGGATTGGTGGTAATGGTAGGTAATGGCGGTGGTACCAGACGAATTTATAGTATTTCTCACATTTCGTGATGGTGACACATATTAGTTTGCATGTACATAGACTTGTGTCACTAGCAATTTCTATTAGAAATACTATAATGGCGTCTACTACCACTGCCATTAGCACTAATGAAAACGCACCTTAACGGTGTACAATATCCGAACGCAGCTTGTATTGACAGTAGTATTGTCAAAACAGCTTTTGACACTACCTACTGGCATTAGAATCATATCTGACATATAATCTGACTTATCCTGGCTACTAGTTTTGATGCAGTACGAGCGATCTCGACGAAATAGAATTTGCGCATGCAGCTAAACTATTGATTGTACCAAAAAATGTCATGGTCATAAATTATTCAGAAGTTCCTCCAGTTCATTTTTAACAGAAAGCTTTTCAGCTCTAAGTTTGGCCATAAAACTTCTAAATATGAAGTTTCGGCCTTTAGTAGTTTCTCCGGAATCGTCGCAACAAAAAACGGGTACACACACACACACACACACACACACACACACACACACACACACACACACACACACACACACACACACACACACACACACACACACACACACACACACACACACACACACACACACACACACACACACACACACACACACACACACACACACCCACATCCACACACACACACACACACACACACACACACACAGACATTTTTTTGTACCTTGGTCAAAAATGTTCAGGGGACCCAAAAGGACATATTTCCGCTAAAATCTCAAATTTTTTTTTGGCACGATTACAATACTTTACACACTACGTATGATAAAGTAAAAATAATTAATATCGGCTAAAGTTCACAAATGTTATTGAACATTAACGCTTAAATTCCAAAAGTTTACTTGAAAATCTGCATTTGTTACAAACATTCAGATATTGGGATGAATCGGAAACCAATTTATTGAGAATTGATACGGCGTTGCATGAGACTACTTGAGACCCTGACATCTCACTAAGTATTCCATAAGGTGTCTCAAAGTTAGCCCACCAAAACATCATGATGATTCTACGAAATGCAAAAATCATCTAAATCCATTAATTATAAAAGTTATTAACCATCAAAGTTTAGCAAATCACTAGGTATACAGATCACAAGCTTTTAATTCATGGTCCCAAATTATTGAGTATGCCCTGTTACCTATTACAAGAAGCAGAGAATAAGGACTTCAAGAAATTCAGAGAATATTTCTCTCGTTAAATGTCTCGTCAAAACAAATGTAGACGTATTAAATTGACTTCTTATATCATCGGACCCTGTCATCCCCAACATGCGGGAAGTACCCAACAGGAGACATAAAAACTTGGACAAGGGTATTTTGGAGTTACTGATGTCACCTAATAATATAACGTTTATTCGAGCAGCACCAAAATAAGTAGATAATACATATTCTTTCTATTGCGCTCTCTTGGGCACGCGCAATAGCCCTTCCAAAACCTCCATTGTGTTCCAAAACCTCCAAAGCTCTCGGGCCTGTCGGCCCTCGAGCTTTTTAAACGGTCACCCTCGGGGCATAAACATCCGTTTAATGCCCCGTTTAATGAAATGGGATACTATTTACTGACATATAAAAAACTAAACGAAAGGTAATGTTACATTGAGAACTCAAATTCATAAAATTGGAGTTCACTGTGTCTAATGCATAATCCAAAAACTGTTTCTGACTACATTAGGACAAATTTTGATAATTATACAAAAAAAACGCTCAATTCTATCGCATATAGGTGACGGATTTCCTCGAATATTGAAATTATTAGTTTTTACTTTTTTCAGCAGGGCGTTTATGGCATGTACATGGTACAAATGGTTCGATGTATAAAGTGATTTTATATTTGTAATCTGCATACTCGAAAGTCGTACGTAAAAACTCGTAAATGCTGTCGCTTTGGGAGCTATGTTGCCAATGACAGTCTATCGTTTATGTTCTGTTAATGTTACACACTTAAAAAATGTTCCTTTAAGACCTGCCACAAACGTTCAGTTTCAAATGACACTTTGTTGACGTTCAGTTGAACTGTTCAGTTGAACTGTTCAGTTAAACTGTTCAGTTGAACTGTTCAGTTGAACTGTTCAGTTGAACTGTTCAGTTGAACTGTTCAGTTGAACTGTTCAGTTGAACTGTTCAGTTGAACTGTTCAGTTGAACTGTTCAGTTGAACTGTTCAGTTGAACTGTTCAGTTGAAAGACAGATCAATCTTTCAGTTTTTACAATGGTTTCGAGGAGCAGGTAATTTTACAAAAAAAAAACTAAAACCGTAAAATGTAAAAAATCAAAAAAGCGCAAACAATGGAGCAAGAAGTCCAGACGAAATCAATCTTCGGACAGCAGCTTATTAAAAGAAATGAGTGGCGAACAAGTACATTTCCGCAATTATTTGCGTATAACAGAAAAATTGTACCAAAGGTTTCTTTCGCTGGTTTCTCCTTTGATTAAGGAGCAAGTATACCCCACTAATGAAAATTTTTGTTAGTGTTTTGAGAAAAACTATTTGCAATGGAAACTAACCACAGGTGATATAGTACGTAGAAAAACGCATGAAACAAACGCTAACGTCAAAGGTGTCTTAGAAAACCCAATTTTTTTTCTAAATCGCGGGTTCGAAATCACGTAAAAACGATAAATAATTCAAACTAAGTTCATAGGTAAAGCCTTTCTATTTTTTAATGTTCTATTTTGGAAAGTCATTTTCATAAAATAATAATGTATACCAAAAAAATGAATGTCGTTATTTAATATTTTATTACTTTTATATACTTTCCAATATGCAATACTACATCAGAAAACCACTGTAAAAATTTCATATCTCTACAATGCGTATTAACGCTAGGATTTCGAACCTACGGTACACTTCCGGTAGACTACATCGTTAAGAAGAAAGATGTAGTCCTTGCTTCTGATCCCATCCTTCCTTCATATCTCAAACTGTTACTTTTATTGATCACAGATTGCTTGTTAGCACCAGGTCCAGCTTCTTTGCTAATTTGTCATATGCAGCATCCTTATTAGGTCATAATATTGTCATGACATATTGGGACATATGGGTTTGACATATTACTCGACATCTTTACAAGACACAACCAAACGCACTGGCTCGTGAAACAAATTTTACTGTACAGTTGGATCCCCACACACGCAACGATCATTCCGTTGAAAAAAATAAATTTCATTCGTCTCAGTTTAACTGCGACGTAGAGGTTAAACTGTACCTGTACGGTACAGTTAACTGAACAGTTCAAACTGTCAGTTGAAACTGAAGGTGTGTGGCCGGCCTTTGTTGGAAAGTCCGGCCTTTTAGTAGAGATCGGAATGTAGTTTTTGCTTACACTGTAAAAAATAAATGTAATTTTACATAACTATACGTGAAAAAACTACAGCATTATTCACGTAAATCTTCATTATTAACGTAAAAATCGCATTTGTTTTTTACACCATGACAGTCAAATCACGCCTGCCGTATTATGAGTGTCTTTGCCACAACATGCATCACTTAATGCAGTTAATGATGCAGTTAATGCATCAGTATCTGACAACAAATTATCTGCAATCTTGCACAGTCATGTAATTATGTTTACTGCATATGCTGTTTTATTGTAAGTAGCCAAAATGCTTAAGAATCTACAGGAATTAAGAAAAATAATTCACTTTGTGCTAATTTTTCTTATCTTGCTTGGTTTTCCTTTTTTCAAATATTTACTTGCTTATATACTTGCTTATTTTAATCAATTTCTAACTAATTTTACTAGTTTTTAATGGATAATAGTGCAATATGTCGACGATAAAAATACAATGTTAAAAAATCGAAATCTTATTGAAAAATTAAAGTTCTCAAAATCAACGATACTTATGTTAGTCACAGTTTCTATAAGTTCCGTTTTTATGGAATATATTAAGGCAGGATACCACCTTTGACTGCAATTTTGGAGGCGTATTTCATGATTTTTTTTTGCGTACAAAGAACGCGCAGAAACACAATCGGCTTTAGTCATTTATTAATGTAACTTTAATCTGTAATTACACATTTTATTAAAACTGAAAATGTAAGTAGACTCTCCTGTAGCTGGGCTAAAGTACATTCATTTGTAGGAACACCGTTCGACGGTGTGTCAAATTCCGCTCTGTACGTGGTTCCTAGAAGAAAAAACAAAGAATGGTCCTATTAACAACAATAGTAATGCTGTACGTAGGGATTTCGTTAATTTTCGAGTTTTAAGAAAATGGCGGTTATTTTAACAAAAAGGTTAATTTTTTTGGGTAACCAAGTTTATAAAATTATGCTCAAAAAAGAAAATAACAACGCTACAGCAAAAGTCCTACGTATATGAAAATTGTAAGAGTAATCTGACACACCGATTTGAAAAGCATCGTTTCCAGAAAAGCTCGTTTAAACTTCTATATAAATATAACTAGTAAATATTTTCTACTTACCGTCTACTTACAAAAGTAGAGGGGAGAAAGGTACAAAAGCAAAAAATAGGCGTGCCTTGAAACCGAGGAACAGCAAAAAAAGCCGCAGCGGCTTCTTTTTGCTGTTCCTCGGTTTCAAGGCACGCCTATTTTTTGCTTTTGTACCTTTTTCCCCTCTACTTTTGTCTTCCCCATGATGAACTCGTGAACATTTTACTTCAACTTCAACATCTACTTCACTATTTTGAACTAGAAGAATCCGTAATGTGGTCGGTAAATTGTATATGAGACAGACAGTGTGCCTGCTCGGCAGCCCGAGAAACGCGTTGAAAGCGCTCTGCTCCTAACCGGTTTTTACGCACGAAAAAAAAATTTGGCTACCTTTGTAATGAGTGAATTTCGATTCTAAACACTTGAAAGAGTACTTTAAGTCCAAAAAAAATTTTTTTAAAGTGTATAGATGGTATCCTGCCTTAAGGCAGGGTATGTGCATTATCGCAAATTAGTTGAGAAAGAAAAAGAAATTAGATGAAATCCTAATAAAAATTGTGTCTGGTAACTTTAGACAATTAAGCGGGCAGAAAATTAACGTGAGATTACGTTATTCAGTATGACCGTTCAAATTTATATGAATTCATAGATAATGGAAGAAGAAAGATATTACATTTCTTTCAAAAAATGTATGTAACTGAAATCATTATTATTTTTTTATTCGCTCACGTAAAACTCGGAATTCCGCATCATCTAACTTCATTGGGCATATCAAATGACATCTATCGCGGTTCGCCCATTGAGCTACAAACAGACATCGTGTCTATACGAGTAATATTTCATGGGTTATTTTTATGAATGAAGAACTTACCTTGGCGTAGCTCTGAATAATTTGAAATTTAAAGCCAATTACGTCAGTAGACCGAGTAGACGTAAGGAACTTTTATATGTTAATAAAAATATATTACCTACTATTTTTATTTTAGTGTTAATTTGCAACATTTGTTTTTTTAATTTATTCCAATATCTGATTAAATTCGTGTAGAAGAAATATAATTTCAATAATACTTAACGTGCACTTGCTGTATACGTTTAATGTGTGTCCACCTTGTTGAAATAACAGCACGTAGTAAACGTAGGATAAAATGATAAATTATAAAATTTGGTCTTCTGGGCTGTATTTCTAGTAGTGCAGACAATAGTTACTCCACAGGGCCGACTGCCAGTCTCAAACTTAGATCATATACATCATTTTGGTTCTCCCAGTATAATTAGATTAGACATTTTTTGTTCAATTTTGCAATGTATGTTTTTAGGTACATGCAGTATAAAAAAGGCATTACCGGCCTTTCAGATGGCCCTACCGGTCTGGACGGGTGAATACCAGCCAGTAAGCATCCATGTTGCTTGGTTAGCGCCAAAGAACCAACCAACTTGACACCTGAATATGAATATTTTGTCGCACGTCATAACCCGGCAAGAATTTATTTTCTAAACTTTATATTGACTGAAGTTAATATAGCAACAGCTGAGAATTTGTTACTATTGTTGACTCTGTTTGTTTCCGGTGATCTTAATTTTCCAAAACAAAAAAGAGTTACATGTAACTAATGGTGTTTGTAGTGATGTTGAGGGTGCCTCATTTTCATAGTATCTCTTACTGCTTTCATAGAACCCTCATCATAATGATTACTCAAATGGTATGATATGATCAAAATGAATTCATTAAACGATTTAGCTTGTAGGTATAGAAATATATCCTATAATATCTTAAGTGGTGCATAGTGGAACAGTCCTTTCATATACAGCACGTTTCCCCGAACGCTAGGCATAGAATTTACGGAAGAACGGCAACATCGCTCTCCCCACCTGGCGTATTTGTCAGCGGCTACGCGCTTCGTTTAAAAGTACATCGTACATAGTAGTTTGTTGTTCGCAGGATCGGACGTGTGCGATTTTGTGATTCTTAAAAAAATTCACGTTCATGGTGTAAAACCGGTTGTAAAAGTTGTCCCTTACGCTAGAGAGCGTTTCGGCTGTTACGGTGTTGGCAGCTTCTGTAATTTTTGCTGTCAACTCCCGTAAATTATATGCCCTATTGACTTCATCTACATAAATGGTATTTTTATATAATAACCTCACATAAAAATCGTTCGGAGACAGATCAGGTGATCTTGTGAGCCAACGAATGTCGCCTGTCCCACTAATAAGACGTTCAGAAAATGCGGTTGTTAAAAACTCCGCAACAAAACACTAGCTGAAACCAAACATCAGCCTGATCTACACCGCGAAATGAATGGCGGGGAGTACTTGCTCTTGCAGCAAAGTAACGTACTTCTGGGTGTTAAGAGATCCATCGATAAAGAATGGCCCAACTAAATGATTACCTGGAATACCAGCCCAAACATTTAGTTTTTCGGGTTATTGAGGACGGTACGCATAACTTCGGTGCTGATTTTCTGTGGCCCAATATCGCAGAATGGAAAGAGGTTTACCATCTAACGGAAACGTCGATTCATCGGTAAAAAAATATATTTTTTTATAAAATTTTCATCTGCGTTCGCCTTTTCCATTACAGTTTCACAAAACTCCATTCTACGAACATTCTGCGAAGGTTTCCTGATTTTTTGAGTACTTATAACACCGAAATTCACCCTTCTTGAGAGCATAAGCAACGGTTTTGTTACCAATATCCAATTCCTCGCCAATCCCTCGAGTGGATTTCCTATCGGCCTGTACTACAGCAGATTAGTACATCCCGTCGTTCTTTTACCTCAATTTCTTGTGGACTTATTTATCTCCCTTGGATGACAAGTACTGCAGCTCTTTAGACAATGATATTTTCATCTGCGTTCGCCTTTTCCATTACAGTTTCACAAAACTCCATTCTACGAACATTCTGCGAAGGTTTCCTGATTTTTTGAGTACTTATAACACCGAAATTCACCCTTCTTGAGAGCATCAGCAACGGTTTTGTTACCAATATCCAATTCCTCGCCAATCCCTCGAGTGGATTTCCTATCGGCCTGTACTACAGCAGATTAGTACATCCCGTCGTTCTTTTACCTCAATTTCTTGTGGACTTATTTATCTCCCTTGGATGACAAGTACTGCAGCTCTTTAGACAATGATATTTTTCAAATTGATGCACAATATTGAAAATGGTATGTCTGCACGGGATCGGTCTGTCTTCAAAAGTGACTGCAAACAAATCCAGGCACTGTTGCGCTGAATTGCCACCATAATCTACTTGATGATTTGAAGTTGTTCTAGCGAAGGGTATATCGCGATTACTAGGTTCTGAACAAACGTTGTTAGCGTTGTTAGATCTGCGATAGTTTTGCCGTTGCTTGCATGTGCCGCGAAACGCAAAGCCAGACCTGCTCGCAAAACTGCCTTGGCCAGACCTGCTGTCCCACCACCATAATTAGCTTCTTACTCAACCGGCGGGGCGTTGGCAGTGTTGTCACAGAATAGTACAACCAGAATATCCACTCTCGGCGGCACCTTTGACATATGTTGGCCAGATTGGGTGACCTCGCGCCATGTTTTTGTGTGGATAGATCAGGGCCAGCTTAAGGTATGCGTTTACCTGTTCGCATCTTTCGTATCGGATTTATATTTTCTAGACAGCAAGTTCCGATTCGGACGATGCGGACAGGTGGACGCAGGTTTAATAAACTTTTTGAAATTATTACATACATCACTTGAAATAAAACTTATTAAGTTTTAAACTTATTAGTAACGTATAATGTTCTGGTTATACTATTCTGTGGTATTGTCTCGTGATATACTATTCGTGGTATTGTCTCGCTAGTTTATAGAGGTCTATGCCTAATTTTTGCGGACACATACTGTATGTATGTCCCAGTATATACCGCCCGACATTGTCCTGATATGCACCCACTTGTTAAAAATGTTATAATTTTGATTATACGGTTGATTATTAGTGTCCCGGCGGTCAATAGACATCAAATCGTTTGAGCAAGAAAAAAATGTTTTATACAAGAGTTGTTTGACTGATTAGTTTCTATAACGTAAGATTATTTTCATTTATACAGGGTGTTGCATTTAGGCGTGACGGAAAATCAGACCATTTTTTTAAATGGATCGCCCTGTATATCATGCCATATTATGAATACTAAGGACGTTGTCTTTCCAACTGTATACGTTGTACCTGTGTAAAGTAAACAGTTTCTGAGATATTCTATTGTTTGTCAAAAAATTGGCAATTGAAGGCCTTTCTTAAAAACTACGTAATTACTACATTGTTGCAGATATTGTCCTAAACATTTTGTCACATAATAACTAAACCCATAACTAGATGCTGATGTCATGAAAAATTAAATGCGCTATACAGGGTGATCGTAGCATGCACTAGTTTTTAAACATTTTTAAATGGCTTTTCTTGAGATTTTTAAATGGAACATCCTGTATATTATTTGCTAATGAAATATCCCTTACGGTCCTTGTAATTTATATTTACTATATCGTATGTCTATTTTTTGTTTTTATGGTATTTGGAATTTAAAGTGTAGTATGCTATTTAGTATCTTAATATTGCTCTGTATACAGTGTGCTCGGTAGCATGATGTAAAATATTTAAAGGGTTATAGAAGAAGCCAGTTAGAACCTATTTAACTAGATTTATTCATGTAAAAAGTATTACGGTTATCAAGGTATTACACAATTTAATCAAGCATGTTGTGCAATTTTTACAAACGTACAGCGAGCGAACCTGAAGACATAGTAACTTCAGTTGGGCTCCGAAGTAAACCAGAAACAGTGCAATTTTAGGTGGACTATCGTGAAAAATTGTTCACTTGTGTGAAAATTGTGCGGAGACGTTTCATTGTAATAGTATGTGCATTGTGCACTCATACACAAAAACAAACAGAAACGCTAAAACCTGTCTTGATGAGGTACGTTTGAGAACGGATTAGTATTCAATACAAAAAACAACCAACAATATCTACTTACTAATGTTAATTGGTTTAAAATAGGTTATTTTTCTGGAGAGACAAATGAAAATTGGGATAATATGAATGACAGTATGAAAATATTGATAATATGAATGGAAAGTCGGTTATTTGGAAGTGTTTTTAATAGATTTTTTTTTGCAATGAATGAAAATCTGTATCTAACGATGTCTATCAGTTTGCTTTTGTTGCATATTTGGTTCTTGTGTGTGAGCACATCAATCACATCAACGAAAATCTGATTTTCAACACTCAAAAGTCAACAAATTTTCACGATAGTTAACCTAAAAGTACAGGATTTAGGGTTTACTTTACCAGTAATTTGAAATTTTTAAATCGCGTGGTCGGTTGCCTTACGATAGACGGCAAAATATACTTACAAAAGTTCATATAAAATTCTTAATATGTTGATAACGGTAATACTTTGTATAAGGATCAAGCTGGTTGAATCGTTACTAAAGTATCTCTTCTCTCACCACTTGAAGATTTTACATCAAACTACCAAATACCTTATTCATACCAATATTAAAATTTACAATTGCCTTACATTTTCGTTAAATTGCAAATATCACAAAAAATAGTTACATTTGGTGTATGACATACTAGATGTAAATTGGAGCGAAATAAAGGGTGATTACAGCCAACACATATTATACAGGGTGTTCCATTTAAAAAACTCGGGAAAAAGTCATTTGAAAAACATCAAAATTTACTAAGTTCAATGAACACCCTGTATAGTTTATCTAATATCTTTGGATACTTATCATCAACCTACTGGCTTTGCCTATTGTCACATAGTTTAAAGGCAAAATCGGCAAAAGTGTCGCTTTTACATAGTTTTTAAAAAGACCCTGCAACGGGCATATTTTGGAAAAACAGATGAATATCTCTGGAACTATTAACGCTGTGACTTAGCAACATACACGGTTGGATAAACAAATTGAGTAGTATTCATAATATAAACAACTTTTGTATAAAATATTTTTTTCTTTCTCAAACGATTTATTAACTATGGACCGCCGCGATACTAATAACTCAGCCTGTATATACAGTAATAATAATATATGTATATACAGCTGTCATTACTGCTTTACAGCAGGTTATCGCAGGAATGTGTAAACAAATAATCGCTGCTACAATGACAATATGCTCGACGTTAAATCATTTCCAGACATCCGGTACAATAAATCAAAACTATGTCAAATTAATTTCCAATTTTAGAATGTACCATAAAACCAGTTCAACAAAACAATCTGATAAAGCAATACATATACTGTAATCTCCTACAAGGATTTAATTATTTCTGCCAAAGTTGTAATTAAAGCTGCAATTGTTACATTCCTATTATCTTATCAGAAGTGCAATAATTAAAAATAATTCAAAAAATGAAGTGCACACTCGATATTTATCACATTTATTCTAAACTTAGATTGGCTGGATGATTGGCACATTATCACAATTATACCTACTCGGAGGCTACTGACAGTATCAAAACTATAAAGTACAAACTTTTCAAACATTTGTGTACTCATCATCCTGCAACATCTAATTCGCATATCCGCCAAACAAATGAGGGATTGCCCGAAAGATAATCTCAACGAGACCATGTCCCTAAATTTTACTACGACCGACGTGTTAAAGTGTGACATGTGGGCTTATAACGCATATTGGATTATGATGTTCTCGCATGTATTTTTCATGCATGTTTACAGAAAGACATCGAAATATTTTTAGGTAACATGACGCATTGTTATCTGTGTTGATAAGTTTAGTACTAATTGTTATCCGGGCTATCTGTTGAGAAGGCTGTTGTTTGACGACGCCGACGCCATGGTGGATTAGGTTATTGAGAAGGATTGCTAACCAGACGGATGGCAGTAGGTATATGAAGTTACATCTGGAATAACATTCTAGAAAGTCGTTAGACCGCTTACCAATACGAACATTGTCAAATATAAAGGCACAACGGTTAAAAACTGTGGTTTGGCACCCGTATTTGAAAGAAACTCTCATGTCTTTCTCTCTCTATCGTACTTCCATATCAGGCCACACACCTTCCGAGTTGACAGATGCCACGCCTTCTTCTTTTCTCCCACTTTTACCCTTGAAGAGTTGAAGTAAATAATGAACTAAGTGCCAATCATTCAAAAATTGGTTTTATTACATTAAAGTGGGCTGGATATCACTGGCTTTAATGTAAATAACGGGCTAATATGTCGTGAAATGCCTAACAAACGTGACCGCTCGATCTCGCATGAGTTAACTTTCGGCGTATTTTCGTAAATAGCGCGCTAAGTGCCTTTAGTCAGTGTCAGTAGTTGCTTATAATTAAAAAATTATGCATTTTATAAAAAAAATGATTCCTACAAAAACTCTTACAATTAAAAAAAAATATAAATATACAGGATGTTCTATTAGAAAAAGAAAAGGTTTGCAAATTTCTATAATAAAATGAATAATATATTAAACAAGAGCTTGTTTAAACCCAAAAACTTTTATTTGAAGCATTTTTTAAACTATTTACGGTTGGGGAATTATTTAGGTGTTCCGGTAATTTTGACAAATTTTGATATATAAATTTTGTATACTTTTAACTAAAAAATGATACATTTTATAAAAACAAAAGATTCCTATAAACAATTCTTAGAATTAAAATATGTAAAAATATACAGGCTCTATTTGAAAAAAGAAAAGTTACCAAATTTCCATAATAAAATATATTTAAACGATAGCTTGTTTAAAGCCAAAAGAAGTTTAGTTTGAGTCTTTTTTAAATTTTTTACGGCTGGCGATTTATTTGCGTGTTAATTTTATTTGCGGTAATTTTATTATTACAAAAAGTTCATGTCATTTCTGTTTTTTTTATTTTAGAATTACATTTTATTTTGATTTTTAATAAAAAGAAAATGAACGATATTGTTGGTATCAATACTGTGTGATACCTTGAGTAGTTTGTAAAAATATCAAAGCTTGTTTTTGTTTTTTTTTTAATAATAATTCAAAATAAAATGAAAACGTTGAGTGGATTTTTATTTCTGGTCCTAACTTTTTCTGAAGGAAGTTACTAAAATAAGTCATTTTCAATGTAAACTTTATATAAACATCTTTAGATTAGAAAGATTGCACAAAAAACTACAGTTTTTCAGTACATTTGCAAAATAACAAATAACCGCATATTTAAAGAAAATTAATGACTATAAAATTCAGCAGAACTATCAAATTTAGCTATTTTGCATGGCTATCAGTAAACGAGGTCCCCATGTATTTTCTCGAACAACGAACAACTCTGTAGGAAGTATACTTGGTCAAGCAACTTATTTTTATTAAGTTTTACTTCCTATTATTACAAATAACAACTTAGCTTAAACTATGTATAATTAAATATTATGGCACTTATAGTTGAATCAATTTAACTTTGCGTGTTGTCAAAAGTGACATGCGGTAGTTGCGATATGATTAAATGCATTCCCACTCTTTCTACTGCATGCTAAACTATTGACACTAACGTTGGACGTATGTCTCGGCTGACTATGATACACGATCTCGAATGCTAATATGTATACTAGTGCACAGAAGAAAGACAGAACTACAGTACGTCGGTCATTGGGTAGTTCGGATCTCCAGCGGCGTCGCTAACAGGAAATTCAGGGTAACTGTCAGTTGTGCTGGTTTTGCACTTTAAAATGCCTTGATGCAATTCTTCAGGTATTAATTATTGTCCATTCGTCCTATTGCGAACATTCTTACATTATTTCTTAGAGAGTTGCGGATGCATTAAAAATAAGTCTAAGGACAGTATCTAATGTTAAAAGTGCCAAGGAGGCAAACGAGTCATTTTGTACCAGAAGAAAATCTCGAACTCGGAGGAACCCAAAAACCAAAAGACGTTGATGAGGGTGCAAAAGTGCAAGTTCGCAACACATTGTATAACCTTTACGCTGCAAGTACGCTATTGCATTACCATATTCTTCCTGTAGACAACATTTAGCAATATTTAATACTAGGAAAGCATGCTACCATTACATCCTTAACGGAAGAGCTGCGTGAAAGTCTCTTTTGATTGGTGTTTGATTGATGGGTGTTAAGCTGGACTCTAAAATGACTTGGGAGCATCATGTAAACTATGTTCGTGGCAAGCTGGGAAAGTCGATATATTTCATCAGAATCTTAAAAAATTCTCTATATATAACATCGCTAGTGCATGCATATTATGGACTATTTCATTCTATAATGGCGTATTCGATTATAAACTGGGGCCATTCTCCACATATGCGGAAGATATTTAAAATGCAGAGGCGATGTATTCGTGTGCTGCTTGATGTGGATTACACTGAAGAGTGCAAATGGTGCTTTGTAAAACTGGGTATCCTCACGGCCCCAAGCGTGTTTATTTTAGAATGCTTAATGTATGCACACGAAAATAATAATAAACTAACGAGAATCAACACCGTTCATTCATACGCCACAAGGTTTGGTGACAAATTGCGCCATGAGTTTCTGCGTCTCCATAAATCCAGAACTGGGACTTCCTATTATTCGATAAAATTTTATAACGCCATTCCATCCAACGCTAAAGTCTTGCCAGTGGATGCTTTTAGGAAAACAGTTAGACGGTTTCTTATTGAAAAGGCAGTGTACAGCTTTGATGAATTCATGGATCAGTGTAGTGATTTGATGAATTAATTTTAATCATGTATTTGAAAAATTAAATACTAAATTGTCTTGACCTGTGTAACGTATCTTGTTTACGATTAACATCAATAAATACTATGACTATGACTATAGTTATGACTCCCTACGATGACCCTGTATGCAGACGTATGCTTTCCCTTTGGCAAAATTTATTCGACTACTCCACTGGCCGAATGACAACAGTCGATTGCACCAGACGACTGTCACTTTTGACAACACGCAAAGTTAAATTGATTCAACTATATCACCTTCTACGAATTTTTGAATTTACTTTATATTCGTTCTTGCGATACAAAACCTCGGCAAAACACAACACCACCATGTGATGTACAATCTGTGCAACAAATTAGGGATGGCTTTACATAAAACATTTCTCTTACTGCACACTGTTTTCTAAATATCTCGTTATTTACTTCAACTCTTCCCTTATGGACCGGACATCGCTTAGGTTTTTCTCATCCACGCTAACTTACCAGTCCGGGACCAGTATTTAGCAAATGCAACGAAATGATGTGTCTATGCTTACACAAAACCAGCTCGAGACCAAAAACCGGCAGGGTCTATCTACCCCAGTGTTGCCAGGTCTGGGGATTCATTCTGGGGAATTTCAGCACCGTTTGAAGATTTGGGGAATTTGTTACACAATCTGGGGATTTTTTTACTTTCCTATTTAATAGAAATTTGATTTATTGCAGAATTGTTGAATTTTGTTACATATATTATGATATATTTTAACTTGACTATTTGGCCCAAATTTAGAAATTTTTTTATTTTTTTAATACAAGGAATGCTGAATATTCCGGAACATATCCAAATTTGGCAATATTGATAAAAAAAATTATTATGTCTACCTCATAGTACTGAATCTGTGGAGCGTATTTTCAGCGCAATTAATTGAAATAAAACATAAATGCGCAACAGACTCAGCACGGAGACACTAAATGGGATTATCTACTCAAAAGGACGTCTAAAAAATCAAAGTGCATCCAATTTTTATATACCGCAGGATATGTTGTGTAAAGATAGTAATAGCATGTACTAGGAGAATGTGCAGGCCTAATAGGCCTGCTGGTCGACCTAGGTAGATCGCCGAAGCGTCAATGCTCGTACGTTCGAAGCGGTTACGGGCGCGCCATCTATTGCTTCGTAGCGTAACCTCAATAGCGACATGTGTCGCCATCTGGTGACCGCGTCGCAAAGCGCGCGGCCGTTGCCTAGCAACCGCGATCGATTGGCATGACGACACGCTGGCGAGGACAGTCCGAAACGATACTCCATAAATTTAGCTTAATCGAGTTAAAAAATAACGAGAACTGGCCGGAAATTGGACGAAATCGAAAGCCTAAGCGCTGTACAATCCAATTTTAGGCGGAAAATCGGCGCCTGCGGCGCCGATTTTCGCTTCTCCGAGGAGCAGACCCTTCCCCCGATTCACCGATTTTCGTAAACTTCTTGCGCGGACTGTGTTAGACTTTTAGTATATAGTAGGGACTAGGAGAATGTGCAGGCCTAATAGGCCTGCTGGTCGACCTAGGTAGATCGCCGAAGCGTTAAGAGGGAAACAAAAAGCCCGGATGCTGCTACACGCGCGACTTGATTATCTCGTACGTTCGAAGCGGTTACGGGGCGCCATCTATTGCTTCGTAGCGTAATGCCAACAGCGACATGATGATGTGCCGCCGTCTGGTGACCGCGTCGCGAAGCGCGCGGCCGTTGCATAGCAACCTCGATCGGTTGCCATGGCGACGCGCTGACCTGTACACTCCTAAAGCATAATCCATAAATTTACCCGAATCGAGGTAAAAAGTAACGAAAACTGGGCCGAAAATGAACGAAATCGAAGGCCTAATTTCCGCCTGAAATTTGATTCTACAGCGCCTGCGGCGCCGATTTTCGCTTCTCCGAGGAGCAGACCCTTCCCCCGATTCGCCGATTTTCGTAAACTTCTTGCGCGGGCTGTGTTAGACTTTTAGTATATAGTAGGGATAGCTAAGAACCAAAACGCGATTTTAAGGTTTTTTTCGGAATTTATTTTCATTTGTTGAATTTTTATAAGGGCTTTTTGTAGTAAAGAAATTTAGCATATTTCTTTTATTTAATTTTCTTAGTAAAAGTTATTGTATATATTTTTAATTATTTTCTCTACTTTATAAACATTGGTAAGAAAAACAAAGAATAAAACAGTTTATTCACATATCAATCTATTACCCATGCGATTAGGCAAGCGAGTTATTTGACAGTTGGCAATATACATCAATATGTGGTTTCGTTATGAGGTTATAACGAACGCAATGTAGAAAATAGTATATTATAATACAAATTTTATAAGATAAAAAATCATTCCATTAAGACTTTCATTTAACTCGTTCGACAATAAGTCGTATCAAACGAGTGTTATATACAATTCTTTCTACTTTGCGACATCGATTTTACACCAATTTCAAAAATTGCGGTTGTTATCTTAAAATTTATAGTAGTTATAATAATTATTATCTTCAACAGTTGGCAGTAAAACTGACAAATACGACTGAGGCGAGCGAATAGCGATTGAGATGTT
Source organism: Aphodius sticticus (assembly GCA_963966075.1). Taxonomy (NCBI): domain Eukaryota; kingdom Metazoa; phylum Arthropoda; class Insecta; order Coleoptera; family Scarabaeidae; genus Aphodius; species Aphodius sticticus. The sequence goes on along the minus strand of OZ014508.1, from coordinate 51,633,551 downwards.
AGCACTATTTGACGCTTGTCATCAATATTACCAATCTAGGAAAACTCAGAGTTACTAAAAGCTAGTGCTCTAGTGTTTTCATAATGAGAGCGAAAGCGGTTTCGTTATGAGTTTATAACGAACGTAAAGTAGAAAAACGAATTTTGCAGAATATTTACAATTTGTAGACCTAATTCGACAACACTAAAGTGTAGGCTATTTACAGACCGTTGTTGGTAAACCAACTTATTTCCAACTGAACTCAAAATGCCGATTGATATACAGCCCGTTAGCCAGGGAGTGGCGCGTGCGTTATTGTTCTTAGCAACAAGCAAACATGCCATAGATACGTTCGTATGGTCGTGGCGCGTGAGTTATTGTTGTTAGCGACAAGCAAATTTGCTCATAGATACGTTCCAGAGGGAAACCGCTGATATCCCCACTCCTTCCACCTAACCATTCGAAAAGACTCGCATTCGCTTCAAGAAAATGACGAGAATAGGGTCCCTGGACCTGATATTTGACTACCATAAATTATTTATGAGGCCTTTTTCACATCTTTCCTATCTCTCGGAGAAGGTTTTGAGGAAGGCCTGAAACCCCTGAGGGCCGTGGCAAGAAAGCGAGGAACCAGAAAATGTTTCTGGCCTAACCTGGATTTCAGAATTATATTATTATATTATATTATTATTATTATTATTGTTATTTGGATTTGTAATCAAAATATCACCGGTCGTATAAAATACTGATAAAAGAATGTTAAAAACTACCTACATTTTAAATAACATCCACAAATTGTCAATATTATACGCTAATTTAAATTGTCTAAACGCTAAAGTAACTGAAGACACGTGTTTAGCTAAATTTCCAGATACATATACGTAGCAGCGTTAGCATTATGGAATTATTATTTAATATATTTCGCAGTTTATGGTTTAAGTAGCGGTTTTGTACAGATTAAATTGCAGAAAATTACTTGCGGTGAATGATGTTCTATTAAATGTGAGCTAAGAGCTATGCAGATGTCGCTCGTCGTTTATTTGTAATGGTGCACTTACATGGTTCTTCGGTTTCACTTTCTCCGTTTCCCTTTTCAAACAGGACCGAAGGAAAATGTAACAAAATGAGGAATAATAGTCGGGTCATTTCACTAGAACGGTGAAAGCACTATGAGCATTATAATTCAGTTTCTCTCCGAGTTTTTATTATTTCTTCTGTAATTGTTTGTGTTGTGACTATAATAAAACGTTTTTGATTGAAGGATATAAATTATTGTCAGATGTGTGGCTATAGTAAATTATATCTATAGCTGTATTATATCTGTCTTCTTGGTGGTACTTTCAAGTCGTTAAACATTACAATCAGAGACTATGTAGCCGTTTTTATATGTATTTATACCTATCTATTTTTAATATTTCTCCAAATTAACCTACTCACAGCGGTGGTCGTATGGTTCCACCGTCGAGAGCTCACAACGAATACCGACCACTGGAGATTTTTAAGAGCCAGCGTTGCTTATCCCAACTAAACTAATCACAAAACACAACAAGAAATCCCTACCAATGCGCTAATACTACTAACTTTAAAAAACAAAATAAATAATATTTAAAAAAAATACTACCAGATACTATTTATATTTAGAAGTTATATGATATGACAATATTTAGAATGTCAAGTTCGCGAAATTTCAAGACATAGGCCAGCTACACTGGTCAAAAGAATTAGGGGATAATGACATTTTTTTTCAAAAATTAGAGTTGATTTTCTCCCAAACTATTTATTAGATTTGATGATTATTTCACTCACTGGTAGCCTAGTTCTTCAGCAGCAGTACAGATGAAGAGTTTACGACTTTTTGTTTTGAGTAAACAAAGGGTGTGGAAATAGGCTGGTTAGTTAACGATTTACTCGCCCGACATTATACCGCTTCAAATTTTGCACATATACACCTTTTATCTGTGCAAACTAAATGCCAATGACCTTGGCAGGGTGACGCCGGTCATAAACTCCCTAAAAGCCACCTCTCACGTGCACACTCGCGTTTTACTGCAAAGCAATCACGATTTGGAATTTTAGCACCTGCACAAAATCAATCCTTTATAAAAGTTTGTACAAAATTATAGTTTTAGTTTTAAAAGACAAAAATTAGCGCACGAGTTGTTTTGGGCACGACGAGCGTAGCTAGAAGTGCCCAAATGGAACGAGTGCGCCAATACGTCTTATAAAGCGAGTGTTATATACTATTTTTTCTACTTTGCGACATTAATTTTTCATATACATCAAAAATTGCGGTTGTCATCTTACAGTGTAGAGTAGTTTTGTATTCAACAGTTGGTAGTTGTGGTAAAATTCATAAATACGATTGACGCGAGCCAATAGCGATTGAGATGTCAGCCTTATTTGATACTTGACCAGTGGCGGATTAACTAAATTGGGGGCCCTAAGCGCAACCTGATTTCGGGGCCCCTATACCTTATCCATTCGAAGACAAAAATTAAACTATTGTAAAAAATATATACCTATTTGAGACAAAAATTAACAAAATCTATAAAAAGTTGTGCTAAAATATAATTTGAAATAAAAGCAATCAACAATTTTAAACAAATACATAATATATAACTACACAAACACAAAAATATATTATTACTATCATCTTATATTACAAATCTGAATAACTTAAAATGAAGCACGATGAACCACAGAATTTCAAAATAAATGAAGGAAGATTTTAGAAATTATTATGAATAATGATAATAATTTATTAATTAGTATAATTTTAAGTAAGAAAAAGATTACATTGCGGTTTGTAACTTGAAGGAAAACTAAATTATAGATTTAATACCAAATGCTAAATAAAATATAAGAAATTCGGTTTTTAATAAGTTTGCGGCCGCCTTTTAAATAATAAACGCAAAGAAAAGGACAAAAGAATAGTATATTGCCAAAAATAATTACTATTCGCACTAAAGCAAATGTTCAAAATATCCTATCCGCATGCTTGACAAAATGAAATTAGAATTTTAAAGATTACAATAACATTGAAAATTCAATTAATAATAAAGCATTATTTATTTAGTAATCAAGCTTTTACCTGTACCTAATGGTATATTCACACTAAATTCTAAAATAATCAAACTAATCTTTAAACATTATTATAATTTGAAATATGTTGAAATATTACAGCGAACTATTATTATTATTCACTTGTAATGTGAATATTATAACCAATTCAGGTGAGAATATTAAAAAAAAACCTTACCCCAGGTTTGAACTAGGGACATCCGCAATTTCCGTCCGGAGCTCTAATCAATTGAGTTTCAAAGGTTGGACATTAATAGGCGAATATGTCACTTCAAAGAAAGAATGACCATATTTGAAATTTGTTTGATTGTTTTGGAGATATTGATAAAAGGTGGACAAGATTGACAGTTTGGAAAAGTCGTGACGTTGGTCGAAATGTTGTTTTTTAGATTGACGAGTTTCCGGAGGTATTCACCTATCAATTTTAAAAATTCTTGGGGTCTTGTATTCGTAGAATGACTCGCTATCTCGTACACTAGAATAAACCCGTTTTACTAAATATTAACTTTTTTATCCAGCGTTTTTTTTTTTAGCGAAAGAGGGTATTTTCGATCTTGTATCAGAATCAAGTTGACAATTTAAATAGTATATTATTTGACGAGCACATAACTAAGGATATAAATCGCGAGCATGAATAAACATGCGAGCGATTTATACCAGTTGTGTGCGAGTCGAATACGACGTTTTATCTACGACTCATAAATTCCATTTTATATCAAATCTTTTAAATGTATTTGTCAATTGTGGCGAGGCGAAATGTCAAATAACTGTCATCCACGTAGGTTTAGACTGACTTTGACAGTACATTCGTACAATGATGACAGTTACTTCAAATAATGAAGTCACTATTTGAACGAATTATCATTATTATACAACGCTAGTGTCATTATAATCATTGGCGCGTATCATGATGGGGATTATATAGTCATAGATACGTATGCAATGAACTTATTATATGTGAGTCGTAGATAATAGTATATTATTATACAAGTTTTATAAGACGTCAAATTGGCGCACGAGTTGTCCAAATGGAACGAGTGCGCCAATACGTCTTATAAAACGAGTGTAATATACTATTTTTTCTACTTTGCGTCATTAATTTTATGTAAGTTTAGAAATTGTGGTTACTATATCGCGCAACGATGATCATAATGGAGCTTGGGGCAACACTTTTAACCCTACTGTGATAAATACATGAGACTTAACCTAAAAAGTTAATAACTTTAAAATAGTGGTTTCATAAGTATAATAATCAGAATAGAAGTGTTTGGCGGTGACTGATTAGTTACTTCGAAGAACAAGAACTTACTAAAGAATTGTTATAACGCTTAACGTTTAATAGCGGTGTCTACCTAATTCCGCTACGTAGCCGTTTCGGCTTATATATTTACAAGCACTTATAATTGAAACCCAATTCTAATTTCGGCAAAGTAGTTTATTAGAATAAATTATACTTAGTAAAATTACATGTGATGGAGGTAATACAAATACGTTGCACACAACCAGAACTAAGACGAAGTCGAAAGCGACGGACAAAAACGAATATGAATTGAACCGAGCATCCAAGCGTCCAAAATACTACCGAAAACTTATACGTTACATAAACTAAGAAATCTTCTACACTTTAAATGTACTATAGCTTCGTACGTGTATGCTGATAAACCATTTATTGCGCATATACAATCTCGCAGCAGTAATTAAAATCGTTCGTATCTACGATGTAGGTTTGATCTTTGCATAATACCTTATTAAAGTAAATGTGGTCCATGAATTATATCTGAAAAGGGGATTTGATGTTTAGTTGAAAAGAATGATAACGATCACTTACCAGAGTCATAAAACATCACCGTAAACGTCATGCTGGCGTATTTTGATGAACACAGCAAAACTAAGAAAGCCCCAATCCTTTGGCCATACTATAGCAGGCTACATCCATGTTTAAATATGTATAGAATAGTGATATTTCGCAGTTTATGTGATTGCAAGCGATTAAGAAGATGTGTGTGTGGTTATGTTGGGTTATGTATTGTACGTTGGACATATGGCATTTGATATCACTGTGTACCAATCAGACAAAAAAGTTACTGTTTTCGGTCTTACAATGTGTTAATTGTAACACTGAAAACAGTGTTACAATGTGTGCATTGTGAATGCAAAGTAGAAAAACAATTTTATTATTTAGGTACATTTTATTTATTTTTAATTTATATTTACTTCATGTATAGTTTACCCGATAGCGATATGTCTTTGTATAAATGTGTGAAAAAATGGAAATAGAATAGGACACAGAAGAAATAGTAGAAAAAGAGCTCTGATTTTTAGTGTGGTTACACCAGAATGTACTCACCCTTAAAGTATGAGACCTGAAGACCTTAAAGTATGAGACTTAAAGAATGAACCTGTTTCGATATTTTTGTTATGATTTTGTCAATTTTGTTATATTACATACGTATTTTAGTTTATTTAGTTTATTAGTTTGCTGTTATAATTGTTTATTGCATACTCTATGAAATTGAATTTCCGGTTTTGTCTCTTCTTTTCTGTCTGAACAATTTAGCCTTTAGCTACATAAAATACATAATATTGTCGCATTTCCGTTGTTTATCAAATACTATTTATGTATGTCGACAATTAATAAATTCTCGTTCGTGCGTTAATGGGTTTAAAAAATATTTAATTTAGATCCCGCGCTTGCCGAGTTGCCGGGCCCTTAATCTTGTGCTACTTTGTGTTATAATGCGCTCCTATTATTTAATTCCGATACAAATGTGTTAGAAATTACATTATGTACCTTTATGATGAAATTTTGTTTCACTCTGAAAGATGTGTAGGTAGGCGTTAAGTTAAATTTTGGTCAGACTTTTCCTGATCCTTTATCGGTATATGGTATATGGTAAAAACCGACAAGACTTATATAAGTACCAGTACTACAAAATATCGTATCGTATCGGACATCCCTACTTATAGGTAATACGCTACTGGTATAGAAATAATTGTTTGAATGAAGTGGTGTATTTTATCTTATTTTCAAAGTCTTGCTCAAACTTCCAACAAACAATTTAAAACTGACGAAACTTTGTTAACCTTTGATATAGAACCTGTTTTGTTAATAAAATAATCGTAATGTATTATGTATCATCCATTGTCAAAATATATAATCTAAACCCTTGACATTTGCCGATATTGATCCAGTATTAATCATTCACTAATATGTTCTTACGACAGATAAGTAATCCCACATTTTTCTAGACTTTAGCGCACGATTACAAACAACACAGTACACACAGGCAGACCGTCAGTTGCATCGAAACATACGCAGACGTTAAGGGCGCCAATCTACGGATATAAAGCAAACATCCCACGTAATATTACATCAAAATGAGATTTAAATGATATTTAAAAATGTATAAACTAATGATAACACATTGCGGAATTATTTGTTATTATATTTTTATTATAAACAGAATTGTTTATTCTATATGCCATATACTATTTAACTATTTAACTAATACCTGTTGCCGATTTAATTTTGTTTTCAAAATGCAGAGATTTGTCCAAAAAGAAACTAAAAGTATATTTCTTGAAAATTACGACTAAAAATTTTATAAAATAGCGGAGATATAAGCACGATTTAGCACGAATTACATAGAATGTTTTTTGTTCAAACAAACAAATTAAAGAAATGGGTAATTCCATGTCAAATCAACACTGCTTTATTTTTCACCACCTTGGATTTTAAAGATTATTGTACAATATTGGTGTCTTCGTGTAGTAATAGAAAAATCCCAAATTTTATGATACTATGTTATCCCGTTTTGGAATTATGAGTGTAAAAAATTTTAGAAATCGTTCAGTATTCAATTTAAACAAAAATCATTAAACACGCAATTTGCAGCCAATACATCTATATAAATACTAGATAAGGGGAGAACCTTCACTAAAACTCGCCACCTCGTCGAACACGTATCCGAATGTATTTGTTTCTTTGAAAATCCACTCGGATATCAGGACAAAAAAAAAGAACATCTGAGAAAAATATGCATTAGCAATTTATCAGTATTAATAATACAAACATTTGAATTAGTTTTTCTTTTTCAGGTAACTATTTTGATGATAGTAACCGTGCTGGAGTTACCTGTCGGCAAGTCGTTGGCATTATATAAGGATGGCGTCGTGCAATATTCCAACAGCATCATTCATAGGAGCCAAAGTCATCCTAACAGACAAGGCAGAAGTTACACCAATTATCATTTTGAACCAACTGACATCAGACATATCAGCAAGAAGCAAAAAACCTTACCAAATGTCGTCTACGTACAAACTCTACAAGAACCGACTAACAACAAACCACAATTTCGATACCTTCCAACTGAAGATAAACCAAATAGCAGTGACCACCAGATATTTAACGTTGGATACACCATAAGTTTTGCAAATAACGGCATGCAACGGCAGCAAAACAAGCAAAGCCGCCAACTGGATGATGATATTGTTATTGGGACACAAGGTGCTCAAATGCCACGAACAGTAGTAACAACAACAGGAGAAGAAATTGTGCTAAACGAATTTCTGGATAACAAAAAGAGAAAACTGTCTGGAATTAAGCCAAAATATTTTAGACCTCTGAGCCATGGTTTGGACACCAAATACTTATTAGCGCAAGCTAATCTATCGCCAACAACACAGAAGAAATTAGAAGCTTTACAAATTGACTATGAGTCCACAACACCAAGGATGGGCAATACTAGGTGGATGTCTTTGAGTCCTGGCGTAGAGATCTATCGTAGTGACAGTATTTTCAATAACAAAGTACAAATGGAGCAATCAAAGAAGTTTGATCATGCCAGAGCATTGCAAAAGAGCATTCTTTTTGATCATACGAATGCTATTAACGCTCAAGAAGTGAGTGAGATCAATAGCAATTTAGAGAGATCTTATGGGGTTAAAACAACTCCAAAATATGTTAATTCTTACTTGTCATCGTATCAATAAGACTGCGTATGATGTTATACATATACAGAAAAATGGCACTACAATTTTGCAGTTCGTGTCTTGCCTTTCTTTCAGGAAAGACTATCATTGCCTAAATAAGAATGTTGGATGCTTTTTGTCTCCTTTATTCGAACAATGCGTTGACCAAAGCCGGGAACAAAAGCGTTAATCCGTTAATCGTTAATGAACGAAGTTAAGGATTTAACTTGTAAGTCATCTTTGAAAAATCTGTGACGGGCTCATAAACTTCCGTTACAATCTTCAGTTAAGTTTAAAATGTTATAAATAATTGGATTACGCTTGTGCAGTATTCAAATAATATGTCAAATAATATCAACTAAACAAAAAATGCCCAAAAAATGCTGCCTTATAATGTTATGGAGTGCTAACGAAAAAAAAAATTAATAAACGATAGGAGCGATCAAGGTGATCTGGTATTCTTATACTTTAGCGTGGTCCGAACATAATGAGATTATGCATGACGCTTAGGGCGCTGTCTGCACCTCATCTGTTGAAAGGCCGTTTTTTAATATATTTACATAAAAAGCTGGAAAAGGTGGACTTTTGTAACAAACCTTTACACAAGTACCTACGTGAAATGCTATTGCGTAGGTACCGACTTGGTTGCTTGGTTCTCTAATGACGGCGAAGAAACCATGGGCAACTTTTCGTTATCTTAGAGGCTCTAAGTTATGCTTGATTTATGATTGTTTTGTTTAGCTGTAGATTTTTTAATTTAACTTTTTTAATGAACCAAAATTATTTTCACCTGTCTTGACTGTTCGTTATTCACGTAAAAATAACATCTTCAATGAAACATATCGACAAAAAATAGCAGTAACGTTATCTATTCAGAAGGTTCAGGCGCTTAAAACTATTTTTTTAAACCAATTTTACATGAAAATGAACAGAGTTTGTTTGAAGTGATGTGTCATACTAAAGAACTTTGATTCCAGCTCCATAATAATTGAATCTGCAAACCACTTAAATGTCACTTAAAATGTCAAAATCAAACCTGACGCTAATAAGAAAATCAGAAGTTGGCAACAGTTTCTCCACCATCTTTAAAGATAACGCAAGTACGAAATTGGATTTCTGTGTGCAATGTTTCCATTGCAAACATCCAACTTCACTGCCTTCTGAGTAAAAAAAAATAATAAAGGAAAACGTTCCATCCTGTACCTATACGAAAAAATTAATTCACAATTCAATTGGCTCGATATTACCAGAAATCAATCTAAATTATTGGAGACTAAATATTATTGGAAATAAAAGTACTTAAAGTTTTGTACCGTTTCGTTTTACCCACAGTGTAATATGTTGATATCCCTGCATTTTAGCTGGATTGCATTACTTTCTGGACAATCTGCATATTGTACATTTAACATAATAACGAGCATAGTTCCTATGGGTTAAGAAGTCTGTTTGCTCGAACCTACCACTGACAAATTTGGTTTTTATTATACATGTTAACAGACAAGGAGGTTAGCAGTCATTTTAAAGAACGCCGAAAAACGGTAAAAACGTACACTTGTCAAGATTACACCGGACATACTCGCTAAACCCTTATAATACTCCAGTCATTCCAGATTGTGGATATAAGAATCAAATGCAGTCAGTGAAACTGATATCAATCGCTTGCCTATGGTTCCCATAGTAGGTACCATTAAAATGTTTAGAATCATAGTTAATTGGAATATTATTTATAATTTATGAAAAGCCATTGAACAAGTGCCTTTTAGACTTCAATCCTTCATTCCTCGAATCTCACTCACTTTTCGGAAAAACTGAAATTACCACACTGTGGCGGACAATATTTACTAGGATCACAAGGATTCGGGAACGTATACGAGAAAATGAACGGTTAATTTAGTAAAATTTATTCAAGGAATTTTTGGCGATTTTACGTCTTCACTGACATTTTTTTATGTCAACCGACAATCGTCAAGCAATCGTATCACATTAGAACGGACATTTGTAATGTCACCCTACCGGTTGACGTAAAACTAGGGTTGCCAACATGGTCATTTTGACCCGGACTACGGGTTTTCAGTCAAATTCTCCGGGTTAACTAAAAGTAATCATCGATCTTTTGAGAAACTGTAGCGACCCCTAAATATTTTTTAAAAAATATGAGAATACAGTAATTGTTATTCTAATCATACAGTTTGCAGCGATTTCCCTTGAAAAAAAAGGAAGCTCTCTATTACTCAATCTTCCCAACAATTTAATTTTACTCTTTGAGAGGATGTGAGTAACTTTGAAAGTAGCAATGTAGCATTTTTAGATTTTGTCACATGTCTAGTGAATACAGTAGGAATTCTGTAGCGGTACGACGAACGCAGAAGATTGTATCCTGCTTCGATGATCATAGACTGAGACAAATCTAATATCAAAAATGGCTTTCAAAAAGACGGGTTTTATTTAAAGGTAGGAATTTTGCTTGTCAAAAATCAACATTCAGTATCGATAAATTGATTAACAAAATATGTTTTGCACTTTCTTTGATTATTTTAATATGTATGTTGTTCAGATGATAAGAAATGTCCAAACAATATATTTGAGTTTGTCCAAGGCAGTTCACAGAATAGTATCATACTGGTCTGCCATAAAACAGTAATTCTTAAATCATGGAGATGACGACAGCGATACTTTTATTTGAAAATGTTCGTATTAGTTACACTATATATTTACAAAGACTAAGAGATATAGTTATCATTTTTGACTAGAGATACATTTATTATGGGGGTTTATACAAAACACCAACACTGTCGGAATAAAATGAAAATTTAAAATTAGTTAGGGAACGGGTAGATAATTATTTGAAGCAAAAAAACATGATTCCTTAAAAAGATTCTCTCAGAACATAAAAATTATGCTTGTTTTAGGTGGTAATATTGGCATTTTGTCTGATGTTGGTTGTGTAAAAAATTCGTAGACATTAAATGAAATAAATTAATTTACTTAGTAATTAGCATCTAGATCTCATTTTTTTCTACATTAACTATATCAAAATTTCACATTTTTGTGGCGGCTGTTATTAATTTAAACTTATGTTCCATAATATAAATATTTTTCTCCGGGTCAGCATAGGCCCAATGTTGGCAAGCCTACGTAAAACCGACAAAAATTATTTCAATCCCTATCCCTATCCCTATCCCTACTATATACTAAACGTGACTCACACTCAAAACAAGAGTTTTAGAAACATATTGAAACTTGGCAATGCAAAGGCTTTTGAAAGAAGCGAAAATCGGCGCCGCAGGCGCCGATTTTACGCCTAAAATTGGATTCTACGATGCTTAGACTTTCGATTTCGTCCAATTTCCGGCCAGTTCTCGTTATTTTTTACCTCGATTCGGCTAAATTTATGGATTATCCTTTCGGACTGTACAGCGCGTCGTCATGCCAATCGATCGGTCGCCAGACGGCGACACATCATGTCGCTCTTGAGATTACGCTACGAAGCAATAGATGGCGCGACCGTAACCGCACCGAACGTACGATCATAATCATCCGGGCTTTTTGTCTCTCTCTCTTAACGCTTCGGCGATCTACCTAGGTCGACTAGCAGGCCTATTAGGCCTGCACATTCTCCTATCCCTATCCCTACTATATACTAAAAGTCTAACACAGTCCGCGCAAGAAGTTTACGAAAATCGGCGAATCGGGGGAAGGGTCTGCCCCTCGGAGAAGCGAAAATCGGCGCCGCAGGCGCCGATTTTCCGCCTAAAATTGGATTGTACAGCGCTTAGGCCTTCGATTTCGTCCATTTTCGGCCCAGTTTTCGTTATTTTTTACCTCGATTCGGGTAAATTTATGGATTATGCTTTAGGAGTGTACAGGTCAGCGCGTCGCCATGGCAACCGATCGTGGTTGCTAGGCAACGGCCGCGCGCTTCGCGACGCGGTCACCAGACGGCGGCACATCATCATGTCGCTGTTGGCATTACGCTACGAAGCAATAGATGGCGCCCCGTAACCGCTTCGAACGTACGAGATAATCACGTCGCGCGTGTAGCAGCATCCGGGCTTTTTGTTTCCCTCTTAACGCTTCGGCGATCTACCTAGGTCGACCAGCAGGCCTATTAGGCCTGCACATTCTCCTAGTCCCTACTATATACTAAAAGTCTAACACAGTCCGTGCAAGAAGTTTACGAAAATCGGCGAATCGGGGGAAGGGTCTGCTCCTCGGAGAAGCGAAAATCGGCGCCGCAGGCGCCGATTTTCCGCCTAAAATTGGATTGTACAGCGCTTAGGCTTTCGATTTCGTCCAATTTCCGGCCAGTTCTCGTTATTTTTTAACTCGATTAGGCTAAATTTATGGAGTATCGTTTGGGACTGTCCTCGCCAGTCCCAATTATTAACACTGTAGATAAAAATCTAGAATGTCTGGATTATAAATACCAAGACGTACTTGATGATTTGAATTTGTTACTATTCTCCATGTGCAAATTATAAAAATAGAAAACAAGGTTAAATATTAAGCCGCATATCTATTTGAGTACTAAAAATATTAATAATCTTCATCAAGATCATGACTTTGATTAGATGTACGTAGATACAACAACGCTACAACTCCCATCGTGTTTTCTAGGATAACAAGCAAATACATGATTGCATTACTTTTCCAAGATAACATTTTAAAGGAAAGCTAATACATGATTGTAAGAGTCTAAAATAGAATTTTTAATAATTACGTTTTTATATTTTTTTTTCTGAAAATATAAATTTCTGAACACGGAAATGTATAAATGTATGTATCAGTTCTAAAAACTTAACAATTAACGATAATTTACATTTTTGTTCCATTTTTGACAGATTAACGGATCAACGTTTAACGTGTTGGATTAGCGGTGCCTACCGTTGGTGTTGACTTTTAACCTTTTACCATTAACTTAAACTTACATTAATTGTAAAAACTAGTACTCAAGGTCCAGAGAAAATTAACAAATTTCTTATTTTGCAACATACCTGTATAAATCAATAATATGATTATTGGTGTGGCGTTTCGGGATATCCAACTCTTTATGACTTTTCTCGCGCAAAAATTTTGGCCCATTGTCGGTAGGTATAGTTAAGTCCGTCTCGGGACACACTCTATAGTTGCCATAAGCGTTGTCACTGGAGTTGATCTGAATTTACCTGGAAGGATTGATGTAAATAATTGTGCATAAATAGTTACATAGTGTATAGTGAGCGCGAAAAGTATGTAAACATGACAAACACTCTGGAACGTCTTCCCGAATTTAATAAAATTTTTATTCACAGTTATATCGGCGTAACGTTTACAGTTTCTGATACGTGACTATTTTATTTATTGATTATGGAAAATAAAACTAAAGTAAACTTGAGCTGTCGTTTTAATAAAAAATATATATATTGTCATTCTAGCAAACTTTATATTTGAAAAAACTTTTTACATGAATGATGATTATGTACATAATAAAGTGAATTTTACGAGGTAAATTCTTTAAGTTTCTTGGTAATCAGCCGTATTTATAAAAAACTAACTAGTACTTATAGAACTAATAGAAAATATGAATCATTACTTTTTTAACCTGATACAAAAATTATATGTAGGGAAATCACAATATAAACAATTCACTATCGACAGAAAAGTTATCGATTAGATGGATTATGATAAGAAAAACTAGGTCGGAAATAAGCATACCATAGTTATATCCCTTAAGCAAACTAAATGTGTCAGAATGCTGATTTCATCTTTTATCTAAAAGAAATACTGAATGCCACAGACAATATATATTATGCTTCTAAATACTTTTATCTACAAGTTCTACAACTCTATCATGATACACGCCGATGATTGTGATGACAGTTGCTTTGAATAATGACTTCTTTACTCAAAGCAAGTCAACAATATTCAAGCAACTGTCACCTACGTGGTTGACAGTTGATGGACTGTTTGCATCGCCCCCATTGACAAATATATATAAAAAAAATTGATATAAAATAAAATTTATGAGTCGTAGTTGAATGACTCGCAAATTTATACGGTCGCCTACGGCTTGTAGTATGTACGACCCTACAAAACTTGCCCGTCCTCATCACCAGTATTTTTTTTCTGACCGGACCATATTTTCTGTCAATTTTCGCTATTTTAGCTAAACTATGACTTCAATAGGGGTTTTAATGCATTCAAAGAGACGTTCAAAGAGATGAAATTGTTTGTTTTACCCAATCAAGGTAGTACTACGTTTTATCGCTAAACTGCTTTCATCAAAGAACAATGCATTTTTCTGTCTTACAATTAGAACTAACTACAAATTGTATCCACAATTCCAGGTGTTCAGCACCTCTGACAACCTAACATTTATTCCAATTCTTGTTATCAGCACTATTTCTACTACAGCAGTATAAAAAAAAATTCCACCCATTGGGCGCGTCCAGCAGACTCACCGGTAAGTCACCGGTTAGTCACCAGTGGATTAGCGGTGGAACTAACCGGATATGTCATTGTGGATGCGTTTTTAAACTTAGTGTCAGTGTCACCTTCTCTGACAATGCTCCATGCTTATAATGACAGAATTTTTGACAAAATTTTATATTCACAATTCACAAAAGCTAAATTTGTCACATTTGTTAAGCAGTTTACAAACATCAAATTTCATTCACATCCATTACTACTGAAGGTGGTTAAAATAAGTAATAAGGATAGAAAATAGTAAATTTGAAAAATGTGTTGATTGACATACATAAACGGTAAAAATTTTACTTCCATCGGACAATGCGTTTGGCTGCAAATAAAATTAAAATTAGTACTAAATTTTATTATAGTATAAAAAATTCTTCAGTTTCTAATTCTCTATTTTTATTAACAAAAATTTCTTATTTTATAGCCTTATCGTACGCTGGGTGGTCTTTTATTGTCCCTTTACTTTTGTACACTTGCAGTGGTTTAGGCATAAAATTATTCACTATGGGTAAAAAAACGGTACAAATATTCAGTTACTCGTATTTCCAATATCACTTAGTCAATTAATTTTATTTCTCTCAACTTAAAACTCGAAAAGCTTATATGTGAAGATTGAAAAGACACCATATTCGCAATAATATGATGTTTCAATCCAATGTTGTTACTTTAGGCATGGCTGTGCACCATTTCAGGCACGACACATCCATTTGCATGGGTACTTGAGTTATCTTTCCAGAAGATGGATTCAAACAAATGGCCAACTTTTCCTTATTTATTATTTTATGATTTCAACATTTTTGGAAAATGTTTCTATTTTTGGTTATATTTTGGCAATAAAAGCTCCCTTTGTATTGAAAAAAAATTTGACGACAGTTTCTTTTAAATTGTTGTTGTTGGAAATGCTCGTTATTTAAAAATGCCATAATTACAGGAACGTGAAGAACGAAAAAAGGTTGCTTTGAACGGATGTGTCATACTCAAAAAAATGTTAGTTACGGCTCCGGATCCAGCTTTGCAAAAACAAACATTATATAGTAATATTCATCTAAAATATCCAGCTATACAACAAGTGTGGTATATCAGAATTGAAACTAAAGAAAACACCACCAAAATTGTTAAAGCCAAACTCGGCGCCCAAATGAAAACCAAAAGTTAGCAAGGGTTTATCCAGATTCTTTAAAGATAACTCAAATACGCTATTGTTTTGACAAACGTCCATCGCCACTGCTTTTTGAGTAAAAACAATAAACCAACAATGTTTCTAAATTTTACCCTGTATTCGAATAAAAAATCACCTATATAAGATGCTATACACTTTCAACTCTACTGAGCAAAACCAAACTAATGTCTACTCATTTCAATACACTTTCAATTCACATTAAATTGACCAGATATTACTACAAATGCTAAATAGCCATATACAAAGTAACATAACATTGGATTAAAACGTTATGTTATTGCGATTATAGTATCTTCCCAATATTGTTATATCCCAACATTGCGTCGCTTGTTAAAGAAATATTTGAATTGACAATATTATAGGAAATACGCGTAAACGAAAAATTTCTACCGATTTTCTTTTGCCCACCGTGTAATATATCAACTTATTTATGTAAATGAAAAAAGTCAAGAAATGATATTAGGGACTTTTCCCTAATCCCTAATTTCCCAAAGTTATAAACATCAGATAAAAGTACAAATAATCTCATAAAAAAGAAATATAAATTGTGCGAAGATTAAAATGGTGAAAAATAAAAGGTAAATGAAAATAACCATTTCAATATAATAAAAAGCAGTACAATTCTGATTAAACCGTGAATAACTTTAGAACTGCGTTATTAATTATAAAAAAATAAAACTAATGCAATTCTTTCGGCGCGTTTAATATACAAACTGATTCATAACTCGAGGATAAAGTTGAACGGAAGATCTAATGTTAAAATGTGAAATAACGGGCTCTTCTTCATCGGTATTTGTTCCTGCGATTTCACACTTCAATACTTTTTGACCGCAGCAAATTCAAAATTTGCAAAATTTCAGATTCAAATTGAATCTGGGATTTACCGCTTCGGGATTTACCGCCCCCAAAAGAGAACCAATACCGACCACAAATTCAAACGCATTTGTGCAAAATATGTAGCGATAAAAGCCAAAGAAAATGCCATTATAATCAGCAATATGAAAAATAAATATGTACATTGCGAACAAAATATTCAAAAAATCTTGTTTGCTCAATATGTTCCAAAGTTACATTAAAATAATATATAAACAAATAAAAAGGCCTCTTTTCTTTGCAAACAATTCTTTAATTTACTAGACTAGTTTCGACGGGTCACCGTCATCATCGGTAGCATAATCTACAATATAAAGGAAATAAGTAAACGCAGGAAAAAACAATAATTAAGATCAATCTTACAGTCAAATCATAAAAATACTACATCCAGAGAGACATCGAACACAAACTCAGAATACATGAAATCAGGCAGGACAACCTGTCAAAAGAAAAACAAGGTTTATGATATAATGATAACAATGAACAACGACTTACGCATAGGAAGGGCAAAAGGCAGCGTAATCGAACATTCAGAGAGACTACAGGTGATGTACCAAACACAAGAATAAACCGTGGAAACGAATAAGCACAGCACACGCGGCTCGCAGGCCAGTCAAACGCATAACCTAATAAAAAGAAACGCGGCGGTGCAGAACAGACGAAACAGCGCATGTGCGATACAGGCTATAATAGACAAACACAAAAACTAGACAACGTAGACGGTATAATGATAGCCAAACTAACTATATAATAAACAAAAACATAACAATTAGCAGAGAAAACAGACAAAACAGACAAAACAAGCAAGGCGAATCAAGGCACTAGAGAAAGGTGAAAAGTGGTTTATAGTTAAACTTAATCTGGTCATTTAGTAGAACTCAAGGGAAAATGGGTAATTACGTAAACTCGTCAGTAATGTAGAATCAACTAAAGAAGCGAATGATAATTAATCCAGGTGAGGATAATTTTTGGAAAAAGCACCTCCGCCTGGATGTCATCCTGCATCCAGGCGGAGGTGCTTTTTCCAAAAATTATCCTCACCTGGATTAATTATCATTCGCTTCTTTAGTTGATTTAGTAGAACAACCTGAGGCAATTTTTCATGACGAATTATTTCTAATTGCTCGAGCAAATCAAGACGGTAGCCCTTTTGGCATTTATGGATTAACTTTACATTATTATAAGCGATGTTGTGACCAAACTGAATTTTGTGTTGGTATAAATTTGAAGTGATTTGATTGTTATGTTCCTTGATTCGTCTCGCCAAAGATCTACCAGTTTGACCAATCTAGATGGCATTGCAGTTTTCACACGACACCGAGTACACACCACTCTCAAGAAGGGGAGGTCTAATGAGTTTGCGCTGACTAATAAATTGAACAGTTGTGTACTTGATTTGAATGCAGGTAAAATGTTATAGGGTTTAAGAATTTTAGACAGATTGATATTAGAATGGTTATAGGAAAAAGGTTTGTAAATTAAAACGGGTTGATTGCTGGTTTCCTTGACGTAAAGAGGGTCTAATTTAACATTAATGTTGTGGAAAAGTTTGTTAATAGTTTTAATGGGAAAGTTATGTAATAATGCAAGGTTTTATATAAATTTTAATTCTGAAATTCTGTCGTCTTGGGATAAAGGAAAAGTCAGGGCTCTTCTATAATAAAAATTAAGTGAAGCAAGACGATGGGAAATAGGATGGTGTGAATCATATGGAATAATAGTAGCAACAGCAGAAGGCTTTCTATAAATGTTAAAAGTGAAATGATTGTCATATCGGAGGATAGAGACGTCCAGAAAATTCAGTTTCCTGTTAGATTCAACCTCAATAGTGAAATTAAGTTTAGCGTGAATGTCATTAATATAGCTTAACATGTCCTGAAGTTGAGAATGGTTACCTCTCCAGATACAAAAAATGTCATCGACATAACGAAACCATCCTTCGACATGACAATGAAAAGGGTTTGAAGGATGATTAATATGGTTGTTCTCAATATGGTCAAGGAATATATCGGCCAAGAAACCTGACAAAGGTAGGCCCATAGGAAGTCCTTCCTCGATTTTATAAAATTTATTGTTGAAAGAGCAAAGGTTTTGCCATCTTGATCTCAGGTTGATTCAGTGTTTCGCGCAAAGCTATCCCGTTGCGCCTCTTTATAAAACACTTTATTCAATGCTATCACTGAATCCCCACATAAATCTATTTTAGCACTGTCAGATGCGGGATGAAGTTATGTGGTTAATATTTGGCACTCTCAAACATTTTGATAAGACACAATTACCTACAAATGAGGATATTAATGGGACAAGCATGGACAAGAACCTGATGAAAAGTAAGATCGTGGAACACTGTTTTTGACCCTGTAAACATTGTGGCAGCCGCACATACATATTTCCTTCAATTTTTGGCAACTATTTAGGGTATATTACTAAATTATTTCCCTTATAATCTTGTCCCATCAGCAAAGAACCCCACATAACAAGCAGGACCAAAGGGGACCATAATGGAACCAGACTTGTAGGAGAGGGGGGAAGTTTTAAGGCGTATTAAGGAGGGTAAATTTCCGAAAAGTTCTGTATCATTTCCATCGTGTTACCTGAAAATGTGGATTAAACGCACATTCTCGTATCCCCGTCAAAATCATCTAATGCTCTGTATATGGCTTCAATTTGACGGGGGGCAACTTTTGCAGGGTTGATCAACTTAATCTTGGACCAAAGTTGGAAAACTAACGATCTCCAACTCCTAGTGGCGCATAAACTTCGTGCTCGTGAATTATAGCAGGCTAAATGACGTGCTTGTTAAATATAGTATTTTTACCAGTGAGAAAGGTTAAATATAGTATTTTTACCAGTGAGAAAGGTTGTCCCATCAGCAAAGAAGCCCAAAAAACAAGCACGACCAAAGGGGACCATAATGGAACCAGACTTTTATAAGAGATGGGAAGTTGTAAGGCGTATTAAGAAGGGTAAATTTCCGAAAAGTTCTGTATCATTTCGATCGTGTTACCTGAAAATGTGGGTTAAACGCACATTCTTGTATCCCCATCAAAATCACCTAATGCTCTCTATATGGCTTGAATTTGACGGGGGAGCAATTTTTGCAGGGTTTATCTACTTAATCCTGGACCAAAATTGGAAAATCAACGATTTCCAACTCCTAGTGGCGTATAAACTTCGTGCTCGTGAATTATAGCAGGCTAAATCAGCGTTTCCCAACCGCCGGTCCGCGGGCCGGTGCCGGTCCGCAGAAATATTTTACCGGTCCGCGAATTAGATATGTATGTGGTTTATATTGTATTTACATATATTACTCTATTATTTATCTATATTTCATAATACTTGCTATAGCTATCACTAGATGACACTAATACCAGTCAATAGAAATGCGTGTAAAAAAGTATATTCCAAATACATATCATCTTCTTTTATTCTGAACTACAATATTGTACGATCATTAGTTTGGTAGTGGCAACATTGCTCACCTCTACATACTCGTACAACATAGTTTACGATACGTGTATGCTCCACCCAGTATTGTGTCAGATCGCTTGTCTTTTCTTTTATCGCCCTCGAGCGTATTGTTTTTGAATATTGTGCGTTATAAGGTGTTGTGTGGTGTTTCGGAAAATAAATTTTCTTTCGTAAAACTTGAAGCCGTACAAAATGGAAGTAAAAAAAGTCAAACAGCAAAACCTTCTAACTTTCTTTGGTAGAAGCCAGGACAATATTCAGGAGAAAAGTACTGATCGTATCGAAAGTACCAGTGCTTCAAGTGTAGAAGGACCACAGAAAAAGAAATGGGTCGACTCTCTTTATTACCCAATATGATAAGGAGTATTTAAAGCTCGGTTTTATTGTACCCCTGGCAGCGAACTATCGCCACTGCCTTTGTGTGTAGTATGTTCAGAAATTCTTTCAAATGAAGCTGTGAAGCCTTCAAAACTAGCTCGTCATTTGCATACAAGGCATAAACGTTTTACTGATAAGCCACTGGACTTTTATGAAAGATTACATGATCAGATGAAAATGCAGAAAAGTTAAATGAAAATTACGATGACTACATAGTAACAAGTCACTGCTTCAAGAGTCTTATTTCGTAGCTCTTCGTATAGCTAAACTAAAAAAAAACCATTCACTATTGGTGAGGAGTTAGTAAAGCTTGGCGTCTTAGATGTCGTTCAAGAAATTTTGGGCCTTCCAGCTGCTACAAATTTAAAGGCTGTACCGCTATCGGGTACCACAACTCAGAGAAGAATTAATGACATATCCACCGACATTGAAATACAAGTTATAGTGTGTGTATAAGTGTCCACTTTTTTAGGTCGAAAAAAGTTTAAGCATGTACAAGTGTAAAAATCAATTTTATTCAGAAGTTACATAATTTACACAAGTCTTTAAAATCACGTACGTTAAAAAACATTAGCAAAAAAACAAAATGGCAGCGTACCGGCATTTCTCCTCAAAACTCGTTTTAAAATCATCAAATACGTTGAGTCGGGTATCTCAGCCAATTCATAACCGATTGACGTGAAATTGAGACAATCCTCCCGGATATATATACCAGTCCAGCAAGTTTTTTTACGAAATGTTCAAAACTTCTTTTTGGTAACAGCTATTTGGTTACAAAATTGTGTTCAATAACATGCCAAACTGCAAAAATACTATTTGCTAAAATCCTACGCACTGGACTGGGTTTTGTATCAGAGAATACATAAAATCTGTCTATGTAGTAATTTTAAATCAATCAGGTGTGAATTGGTTGTGATATCCGACCGTTTTTGAAATGCAAATTAATATAAAGCAAAGGGCTTGTGTCAAAAAGAATTTCTATCAGAATATTTGATTTTTGAATAAAATTGATTTTTACACTACTACTAGGTACATGCTTAAACTTAGGTATCATTTTTCTACCTCCAGGGGTTGGTATTACTCCTTAATCGTCAGCCGGCCCGCGAAATATTTCTCCTACTTTTGCCGGTCCGCAGGCGTAAAAAGGTTGAAGAACGCTGGGCTAAATGATGTGCTTGTTAAATATAGTATTTTTACCTGTGAGAAAGGTGACTTTTTGACTAGTGGTTTAGCAACATACATCTCTTCATTTACTGCTATTAAGTCAAATATTACCATGACATTCATCTATTTAAAAACTAAAAAAAGTCTATCAAGCGACATTTTATGGTATAAAATAATAATGTAGCGATTTGCTGTCACGTGACGCACCTTGAATGTTAATATGTACAGTTGATAAGTGGCAAGGTCAGTTCTATAAACTCACAATGTCAAAAGACAAAGATTTACAATAATAAATTATAAAATGAAATTCATAGGACTTTTTTACGCAATCAACTGTACAATCAACTAAGTGCGCCTGCACTGTAATCTGTATATTTTTAAATGAAATAT
The DNA here is from genome assembly GCA_963966075.1 of Aphodius sticticus. Classification (NCBI taxonomy): domain Eukaryota; kingdom Metazoa; phylum Arthropoda; class Insecta; order Coleoptera; family Scarabaeidae; genus Aphodius; species Aphodius sticticus. The sequence goes on along the minus strand of OZ014508.1, from coordinate 51,611,608 downwards.
CTTTTTATCTACAATATCGAGAATTTTCTGGGAATTTCTTATTAAATACAGACGTACCCGTCGCTCGAAATGCTGAGAACCTAGATTATGTGCTTAAGTAATTTCGTAAATATTTAATTTATTGGTGCAATTTTGTATCAACCGAAACTGCGGTGGTTTAATTATTTTCGTTGATTTATAAGGTTGACGTTTGTTTCAATGCGCGAACTTAATGCACGCTCAACGTGTGGCTAATATGACTAATACTAATCACCGATCAGTGAATTTCTTTCCATAAACCACTTGAGATTCGAGATAATAGGTAAGAATGATTGTTATCAATGTGAATGGAACTTATATTACGAAAATGATTATTATTTATGTGGAACTTTTTAGAATTTTATTTTAACATTACTGTAGTTATATTAATTACTAATTTATTTATTGTTGTTTTCCAATAAAATTTTTATCACAAAATAAACTTTGTTTTTGTTTGTTCAATAGTAATCTTTTGTAGATATGACTTACTTAGCTTAGCTGGTTAGATGAAGATTATAGGCCTTAGTACTTGACTCAATGGGCTAACCCCCCTAAATGGAAAAAGACAATGTAAATCGCATTTCTGATTACTGTAAAATGTTTCATAATTTTCATTGTTCCCTAAATATTTTCGTTTGTTTTGAAAATATAGTACCAAATACCAAATAGAAACCGTGTCAACCAAATAATCAACAGTACCAATGAAATAATTAAAGTTTGTAGCGAAACTCAACCCGCAAACTCTTATATCACTTTAATTAATTTAATTAATTCTTGAATAACGTGATAAAATCAAAACAAACAGTAATTGATAATGCTTAATAATTTGCAGCTGAGACTTTATTTGTGTTTGCAGAGCACATACTCCTCGATAGAGTAGAAACACATTTATCCCCTAGTACCCAATCGATTTCTGAGAGGTTGTTAACCTGTGATATGGTATTAATAATAATAATAATAATAATAATAATGCAGGCTATAGCTGCACCGTGTAGATGGAGGTCGTGGCTTGCAGCAATTGGAAAATATTTATGATTTGGAAATGTTAAATTTAGGAAATTTTATAAAGGCCAACAAGGAGGATAAAGTCATTAAACAATTAATTAGGGATACTTCTGGTAAGTCAATAATTAGTAAACATAAACTAATTTTAGAAAAATTTCAGGTGGAAGAACTCGGTAATTATGAAAATAAAATTTCAGTGGAGAGTTTAAAGCGACAGATATTGAACAATTGTGAAGTGCTTCCTCAAAATTATGATTTGAATAGAATCTACACTTGCGGAAAAATAAATAAAGTCAACTTCGTAATTGACAAATATCGTAATAATCTTTATTAAATATATAATCATGACAACATATATTAACGAAATTGAAACTAAGCAACATAAAGTATTTGAAAGTTGATCAATCTTGAACATGCCGCCCACCTTGAAAATTTGTTGTTTTCAATCGTATTATTCAATTGGTAATGGACAAATCTTGGCTAAGACACGCTTCGTTATATTAGTCGGTGTTCTTATGGAGACGACACGTGTAACTCCATCTTTACCAGGGTGTAACATTGTTACACGACCCAGCTTCCATTTGAAAGGTGGAAGTTGATCATCATGTAGCAGAACCAAGGCGCCAAGCTTCAATTCCTTTTGTGCTGTTTTCCATTTTAGTCGCTGTTGTAACTCGCCAATATACTCTTTCCTCCATCTTTCCCAAAAATGTTTCATTAACATTTGGATATGCTGGTAAACATTCAGGCGATTTTCGGGAATATTCGTATAGTTTGGATCCGGTATGGCTATTAATGGTCTGCCTATCAGAAAATGAGCTGGAGTAAGTGGATTGAAGTCAAGCGGGTGTGAGGAGAGTGGTGAAAGCGGTCTAGAATTCAGGATTGCTTCTATTTGTACCAGCAATGTGTACAATTCTTCGTAGGTCAGGTGTGCATTGCCTGCCACCCTTCGCAGATGATATTTTATAGATTTTACTCCTGCTTCCCACAAGCCTCCGAAGTGAGGGGAATGTGGCGGAATAAATTTCCAACAAATATCTTGTTGTGTACATGCCATAATTATATCCTCTTCATTTTCGTCAATAAATTTACTTAGTTGCTGTAGTTCCGAATTAGCCCCAACAAAATTGCTGCCGTTGTCAGAAAATATCTTTGCAGGTTTGCCTCTTCTTGAAACAAATCTACGAACTGCTAATATAAAGGCATCTTTTGTTAGATCAGAAACTAGCTCAAGGTGTAATGCCTTTGTCGAAAAACAAATAAATATACTGATGTAACATTTCAACAATTTACATCCTCGTCCTTTTCGATCTTTTATAATGATAGGACCTGCGTAATCTACTCCAGTATTATGAAATGGTGGTGATGGAGTTATTCTCTCTTGTGGTAGATTTCCCATAATGGCTAATTTCTCCAAAGGTTTATTTCGGAAACACACAATGCAGTTTTGAAGAACCTTTTTCACTAGATTTCTTCCTGCTACCAGCCAAAATTCTTCACGTATAACTGCTAGTAAAAGTTGAGGTCCTGCATGATGCAACTTGCGATGATACTCATCAACAATTAACCTGGAGAAATAATGTTTGCCATCAAGAATTATTGGATGCTTTTTGTTAAATTTGTAATCAGAATTAGTGAGTCTTCCTCCGACTCTTAAAATACCATCTTTATCCACAAAGGGGTTTAAATTTGTAAGATTAGATCTTGATTGTATATTTTGTCCTGAAGAAATTTGATTCTTTATGGATGCATAAGTTTGTTGTTGGGCAATCCTAATTAGCAAATTATGTGCATCATTTAGTTCTTGCATGTCCAAACATCCTAGTTTGCGATCCTCTTTAGATGTTCGACAATTAAATAAAAATCGTTTTACATATGATGTAATTCGTTTTAGTTTTGCTAATTGGGAAAACTTATGGAATGGGAACATATTTTCATTTGCAGTATTTGTTACTAAAAATAACTTTGCTATCTTTTTTATGTCTGGTAAATGTTTGGTTGACATTCTTTCTTCACACTCAGGCCAATGTGCATCACTTTGAATCAACCATTCAGGGCCATTCCACCATAATCCTAGATTGATTATCTTAGTTGCACATATTCCTCGCGAGAGTAAGTCTGCTGGATTATCTTTCGTTGGTACATGATGCCAATGACAATTTAAAATTAACTTATGTATTTCCGATACTCGATTTCCAACAAATGTTTGTAACTGTCTTGGTGGCATCTTCAACCAACCAAGAACTATGTTGCTGTCAGTCCAGAATATAATACGATCAAAATTAATATTAAACGCAGTTTGGACTTTGTTTGCCAGTTTTGCCAAAGTTAATGCACCACACAGTTCTAACCTTGGTATGGATATCATCTTCAACGGTGCTACTTTAGTTTTAGAACAAAGTAATCTTGCTTTTGGCTTGTTATTTACGTCTACAGTACGGATGTATATGCAGGCACCATATGCATTTTCTGACGCATCTGAAAATCCATGCATTTCAATGTACTTGTATTTTTCACAAGTAACTTGTCGAGGTATAGTAAGTTGATTTAATGTAATAAGATTTTTTGTAAAATTATCCCATTCGGTTAACATATGGATTGGAATATCATCGTCCCAGTTTAATTTTTCTAGCCACAACTTTTGTAACATTATTTTTGCTTGTACTATACATGGACTTAACAGTCCTAAAGGATCAAAGATTTGTCCTATGTTTGATAACATATTTCTTTTTGTGACCCGTTTGTTATCAGAAATATTGCCTATTTTATATTTTAATTGATCGGTTTGTGGACACCAGTGTAAACCTAGGACCTTCGTGTTTTCATTTGCTCCTAAATTAATTATATTAAGATGTGTAGTTCTCTTTGAAACATCTCGTAATACATCTTGCTTGTTGGATACGAATTTACGTAGTTCAAATCCTCCTTCTTGTAAAATATTGGAGATTTTTCCACATAGATAGGCAGTTTCATCCAATGAATTAGCTCCTGTTAGCAAGTCGTCCACATAAAAATCTTTTTTAATAATTCTTGCAATATCTGGATAAATTTGTTCACAATCTTTGCCTAGTTGATACAAACTTCTTATTGCGAGAAAAGGAGCAGCAGTTGTTCCATAAGTAACGGTATTAAGATCGTATGCACATAAATTTTTAGTTTGATTAGATCTCCATAATATCCTCTGCAATGGTCTATCTTCAGGTCTGATGAGAATTTGACGGTACATCTTAGTGACATCTGCCGAAATAACATATACATGTTTTCTGAAGCGTAAAATGATACTCATAAGGTCATCTTGGATTGTGGGTCCAACCATTTGCAAATCGTTTAGTGAGTATCCTGTTGAAGTTCGGGCTGATGCATCAAATACTACTCTGAGTTTTGTAGTAAGACTTTCTTCGCGTAAAACGCAATGGTGAGGAATAAAGTATGTCACCTTGTCATTGGTATTATAATCAACTTTTGTCATGTGCTTAAGATCTTCATATTCTTTCATAAATTCTATATACATATCTTTTAGTTTTGGATTTGTATTGAATTTTCTTTCTAATGCGAAAAATCTCATTTGAGCTTGTTGCAATGAGTCTCCAAGTTTGTCTGGTTGCTCTTTTAATGGCAATGCAACAATGAATTGACCTTGCTGGTTACGAATTGTATTTTCTACATAGTGATTTTCGCATGCTATTTCTTCTTCTGACCATTCTCTGTTTACAGAAAATTCTTCAATTTCCCAGAAACGAGTAAGTTGTTCTTGTATATCAGATATGGCTGAAATATTACTGTGAATTTTTGGAACGTTATTCTGCATTGGTATTGGTCCAGAAACAATCCAGCCAAATTGTGTTAATTGTAACACTGGCTTTTGTTTCCCTAAATTTATTTGCTTATTTACGATAACGTCCCAAAAGCAATCCGCTCCTAACAACATATCTATTTGATCAGAAATATTGAATTGTTGATCTGCAAGTGTTATGTATTCCGGAAATTTCAATGTTTCCTTTGAGAAAGTAACATTCGGCAAATATCCAGTTATGTTTTTTAATACTAAACAATCCAGTCTTGTTTTATAATTGTTGAATCGTGACTGAATCTTTATTTTACATTTTCCTTCAATTGCTGAAGTTGCTTGACTTAAACCAGAAACTTCAACGTTTATTTTTTCTAAGCGCAATTTGAGCTTTTCGCATAAATCTTTTCTAATAAAACTTGATTGCGATCCACTATCCAATACCGCGCGTACTTCATATGGATTGTCATCAAAATCTAAAATGTTGAACCGTACTGTAGCAAGTATTATCTGCTTCTGTGTACAGCATGATAATGTAACATTATGAGTAGTTGCCTCCGTATTGTCTAAATCTGTTGTTGGATGCAATAATGTATTGTGCTGCTTCTTGCATAATTTGCAGTTACCAAACTTGCAAGTTTCGGCATAGTGACCTTTACGCAAGCAATTACTGCATAAGTCCAATTTCTTTATATGCTCCATACGTTCAACAACGTTTAATTTCTTGAATTTCTCGCAATATTGTAAAAAGTGGTCTCCTTTACAAAAGTTACATTTATTACTAGACAATACCAGCGATTTGGACTGGATATGTTCTTTTGGCTTTGAGTGGGAATGAGTCTGCAATGCAGAATTTAGTGTAGCTAATAAATCTGCGCGATTTTTTAAAAAGTTCTTAAGGTCTTCTAAATTCGGTAGGTCTGTGGTAATACGTGCTTTGTATATTTCCCATTCTCGTAAAGTGACCACATCCAATTTAGAGGCCAAAATATAAATTAATAATGTATCCCAATATTGTGTTGGTTCATTTAAGGAACTCAGTGCACGTAAATGATGTGATACATTATCCAAAAGCTTTCTAATTTTAAACGCAGATTCTTTATTGATATACGGCAGTTCGAATATGGACTTTACATGATTAAAAATTAATAATCGAGTGTTGTTGTATCTATCACATATAATTTCCCAAGCAATTTTATAATTCATGCTACTAAATTCAATCGACCGAATTACATCTGAGGCATTTCCAACTAATGATGATCTCAAATAATGAAATTTTTGAACATCGTTAATCGTCTGATTATTATGAATTAAAGATTCGAATATATCTTTAAATTCAAGCCAATGTTGGTATTCACCGTCAAATTTTGGTAATTGAATTATAGGCAGTCTTACATTTTGTTGGGGATCTACAGTGACACCGTCTACTCTTGGAGTGGGTTGATTTGTACTCACGTGTTTTGTAAGTATCACCTCAGCCCTTGCTAATTGTGAGTAGTAATTCTCTTCAAACCCTTCCCTCGTTGAATATTGCTCCTCGCTATCTTCATCTCCGATTACACGTTCAATTTCGTCTTGTACTTTTTCGAAATCTTCCAACAAACTCTCAGCATTAGCAAACCTTTTACCAAGTTCAATGACTTGAACGTTTGACAGCGTGCCACCATCTCCTCCTAACCCGTCTAAATATTTAGTGAAGGATGTTAGTTTTCTTCGAATTACTCCACGCTTTCTATTAAGCTCTTCTGTATCTGCCATTACTGCTATTTACTGCTACGTCCTTGGAGAACTGCTTTCCTGTGTTCTGTTGAAAATTATTTGAACACTTTCCTGGTTTACGCTAGAAACTGATGACCAATCAAGAATAGATGCGCTTGATAGGCGTTTTCTGGTAGAAATCCAATGAAAAGTGCTTTATAATAAATCCTCTCGACGGACCATGAACAATTGTGAAGTGCTTCCTCAAAATTATGATTTGAATAGAATCTACACTTGCGGAAAAATAAATAAAGTCAACTTCGTAATTGACAAATATCGTAATAATCTTTATTAAATATATAATCATGACAACATATATTAACGAAATTGAAACTAAGCAACATAAAGTATTTGAAAGTTGATCAATCTTGAACAGATATAGTTAAAAATGAATCAGAAAATGAGAGAGGATTATGTTAGTAAGCCAATGCATGGCCAATTTTTAAGAATTGTGGAGGGTGATGGTATTTCAAAGTCTGGATCGTTATCTTGGCTTTGTCATGGAAACATTAAGGCTGAAACGGAATCATCGATCATAGCGGCGCAAGATCAGGCAATACGTACCAGATATCATGAACAGAAGATTATGAAAGTTGCTCATGATGGGAGTTGTAGACTGTGTCATCAGGCTCCGGAACATGTCTATCATTTATTAGCGGCTTGTCCAGTCTTAGCTGAGTCGCATTTCATTGCTAGGCATGATAGGGTGGGAACATATATACATTACAACTTGTGTTCCCAACTGTTAGGTTTAGCAATGGATGTGTCTCGGTGGTATGACCACGTTCCATCTCCTGTTGTGAGTAATGATCATATTACCATATTATGGAACATGCCTATTGTCACTGATAGAATGCTTGATGCTAATAAGCCAGATATCGTGGTAAAGGATTTCCAGAGGAAGATATGCACGTTCATAGAAATCTCGGTACCTGCTGATGCGAATGTTGCAAGGAAGGAGCTTGAAAAACAACTGAAATATAAGGATCTCTCAATAGAAGTTGGACGTATGTGGGGAATGAAAGTAAACATTATTCCGGTGATTGTAGGTTCATTGGGAGCAGTTACTCAAAATTATAGTAAACATGTCAAGGAGTTGTCGTGCAAAATTTCGCCCTGGGGAATTCAAGAAATTGCGGTTTTGGGAAGCGCGAATATTTTGAGGAGAGTTTTATCTTAAAGGATCCTAAATTCACTGCTATCGTACTGCTTACATATAATATTTCATCTTTACCTTCCTTTGTATATTGTCTATTAATAAATAATCTTCATGTGTTTTTAAGTACGTATCCACATTGCTGCACGGGGTTTCCACAGTTTTCCTTTGCTTTGCAAACAAGATTTGCAAAGCATAAATGGCAATGTTTTTTCAAAATTGTATTTTTTTTGTATTTATATGTTGTATCTAAATTATATTATCTAGGTTTAATGTATTTAATGAGATGTATCAGAGAGTTCCAATAAATAATAATAATAATAATCTTTATTGGTACTAGATACAAAAGAAAGTAATTACATATATATCAAATACAAACAAATAGAAAAATCACATATGTTTCAAATCATGAAAGCCACGATTTAGAAAGTCCTCGATGCTATACGGACACTTTTCCATTAAGTACTTTTTCATGATTTTCTTAAATTCTTTTGGAGAAAAAGACTTCAGAATAACAGAAATAACTTGACCCGATACGTGATTTCTGCAATCTGAGAAAAGGTTGGCGATATTGTTGATTTGCACGAGTATCATAGGTGTGAATCGAATTTTATTGAATAAAAGTCTCCGGATGTACATTGCATACTTCAAACACTCCAAAATATAGACTGAAGGTAGAGTTGGGATTTTAAGGGAACGAAAGTGAGGCGAGACAATCATCTCTGTAACGACTGTAGCCATATATCACCCTTATGAATCTCCGTTGAAGTGAGAGATTGTTAGCAGATTACTGAATCTCATATCATGGAAGTGGACCTTATGAAAATATTAACAAATTTAAACTCCAGCATTGGAGTTAAAACTTGTTATTATTTTCTTTAACGCATATTCAACACATACAAAAAGCAACCACTGATAATGCGGACACAAACATTGAGACAAGCATCCGATATACATTTTTAATAATATATTGATTAACAATATAAAGATAACAATATTATTTTAAAATTCATCAAATTAATAAAAAACAATTAAAATCATAGAGCGATATTTGTTTATTCTACGATCATCGGCGACGGAATACAAAATTTATTGTTTTTATTACTATAATATTATACTAACAAACACATGAAAAGTGACAATCAGCCCAATTCTATATCAAAATTGTTATATAAGGCTAGCAACCATAAATGTTGCTGAATACCATGATCAGTACATAAATAAAAAATCTTATGTAGCCATGCACATGACTTTATCATACTATACAGGGTGAGTTATTAGTATCCCGGCGGTCGATAGCCATCAAATCGTTTGAAAAAGAAAACAATATTTTATACGAGAGTTGTTTGACTCGGACGTTTCTATAACGTAAAATTATTTTCATGTATACAGTGTGCATTTAGGCGTGACGGAATGTAAGAACAATTTTTTAAATGGAACGCCCTGTATGTCATACCATATTATGAATACTAAGGAAGTTGTCTTTCCAACTGTGTAAGTTGTACCTGTGTAAAGTAAATAGTCTGAGATATTCAATTGTTTGTCAAAAAAATGGCAATTGCAGGCCTTTCTTAAAAACTGCGTTAATACTACATTTTTGCCGATATTGTCCGAAAAATTTTGTCTCACAGTCACTAAACCCACAGCTAGATGCCCGGTCATGAAAAATTAGCTTTTAAACATTTTGAAATGGCTTTTTCTTGAGATTTTTACTTGGAACAGCCTGTATATTATTTGATAATTGAAATGTCCTTAAGTTCTTTTTAAATTATATTCACTATATCGTATATCTATTTTTACTAGTTTTTGTGATATTTGCAATTTAAAGAATAGTATGCTATTTAGTATCTTAATATTGCTCTGTATACAGTGTGCTGGGTAGCATGATGTAAAATATTTGAAGGGTTGTAGAACAAGCCATTTAGAACCTATTTAACTAGATTAATTCATATAAAAAGTATTACGGTTATCCAGGAATTACACAATTTTATAAGTATGTTTTGCAATTTTTACAAATGTACAGCGAGCGAACCTGAGATCCTAGTAACTTCAGTTGGAGTCCGAAGTAAACCAGACACAGTATAATTTTAGGGGGACTATCGTGAAAAATTGTTCACTAGTGTGAAAATTGTGCGGAGACGTTTCTTGTAATGGTATGTGCGCTCATACACAAAAAAACAGAAACGATAAAAGCTGTCTTGATGAGCTACGTTTGAGAACGGATTTGTATGCAGTACAAAAAACAACCAACAATATCTACTTACTATTGTTAATTGGTTTAAAATAGGTTATTTTTCTGAAGAGACAATTCAAAATTGGGATAATTTGAATGATATCATGAGTAATATTGATAATGTGAATGGAGAGTTGATTATTTGGAAGTGTTATTAATCGATTTTTTTGCTATGAATGAAAATCTGAATCTAAAGATGCCTATCAGTATGTTTTTGTTGCATATTTGGTTTTTGTGTGTGAGCACATAAATCACATCAAAGAAAACCTGATTTTCAACACTCAGAAGTCAACAAATTTTCACAATAGTTAACCTAAAAGTAGGTTTAGGGTTTACTTTAGCAGTAATTTGAAATTTTTAAATCGAGTGTTCGGTTGCGATAGACGGCGAAATATACTTACAAATTTCATATAAAATTGTTAATATGTTGATAACGGTAATACTTTGTATAAGAATCAAAAAACTCGAGAAAAAGTTCTAAGATACCCTGTATAGTGTATCTAATGTCTTTGGATACTATCATCTACCTACTGGCTTTGGCTATTGTCTCACATAGTTTAAAGGCAAAATCGGCAAAAATTTCGTTACATAGTTTTTAAAAGATCCTGTAACGGGCATATTTTGGAAAAACAGTTGAATATCTCTGGAACTATTAACGCTATGACTTAGCAACATACACGGTTGGATAAACAAATTTAGTAGTAGTTTATAATATAATAAAATATACAGGACGTTCCATTTAAAAAAATTTACATACTTTCGGTCACACCTACATGCAACACCCTGTATAAATGAAAATAATTTTACATTATACAAATGGCGTGTCAAACAACTTTTGTATAAAATATTTTTTTCTTTCTCAAACGATTTATTAACTATCGACCGCCGGGATACTAATAACTCACCCTGTATATAAAATTAATAGTTCAGCTGTATGAGATTCTATTTAATCGAGATCGAGATCGGTCATGTCTGCATTAAAATAAAATTAGTTAGCCAGTATTTGACAGCTATTTTGATTCTACTGTGATTCTATCAAAACATCAGCGTGTGACACTACCTACTGGCATTAGAATATAAATATCTGTCAAATCCTGACTAACTAGTTATAATGCAAGACCGATCTCGATCTAATAGAATTTGCACGTACAGCTAAACCATTAATGAAGGGCACGTGCAGATACAACGCGAAACCGAGCGGAGCCGAAATTATATTTCTTTGGTGTAAATAAATGTTTTCTTAAATCAAAACAAAAATAACACTTTAAAGGAAAGTAATTTTTGTTTGTATCCAAATTTATTTATTTCACTTAATAAATATTTCAAATAAATTAATCTCTACAAGCAAATAAACTAGAGTACTAAATGAAGTAAATATTGTTGGCGTCAAAGAAATATGTTTTGACCCAAAAGAATAAATTCAAACGTATATATTTCTTAAAAACAAGAAATCTTTTCTATCTGTGTAATACATAACTACCAATTGGAATGAAGATAACTGTAGTTCGAAATTTAACAAATGTTGCAAAATCCGTCCTTGAAGAATTGTCAAATTGGAATCAGTTGTTACGGAAGTTGTTAAAACTTAAACTTTAACAACTGCATTACTACAATGTATTGTTTTTTGCTGTTTACGAGAGGCTTTATCGTAAAAATAAGAAACAACCAATTTATTAAAAGTGATAATAGCTATAGTAATCGGAATACTCATCAACTGTCAGTATTTTTGTATTATTTTGTTAGTATTTCTGTCAGTCAAAGTTATTAATGTTGAGCAAATCTGATACATCCATTAGTCACTATTTAATCTAATTCAATATTGTTTTGGTGGAATTGCTTAATTGGACATTAGCGTGTCTTTTTCTTTCGTAACAGATATCTTTTTGAAAAAATAATAATAATGTTTGCTCCCTCTTTGTAAATGAATCCAGTAACATCCTGTAGAAACTGTTTTGAGTATGTTAATAATATAATAATCTTATCGCAATTAGTTATGTGTCACCCATTGTTCAAAAGTATTAATATCGAAACCGTCCACATTTTGCAAATACTTATGCTCATAGTCATTATAATCAATCACGAATTTTTCGTGATTTTAATAGTCGACTACAATAGGCAAAGGTTATTTCCGCCCGTTAGATGTAAATTATTGATAAAATAGCTGCACAATAGTTTGTTTGACGTCATTAAAATATTATAAATTAAAACTTTAACTGGGTGCTTTTTACTTTATCATACGTAGTAGACAAGGTATTGTAATCGTGTCGAAAACAAAATTTGAGATTTTAGCGAAAATATGACCATTTGGGCCCTCTGAATATATTTGCCCAAGCTAAAAGAGATGTCTGTGTGTATGTGTGTACGTGTGTACCAGTTTGTTTGTGGCGACGATTCTGGAAAAATTACTAAAGGTATCGAGAGGAAACTTCATACTTAGAAGTTTCATGACGAAAAGTTTGGTTGAAAAGGGCCCAAAGGAACCGAAGGTTTACGCTTAGCATTTTTCAACGATTTTGCAAATGAGCCGGCATCTCTGTAGTTTCGTCAAAATAGTTAAATAATAAATTAAAGCAGAGGAAATTTTGTATAATTTATGTCTATGACTTTTTTTGGTAAAATTAACAGTTTAACTGCATAAACAAACTTTAACTTTGAAGTTTGCATAGTTGTTGACTCTGTTGATCTCTGTGCATTATGTATATAAAATAAATTGTTAAGTGAAACGTCAGAAGTGTTTATTCAAACCAGCGCTAACCCAACTACACACATCAAAACATCCATCAGTATCTGCATTACAACTAGTTTGCCAGGATTTGACAGATATTTTGATTCTATTGACAGTATTGTCCGATCATCAGCGTTTGACACTGCGGTTTAGTATGATAAAGTCATGTAGCAAACTAACAGATCAAAGATGATGCGATTCTGGAGACAAAGCAAATGTTATATGATGTGATATTTATTGACCCATCTATTGGACAGGAATTAAGATGGATATAAAGAAAGAAATTGAGAGCAACCTGCACAAAATAAAACAAAAGTTGAAAAATAATTAAATTCAATCATGTCGATTCAAAGATGTTGTGATGCTACCCCATTAAAAATGTTAAATATGAAAGTAATAAATGATTGGTATGATTCTTTCGGCACCATTTATTTAAATATACAGTGTATATTTAAATAAAGTATGGATGAATCTAAGAATCTCTGAGGAGATTGTAATTTTAAAAAATCCTCGAACACGTCGATGTTAATTAGCAAAATACGTACACATTTCTGTAAAATAATTAAATTTTTAACTTTAATAGTAACGAACTTATGACGTCATCAACATTTTTTTTAAATGGCAACTCCATATTTTCATACTGCTTTGGGTAGATCATTTAATAGTCTGATTGTCAGTGGAAACATGTTATGGTCTCACAGCAGAACATTTTTGAGAAAAAGACAATTGTAAAATATTTATAATTTTGAAGAATATAGATTTTCTGAATGCAATATGAATGTGTTTGGATAGAATTGAAGATAAATCTGGGCTAACAAATTCTCTCGCGTAAGGATTCCGAAAATAGTAAGGTCAACGTCAAATTTGACATATTTATGGCATCTGAACCCAATGTCATAGAAACAGCTAAGGGTTGACTTTAAACTTTGTACTTTCAACGAAATCCTGAAACTTTGTTCACAAATTATTGTGAGCATTTACGACGATTCTAAAAGTGGTGTGCGGCCGCTTCCATAAAAGAAGCAACCAAACCGCAATAATCTGACGACATGTGCAACTTCCAAACCCGGCTTCGTATTTAGCGCAAAGAAATCTACCGAAAACGCCTAACTATAGTTCCCTAATTTTTAATTGCTTTTTCTCTCCAAAAGTTTCTTATGTAGGGCCCTCACATTTGTATGCTACCATAAGGCAATTAAGAGATCTATCATAACTGGGGAGAAGTTCTCTTTGATATAACAAACCATTTTAGAGATTTTGTCATGTTTCCATATATTGTGCGTATATTGTGAAGAAAAACTATAATATGTATGAACAATACACAGACTACTCTAAGAAACATTATCGATATTGGGTTATGATAAGGAATACTAGCGCCGAAACAATAGAAATTATTTACTTAAACAAATTGATTGTGTCGCTGTTTTGATTTGTTTCTCTTGCCTTATAAAAAGTTCTGATTGTAAAATGATAATCCGTATCGACACAATTGATTTTCCATCGTCGCCCAGACCAAATCGTTGATCCTAGAAACAAGCATGCTTTATCAATTATCACATATTGCTGATTAAATTTTGAGTCCATTAGAATTGTTGTTTGTTTGACTTTTTTATTTCGACCACTATTACGCCAAAAATTGTAGCTTCTTCACGGACTACATAAAACAGACCGAATGTAACTTGTCACTGACGGTTTCTTGTTGGAAAGAACGCTCCGATGACCGGTTTCCGCCAATGTCAGCTGTACGCTCGCACTAGCAACTCGTGTATTTAACATGCCGTCACCCTTGTTACATGTAGTACATGTAGTACATGTAGTGCATGTAGTAGTGTTCTCAGACTATTTGGTAATTGATCAGTTTTTGTGCATTATTAAAGTGTTAATTAGTATTTGTATTTTTATTTTTGGCGAAATATTGGACGAAGTAAAAAAGTTAAATAACATCTCTGATGACCTAAAATTTAATCAGCAGTATGTCAAAGCAACCGGCAAAAGTTTCTACGCTGTCGTCTAACCACATACTTTTCCCACATAAAATGCAGATAAGCGTAATTTTGTAGGTAGAATTCTAACTCAAAAATAAAGTGTTAATGGAGGTAATTTTTAACTAATATTATGAACGATTTTTTTAGCAAAATTGGCATTTCTATTACGGATAAAGTAAAACATGCCTTAGAATTTGAATAAAATTCAGTTAATGCGTATGACAAAGAGGTAACAATAATTTGTTGGCTCTGAAAGTATTCGTAGAGTTATAGCTAGGATCAGAAGCAGGATTGTTATGTTTAATACAGTTTGTTTTAAAGCACCGTTTTAACCATGTTTTAAAACAAATATTTTGTTTTAAACATGTTTTAATCAGTTTGTTTTAAATGTTGTGTAAATTGGTTTAAAAATACCGACATTTGAACAGTTTTTGTTGCTTTTCATAAAATACAATATCAGTGGTACCAAGTGAAATAAGGAATAAAAAGACGCCTATTAAATAGCTTACAAATTAAATAATTGCGTGATTTAAAACATGCTTAAAACAAGTTTTATTCCCTGTTTAAGACCTGTTTTTTTGTGTGTGATTTAAAACATGTTTTATTTCATGTTTACAAAATGTTTTTCTTTGTGAAGTGTTTAAAAATATTGTTTAATTAAAAAAAAATCTTTATCATACTATATATAAAACTAATAGTTTAGCTGCATGAGATTCCATTAACCATTAACACAAATATATTAATTTAAAAAAATACACATTATGGATTAACATAATTTAAAATGATATAAGACAAACGGTGCCTTGTGCCGTGGGCGCTTATCCGAAATTGCATTTACAAATTTGAAATCTTTACGATTTAGCCGCCAGTGAGTGAATAGCTTGGCGGGTAAATTAAAAAACAAACGACTATAAAACGATAAAAATGCTTTTCAAAAATATTTAAAAGAACGTGAAACGTTTTGATCTAAAAATCATTGAATAAAACACGAACACACAAAGCACGCACACGCAGCTACCGCCACCGCCTTCGCCTGATTCTCCTTCGTTGATCGGGTTCAACGTCTTCTTCATCGCTGCCGTCCCGCTCAGTATCTAGTTGGAGAGGTCCTGCGCCCTCATCGCCTTCGTGCTCGTCCCCAGGCTGGTCAGGTGGTTCCGGCGCTGCAACCTCTTGCGGATATTTTGATATTATTGTACTGTCAAAACATCACCGTTTGACACCGTTTGACCGATCTCAATTTGAATCTGCTCCTGCAGCCAAAGTATTATTTTTACCAAAAAATGTCATACACATAAATTATACAAAATTTCCTCTTCTTTAATTTATTATTTAACTATTTAGACGAAATTACTGAAATGGCGGCTCTTTTGCAAAATAGTTAAAAAATGCTAAGAGTAAACATCCAGTTCCTTTGGACCCATTTGAAAGTTTGGTCATGAAACTTCTAAATATGAAGTTTCGTCCCTTTAATTTTCCTCTTGTTTAATTTATTATTTAACTATTTCGACGAAATTCCAGAAATGGCGGCTTATTTGCAAAATTTTTCAAAAATGCTAAGACTAGACTTCCAGTTCCTTTGGACACTTTTCAACAGAAAGCTTTTCAGCTCTAATCCCGATACCCGATACCTTTAGTAGTTTCGCCGGATTCGTCGCCACAAAAACGGGCACACACACACACACACACACACACACACACACACACACACACACACACACACACACACACACACACACACACACACACACACACACACACACACACACACACACACACACACACACACACACACACACACACACACACACACACACACACACACACACACACACACACACACACACACACACACACAGACATTTTTTTGTACTTTGGTCAAAAATGTTCAGGGGACCCAAAAGGACATATTTCCGCTAAAATCTAAAAATTTTTTTCGGCATGATTACAATACTTTATAATACTGCGTATGCTAAAGTAAAAATTGTTTTTTATAACAACCCTGGTCAGAACACTTCGCTTGTGTTGGGGATGGTGGTGATTTGGCGTGCATGTATTGACCGGTAGGTATCTTCTTACATTAATTGAACTCTATGCCAGAGAATGACGGCTGACTTTTTTCTAATTCTATCTTGAATTGGATGGAAGGACCTTGATGACTTACTTAGTTCCTTTAATCACGCAAACCACATAAGTCTTCATATTATGGGGACCGTACTAGCGAATGGGGAAGGGTGTTACCTCGTAGCGTAATGTCTATGGTCCAAATACGAAAAATTGTCTGGCCAAGCTCTACGTGCCCGAAATCCAACTCTTTCTGTTATTATTATCTTTATTAAGATTATACATTTAATACTCGTATCATACATGGCTATTGTAATAATTAATAACAGAATTAACTTCTGTTTGCGCAATAAAAATTGGTGTATTTTTAAACGAAATCAATTTTTATCTTGAAATTTTTTTCAATTTACGTAGAAATTCATAATAAAATACAGACGCACCTGTCGCCACAAATACCGACAAACTAGATTAGAGGCTTAACTAATTTCCGCAATACTTAATATATTAGGTGGTGCAATTTTTTATCGATAGATAATGCGGCGGTTTAATTACTTTTATTGATTTATAATTATGACGTTCGTTATCAATGTGCGTTATGTGGTACTAATACTAGCCCAGCGTATGACTAATGCTAAATAAATCGCCAATCAATGAGATTTTTTTTCCAGAAAAAATAGATGACAGGTTCGAGATGAAAGGACAATAATCTTTATCAGTGTAAATGGAGGTTATGTAACGTTAATTATTATGTTTACGTCGTATTTTGTAGAATTGTATACTATTTATACAGTATTGAGTACCCGAATACGTTTAGGACATGTAAAACGCGGAGTCGTTTGACCTCTTGAGGATATACAAATCTTATTACTAGAATGCCTAGAGCTAGGGATGCGCAGTAAATAAATGCCGACAATTGAACTTGGTGATGAGAAGTGGCGTATACGCAGAGCGCCATTTAACGGACATAATATAAGTCACAGACATAATATAAGATAAATAATTGTAATAATAATATAACATTTATTACAGTCCTAATACAAAAACATAGTGATATTAAGATAATACTGTTTTCTGGCATCTAAATAACCTGTTTGTCAATAATATTATACTATTTGACGAGCACATAAGTAAGGATATAAATCGCGAGCATGAAGTTTATACGCGAGCCAGAGGCGAGAGTGTAAACATGCGAGTGATTTATATCCGTTGTGTGCGAGTCGAATACAACGTTTTATCTACGACTTCCAGATTCCATTTTATATCAAATATTTTAAATGTGTTTGTCAATGATGGCGAGGCAAACTGTCACATTATCCACGTAGGTTTTGACAGACATTGACACTAGCGTTGTAGAGCGATGACAGCGTTCAAATAATGAAGTCATTATTTGAACGAACTGTCATTTTTATACAACGCTAGTGTCATTATGATCATTCGCGTGTATCATGATGGGGATTATATAGTGATTGATACCTATGCAATGAACTTATTATGTGTCGTAGATAATAGTATATTATTTGCGAGCGATTTATATCCGTTGTGTGCGAGTCGAATACGATGTTTTATCTACGACTCACAAATTCCATTTTATATCAAATATTTTAAATATATTTGTGAATGATGGCGAGGCGAACTGTCACATAATTGTTATCCGCGTAGGTTTTGACAGACTTTGACACTAGCGTTGTATAATGATGACAGTTCGTTCAAATAATGAAGTCATTATTTGAACGAACTGTCATTATTATACAACGCTAGTATATATTTATGTAGAGATGTTTCAAAATAAAAAGAAGGTACCCCAACCACTACCTCTGCTCTAGAATACATTGGCCAGAAATCACGTGACACCCTCTTCTTATTTTGAAACAACTCTACCAAGGGCCTTAAACGAATGTTTATGTCTGAGGATGGCTGTTTAAAAAGCTCGAAGACCAAAAGGCCCGCTCTTTTAATTACAAAAAAATTTTGTTTGAAACCGTTTTTCATTTAACATCAATGAACATAGTTAAAGGGCTCTTATAAATGTAAATACGTGTTGTCTTAACCTTACTTTATTTATTGTAACTGAAAAGATTTAAAAACAATTAGCTTTCTCTAAAATTTATTGCAATACTAATCTTCGGAGCTCTGTTTTAAGTGAAGTTTTTACCAAAAAACAAATTGTTAGTATCCGAGATATAGGGGTTCCCCGCTGTGAACAACCTATATTTTTTGCTCTGTTAGTTTTCGAAATATACAGAGTGGCTAGATGCAATGTACATTAATGGTCATAAGAGATTCTTCAATATAGAAAAATGTGGAGAATCTTTCGCTCCAGAGAAGAAAAATATTTTTCTACTCTTATTGATAAATGCATTCATTATCGTGGCAATTTATGATAAGTAATACTAACCATTCCCCACACACATGACAAACATTTCATTCCTGGTTCCTCATACCCCGCGAGCCGTGAGAAATATTTCATTTCTCACGGCAATATTTCATTTCTCACGGCTGGAGAACCAATCATAGCGCGGATTTTCATTTCCATCGTATTTAGAGAGAGTGCTTAGCGACGTTGTCATGGCGTTGACAACGTCGCTAAACGACGAGCGCTACAAACAATTTTAATCTGTCAGATATTTTAACGAAATACACATACGTACCACATACATGCCACATACCATGACATATGCATGACATACCACCACATACTTACGTACAGCGTACAGTAATTACTGTAATTCATTAATCATAATTATAAAAAAAATGGATTCTGATAGCGAACAAAAGGAAATGTGTACTCCACCTGATGTAATACAAGCCGCGCAAATCCGCACATTAAAATTATTGCCCGAAAAATCGAGGACAAAATACGAAAAAGCCTACAAAGTGTTTATGGATTGGCGAATCAGAAAAAATGTAAGCTCATTTTCCGAAAATGTTTTGATAGCCTATTTTGGTGAGCTTGCCGACAAAAAAAGTGTTATAATGTGACTTATTTATTACATCAATACGCACAAGGGATAATAATTATCTGTCATTTTGTAGGTTAGATACCTTGTTATCTTTTCTTCGCTGTCAATATTTGACACTTTTAGAAAAATAATCTGTAATACCGACATAGTGTCATACATAAACAGAATACCTATATGTACCGCCGCGTCACCGCCGTCCCAATACGCACTAAATTAATTTAAAAAAAAATATTGCATAGTAGTAGAAAAAGTATAGTATTCCATTCGCAAGTAATGGCAATTACTCACTCGAACGTTATGCAGCACTCGCCTACGGCTCGTGCTGCAAACTTCGTTCTCGTGAGTAATTGCTTACATTACTTGCTCATAGAATAATATACTATTTCATAGATACAAATGTTCCACAAAGACGTACAAACACAAACTTATGTTCCGTGGTTTTAATGGAACACTAAGTATATTATTGCAGTTTTTGATTAAGATTTCTATCCTAATCGTTTTGAAAACAACTTGTACCAGGCTATTATCAACTGTTTCCGAGTTATTCTGAAATTAATGTAAAAAGCCTGTAATTTCAAAAAATATTCTGAGTTAACTAAAAAGGAATAAGGCAACAAAAAGCTCATTTTGCATAGTAATAGTATCGCACTTTTTGACAGTTATTATTGATTTGCTATTCCTATATGACATCCCAAATAACTGAACTGTTACATAACTTAAAAATTAGAAATGGTATGCCTTAACATACTTCAAATGATCGATAAATCAGTAAAAAGTTATTAAGCACCTAATTCGACATTTATAACACAATAATTCATAAATTAATATTAAATATCTAGATGATACGACAAAATTCAACAATCTCACAAATGTAATAATTCTTCTCTTCATGCAGCAGCAAGTTTAAAATTGTGTCACTCCAAAATTGTTTCATTAGTATTTATAAAAGACGTTAAATTGTTTATGGTAGTCCAACGGTCTGGCAAATTAGATTGCCTGATTTAACCCCGTTTAATTTCTCACTGTGGAGACATATTGAGGAAGAAATTTATGGGGGTATCACAACTAGGATAAACATGAAGAATAAGGAATCGTTATCAAATAATTTTTCTAGAAATGATAGAAAATGTTATATGTCCACCGAGAATCCGAAGACTATCCGAATATGAGCACTCATGAATGTCGTACTGATATAATTATTATTTAATCAGTCTACAATTATCATTGTATTTAGTTATTTCATCTTATGACTGTATTACTGTCACTTTATGTGTACTAAAATGCTAGGGGTGTCTACAGAAAACACCACATATTTACCAGTACACTCGCTGATTTTATTCTTTGTAGTAATTGGAATATCCCCGTTGAGGATATATCAAATAAATACAACAAGCCAGTTAGCTGGCTAAAACCTTGGACCATTACAACCAAACCAAGAACTCATTAATATTCTTTAAATTATTTGGACCACAGATATTTAATACAAATTCTAAACGATTTTCGATTGGTACTTAAAAAACAAATTTTTTGATGATTATATTTGTTTGTGTATTTCATAATATTGAAGTTTGCAATTACTAAAAGTTTCTGTCTGAAGAGAAGAGGCATTACATTTGTGCGATTGTTGAAATTCATCATGGCAACTAAATATTTATATTAATGAATTATTGTGGATAAGTCAAATGAAACTAGATATTTAGTAACTTTGTAGTTACTGAGTTAGGCAGTTTGGTAAGATCGGCGAAGTATGTCAAGATACACAGGGTATTCCATTTAAAATTCTTAAGTTATTTGACATTTAGCAAACCTCCAGTTATTCGGGGTGTCATATTGTAATCGCAAATCAATAATATCTGTCGAAAGGTATCCAAAATAAGTTCTTTTGTTTGTTTATCCTTGTTAGTTCTTCAGAAATATTCAGAATGCCCAGATGTTTTTTTTTGAAAATGCACGTTTTTTCATTTAGTTCACAATATCTCAGAAACAGTTGATAAAACTCAAAACGATTAGGAGACATATCTTCTGTTCCATTGAAAAAATCATAAGCTTGTGTTGGTACGTCGCGGCTTCGCGTCGTTGTGAAAATATTTTCTGTCTGTAGAGTGAATGATTTATCCACAAGTTTCCGATATAGTCGAGTCGAGTATTTCGATTTCCTAACACCATTAATGTACTTTGCATCTAGCGTGGGACAGCCTGTATATCTAGAAAACTAAAAATATTTTTTTAAAAAGAATTTATTGTGGCCAGGCACATGACTTTATCATACTATATATAAAATAAATAGTTTAGATGCATGAGATTTTATTTGAAAGAGATCGGTAGTGTCTGCATTAAAATAAAACTAGTTAGCAAGGATTTGACAGATATTTTGATTCTATTGACAGTAGGTATTGTCAAAACATCAGCATTTGACACAAGGTGTCGTTTCACCTGAGGGAATGTCACAAATCCCTAGTAAAGGCATGTGCATCGCCGCCTTGAATAAAGAGTGTCGTTTATTGAGACAGAAGTAAGTATGTTAAAATTTTGAGTCATCCAGCTATCGACAAATACATTCCACAATTGATTGATATGATCAGGTGTTCGATAGCAACCCAGGGAGGGTATCGAATAATCTCAAGACATCGGCATAATTACACTGGGCAACATTTTTCGGTAGATTACGCATCTGGTAACCAACAGATCTTGTGCCATCATGCCGCCCCCATCACCATCGCAAATTAAACAAAAAAAAAACGATGTAATATATTTAAAAAAGAACTCACGTTTCTTGCATGTTCATGGTTCACGGTTCAGGTTTTCATACCAGCGTACTATCTATACTATCTATCACTTCGTATAATCTTTTAGAAGGGGATCAAAACGTGTGTTTCAGTTATTACTTTCTTTACTCATGTTTTAAAAAAACTGACGTGATGGAGAGATTGGTTGCAAGATTCTAAGGAATCAAAAACACCAAACTGTTGTTGTCCGGGGTTATTGTGTGTTTTTTTTGTTTTAAGTCTCCTGTGGCTATATTTAACTCTATATTAATGGTGCTGCAGCCATACAGTGTGTGTATAAATTGGCGGAAAAGCTACACGCCACTCTGTTCTTCGCAAAATTCTGAGTCGACAATCTTTATATTAAAATGATGCAGAGTCATTCTTATGTCTTCAGGAGCCATTTGAAAGAACCATACATTTGGCAAGAGTGAATCAACATGTGTTGCTATGCACTGTAAACAATCTTTCAAAACATTTATCGTTTTGGTGTACATATTAAATTACATACCACGCAAAACAGACAAACGGGTAGATGTTTTTATTATAAAAACACATCATTGTGAACACCTTTTTAACATTTTAAAACTAAGCATTTCTACTACTTGTTCCATTCATCTTTGATGTTCAAACAGAAAACCGTCACTTTCTGCACACAGCTGCAAGCTCGTATGCCTCGTTCCAGTCTTTCCGGTGTAATTTCTAATTCTGTCGCATTAACTCGGTTTTAAACGTCATCAACATTTTGTGAAGGCGTAGCATACACTTTTTCTTCGTTACAACCCCAAACAAAAAATCTAAGAGATTGAGATCGGGTGACCTCGCGGGCCAGAAAATGTTACGGCCTCTACCAATCCATCTGTTTTGGAAGAGTTCATCTAACCAATGCTTTACATTCCGAGCATTATGAGAAGGAGCTCCATCATGCATGTACACCATATTGGGCAGCATGTTCAATGAAATGTCATCAACAACCTGTTCCAAACGATTAAGGCATTAATAGGCATTAAGATGATTTGGTAGGTAAATTGGCCCAACAACCCTGTGATTTATTATGCCCAGCCAAACATTAACCGAAAACCTTATTTGGTGACCATATTCTTAAAATTTCCGCGGGTTTTCATTAGCCCAATGATGATTACTGTGAGTATTAAATGCGCCATCTCTTGAAAACATGCACTCATCACTCCAAACAATACGCATCGAGAAGCCAGCTTTGTCACGATTCCTATTTAACATTGTGGTGCAAAAATTTTACTGGGAAATGTTATCATATTCACGGAGGGGCTAAACTTTGGAAACGAATGACATGGTTGAAGAGGATATATATACAGTGTGTCTTACGGGACGTTGGATTGTATGGGTACTTTTGTTACTATTAAAGATAGAAAGTCGGTTAAATGGGCAAAGTAGTGCATATTTTAGTGCTCTTTCAAAATCCGTTCAGAGAACAGTTGAATTCCAAATGGTTTCCAAGCTATTTTGAAAAAACCCAAAAATGTATGTTTTTAATTAGCGTTTTGACATTATAAAGGCACTTTTCTGTCTACAATTTGATTATGCCGTTTAAAATTTTTTCGCCAATGAATTCGTCAGAAACAAACGAAACTTTTGTTTTTCTTATGGACGCCATATTGGTTTTATACATGGTTGAATTCAAAATTTTTTCAGACTAATTTGGTATGCCACATGCCATATTTAGAACACAATAAGCCGACAAAATTTTTAATATCTGAAAATCGCATGGTGCCATGAAAAGCACACTTGAGTGATACAGTATTTATGTCCCCATAGTCAAGTTACAGTAAAATTTTGGAATGTATTTATTTGTACTAACTACACAACATAAAAACGTAACAACATTTTAAAAAACTAAATTATGTTTTCAAAAATCTCGCCATTTTCGTGGAGGAATTTTTCACAGCATTCCGTAATACGGTGACCTTACCGAGGGTTCTTCTGTCAATCGAATTGAAAGCGGCGATGACGGTGTCACGTAACTGCCCAACGTTTCCAAAATTATGAATACCATACACTTTAAGTCACTTCATAGATAAAAATCACAAGGGGTAAGATCCGGCAATCTTGGTGGTCATAGTATTTCTGAATAGGTAGCAATTACTCTCCGTTTATGTCGTATATCTATATAGTTCCTCACAATTCGGGCATTATGTGCAGGTGTTCCATCTTGTTGGAACCACATACCTTAGCGTAAGGCCAACAGTATATCGTCCATTCTTTCTTCCACGTCCTCAGAGATAATTGCGTTTTTCTTGAAAACTGTGGATTTTATCGCCATAAAATAGGTAAACATTTTTCATGTGAAATTAACGTCCGCATCATTATTTTTAGTCATACCGCCCAGTCATAATAATAATAAAAATATCATAATAATACTACCCCTGAAAAGCTGCGGACAGCTCCGTCTACAATAATGCAAATGTCCTAATACTCTTATCATGTTTGGCGTCGCCAAAAGCCTAAGGTTACCACTTTTCAGCTTTATCGGCCGTTTCTTTTCTGAAATATACGCAAAACAAGAAATATATTTTCTATCTTTAACACCTTATAACTTCCTAAGGAAGCACTTTTTTGGTTTAATTGGTCCCATTTGACATCAAGAATATATGGTTAAGCTGGGTCCCATTACTTTCCGGACACCCTGTATATATATATATACATATATATATATATATATATATATATATATATATATATATATATATATATATATATATATATATATATATATATATAACAAATATATAGCAAATATAGCAAATGAGGGTTAAATCCGTTAAAAGTATTCAAAACCTCATCTATCTTGTTATTAGGTACCGCACATAGACCATAGACCATAGAATTTTGCTGGGATGGAATTATATTTAATCAGAGTACTTGCCAAATCATTATCAATTAGCTTTTTATTTTTTAGTGCGTTCACAAAGTCGTTGTTCTTTTTCTGAACAGTAATAGTGGGGTCTCTATTAAGAGTTTGATAGACAGACTTGTTGTTCAAAAGAGCCAACGATCCAACAACATAACTCTCCCTACTCATCGCAACATAAAATTACAATTAAAAATATTGCTGTACTGGATGAACGCTTGATTGAGATCGTGGAAAGGGCCAGAGGGTTGTTGCCTGGTTGTATATTTGAGGAATACTCACGTCGTATGACTTTCAATTTTGATAAACATTTCTCTAAGATCAAAAATAAAAATATAAAAAAGCTTAATAAACTTAAGTCGGAAATTATAAATATCAAACCTTTCAAAAACAACTCTAAATGGTTAAAAAATCTCACAGATATACAGGTTCCTGAAGATATCAGTAACTTTTTATCTTTAGGTCCTAAATTCAGTTTGAATGCGACTCATGAAGATGTTCCTATTGCTGTTTTACTGTCACAGGTGGAAAATATTGTACAGGCGATGCCCTCTGACCAGCGGGATTTTTACAGAGCTCGAGCTGCTAACATGATAACCAACTCGTATTTATCGGATGCTTCACATCCTGCACAGACTGTATCACCTTTTGATTCAATTTCTAGAAAAACTGTAGCATTTTTGGGGAATGAACCAAGTATTTTGATAACTAGAGCTGACAAGGGTGGCACAACCGTTGCGATGAGTAGGGAGAGTTATGTTGTTGGATTGTTGGCTCTTTTGAACAACAAGTCTGTCTATCAAACTCTTAATAGAGACCCCACTATTACTGTTCAGAAAAAGAACAACGACTTTGTTAACGCACTAAAAAATAAAAAGCTAATTGATAATGATTTGGCAAGTACTCTGATTAAATATAATTCCATCCCAGCTAAATTCTATGGTCTGCCTAAAATCCATAAGCCCGATGTGCCTCTCCGGCCTATAGCCTCATCTATAGGATCTCCAACTTATGCTCTTTCAAAGTTTTTGGCTGATATCCTACAAACATCCCTTCAGGATGATGAAAAGTACAACATTAAAGACACTTTTACTTTTTGTAACTTGATGGAGAGAAAGAGGTTGCCTCCCGACTGTGTTCTTATATCTCTGGATGTCGTCTCACTTTTTACAAATATTCCACTGGATTTAATAATTGAAACTGTTACTGATGCTTGGGAGAGTATCGAAGTATGTTGCACTGTTCCTCTTGACCTGTTTTTGGATTTAATTCGTTTTGTTTACACTAATTGTTATTTCACTTTTCAAAATAAATTTTATAAGCAAGTTTTTGGTACGCCTATGGGTTCCCCACTAAGTCCAATACTGGCACAACTTGTCATGGATTGTCTTGTTGAGAGTTCCATTGATAAGCTATCTTTCAGCCTCCCTTTCTTGTTCAAATATGTGGACGATATATGTGCGGTACCTAATAACAAGATAGATGAGGTTTTGAATACTTTTAACGGATTTAACCCTCATTTGCAGTTTACTGTTGAAAGGGAGTCTGATTATGGCGTCCCTTTCTTGGACACGAAAGTTATACGTGACCCAGCCACATCACATTGGACTGGTATAGGAGACCCACGGCCTCTGGTAGATTTATAAATTTTCACTCGAGTCATTCCATTAGTCAGAAGATTAACACCTTGGTGGCCATGAGGAATAGGGTAATGTGCATTAGTGATCTTTCTTTTGTTGATGGCAACTTGCGGGAATTAAGTGAGATGTTCATTAACAATGGATATCCTAGGACTCTCGTTCAGAGGTTGATTTTTAACAGCCCCTTCCGAGATCACGCAATGGATGACGGTTGTGTTGTTCCCTCTGTTAAATATAAGAAACTCTCTCGGATTGATAATCTTTCAATTAGGTTGGTTCATTTGCTCAGGAATGATGATTTCCGGATAGTGGTCAGTAAAAAAAGACTTGGTGGTATTTTCTCGGATATCAAAGACAAAACCCCTCACTTTCTAAAGTCTAATGTAATTTATAGTATACCGTGTGGTAGCTGTCCGATGAAATACTATGGTCAAACTAGTCAATGGCTCAAATCTCGGTTAGCTTTGCACAAAAGTGATTTGAGATTGGGCAAAAAGAACTGTGCGGTTGCTCAACACGCGTTTGATATGGACCATACTATGAAGTGGGATGACACCAAAATTGTTGCAGTTGAAAGTAACTATAAATGTAGACTGTTTTTGGAAATGTATCATATTCAGGTTAACATACGCAATAGTTTGACCTTTAAATCGGATACTAGTCAACTTAGTAATATTTATTTGTACTTAATCAATAATAATTTAAAATTTTCACGCGACTAGGTTGGTGGTAGTGTTGCTGGCTCTGATGGTTAAATGTTATTCTTGTTCGTTGTATTCCGTTCGTACGTTGCCATTGAGCCAGTTTTTATTCTTGGGTTAGGAAGACATGTGTCGACCTCATAGCTTATTTGTTGGTGGTTATTTGTGCCCGTTTAGTTAAGCGTTTCGTTCAATTGTTTTATTGATGTAAGGCGACATGATTTGTTCGACAATGTTCTCTCCAGGCAGACTTTTATAACTCTAATTGTAAGTAGAAAATGTTGTGTTCCCTATCTGTAATTTTGATGTTTTGCTAACTTAGCCTTTGTCGTATTTAATTAGCTTGTTCCTGATGAAGTTTTTAATTAAAAACGAAAATTTGAACTGAGATAAAAGGATTTTTATACACTTCGCCCACTTGACCGATTTTCCCACGTTACCTTCGTCTGAATTTTCTACAGAGTCACGGTCGTTATTTCCCTTACTACTATATATATATATATATATATATATATACAGGGCGTCTCACGGAACTGGTACATTAGAAATTTCTCATGTTCTACTATTTCTGGAAACATGACATTTTGGAATTAGAATTTACTCGATCTGAGCTCTTCGGCTAAAATATTCTCAAGTTAACTGTCACGTCCGGTCACCGGAAGTCGGTATCAACTTTGTTATTTTAAGTGGAATGATATAATTTTAATTTTATTTTTGGTTTCTACGCATCAAAATACATCATTTTTAATTTTAAATTTTAAAGGGTTCCCTATACCTAAATATCACCATTTTTGAGTTTATTTTGATTTTACTAATTTTTTGGTGATTTTCGCGGTGACGTTTAAAATTGAATATCTCGGTTATTATTGAAACTAGAAGTTTGATGATTGATGGTCCAAAACTAGAAACATAGCTAAATATGACGATGTTTAGTTCATCATGATATCTTATACAGGGTGTTCAAAATTTACAACACAATAATTGAATTTTCAAACGTAAAAAACTCATTTTTTAAAAATGGAACACCCTGTATACCGATACGCCATTCGATAGGATATTTGATTCCCTATCAATCAATATTACGGTTCCCTATATCTATCTTTAATAGTTTTTAAAATATTGTTACTTTTTCTTTAAATCCATTTAAAATACTCCCATTTAATAATGGGGACGAAATTAGATACGAAATTTACAACGAAAATTTAAATAGGTTTAGATATTTAGAAATTTTGCGTGGATGTGTGAACAATTTTTGCGATACTCTTTCCCTCAATATTTTACGCGACTGCTTTTATCAAATGGACGGTGCACCGGCACATTCTTCGCATGTGGTATCCATTCAACTTAAACAGACGTTAGGTGACGGTAGGTGGTTCGGAAATAGGAGACCCTGGCGGTGGCCACCAAGCTCACCAGATTTAACACCATTAGACTTTTATTTCTGGGGTCATGTGAAAAGTCAGGTCTATTCCACACCAGTTAATACTCGAGAAGAATTGACTAACAGAGTAGTAGCCGCCATTAATGGACTTCAGCGACATGAAATCCGAAGAGCGACGGAGCAGAACGGGCAGCATTTCGAACAACATAATTAAGTTATAATTTAAGTTAGATATCCCAAAATCTATTATTTTAGTTTTAAGAAACCTTTTCAATATTTTACTGTTTTCCTGCTGTTCCAAAGTTGTTGCACTCCTATAAATAAAGAATAAATCGTTTTGTATTTAGTTTGCATTCTTTTATACTGACAATATCTGAAAAACTATTAAAGATAGATATAGAGAATCCTAATATTGATTGATAGAGAATACGATTTCCTATCGAATGGCGTATCGGTATACATAATTATCTAGTAAGTAATTGGCAAATATCAAGTATCAGACAAAATATCGTTTATGTAAATATTTATATGGAACTATAAAATAGACCTGATTTTAAGTTTATTGCGAGAAATTGTACAAACAGACAATAAAATAATAATTTGGGCAGTAAAATTGATTACGATCTTGATACATATTTTACGGTTTAATCGACATATCAATCTCTAGCGTAGTTTTCATATCTAATGTCCTGTTCGAACTATAATTTGAGAGACTTGAGTTTAAACGGCAATTATTATCAGTTTATTGTAGAAATGGAAAATATCAGATTAACCATTCAACCATATTTATTTTTGTCATTCGTAACATCCGTTTTGCCTTATCTCGGTAGATATTTATTTTTCAGTATTATGCTAGCTTCAAAATCGTTTACCTATTATTAGTTTTAATCAGTTAATATAATTCTTCTGTCACGCCGAATATAGACATTGATCTATAAAATACTAAACAGAATACCTTGCTGTTTCATCAGAATAACTCATCCTGAGTTATCAGGTGCTTTCAGCTATTAATACGGCCTAACTGTCAAAAATAAAAGAAAACATCTAGGATGACGACTACAAATCACAAATGCACCAGTGTCAATGAAGAAACTTGGAACAGCATAGCTTCGCAAATCACTATCAACGATGTTGACAAAAGTTCTAGTTAGAGCAGCCAAAATCATCTGATCATTATGGTCTACCCCTTGAAAAGATCGACCGCTGCTTGAAATTATGTGAGAATATGCGTGTTGGCATTTGACACAAATATACATATCTTATGCAATCTTATCTTATTCGCTGACGTTTAGGAATTGGCGGTGTTTGGGGTCACTGTAAACAAAATTATTGTTGAGCTTAATGGTTTTGCTCACATGAACCACGGAAAACAGCCATCACGAATTCTGGTGGAGGCGCTGACACGTTGCAGACGTTTTCTCACCACGACTATAAATTATGAAATTCTGAAAAATACCAGTCACTTGACATATTGGTAGATAACCATTGATTTACTATGTGTATTTTTTTGTGACACCGCGCGATGTTCAGACAAAGAAAAATAAAATTAACTTGACAATCTTCTAATGGTAAATAAAAAAGTGCGCATGAGAAGTCAAAACGGCATCTTGATTGGGTCACAAATAAAAAAGTTGCGACCATATTTTAAAACACACTATGTATAACAATTCATAATCCACATTTTAAAGACTACGGAATATAATATAATACATGATGCGTGAAATGAAACGGTGGCAACATAAATGTGTATCAATAAACTGACATGTAAGAGATACGGAAATCACGGTTTATTATTATACATAAATATATTGCTATT
Organism: Aphodius sticticus; assembly: GCA_963966075.1. NCBI lineage: Eukaryota > Metazoa > Arthropoda > Insecta > Coleoptera > Scarabaeidae > Aphodius > Aphodius sticticus. The sequence goes on along the minus strand of OZ014508.1, from coordinate 51,580,724 downwards.
GATGACAATACATATGATTTCGTAATTTTAGCACCTGTAAAAGAGTTATGTCTACAAAATTGTGTAGGAAAAAATGCATTTTCAAATTTTTCTGGAATACACCCGGTTCTCAAACTACAACCACCTACTTTGTTTGTTTTTTCGTCTAATTTCACTGAACCATAAGGCGACGAACAGTAATTTTTGTATCTACCGCGTATATTTTTTGCGGGTTGTTGTTGGTAAGTTGTTTTGAAATGTTCTTTAAAAGAGCTAGATTAAGATGCGCACAAAACTGTAATCGTAAAGAAACCTAAAATCAAACCTAAGTATGTAATTAAGTCCATTATCACTGAATTAATCACAAAGTTAGTCTACAGTAACGTGAAATAGTCAACAACGGAAATTGATAATAAATTGATTTGATATCTGCATGTAAGACACTAGATTATTTGTCTGAATCCATTAGAACTTTCTGGATTTTAATAATTTCTTTAAATTTAAACCACTAACCTTTATGGCTTATGAATTGTTATTTTCATTATTATTATTATTATTTTCATTATTTAATAAATGTTTGCATTACTTTAAACTATTAAAATGCGGATATAAGCAATCATAAGATAAATATAATGTTCAGAAATTAAGGATTATAATTCCTCCTACAGTCATATTGTATGTAAACTACTTCGGTAACAATACTATCCCAAAATGACAATATTGCGTATGGATTGTCAAAGATACCCATTTCTGAGACTCGTTACAGATATTTTTTTATAACTTTTGCAAAAATTATTACATGATTACCTTCCTCCAAGTTTGATTGTGATGACCGTCCGTTTTGAACCAGGCAGCAAACCGAACGTCAAATGTCCGATTTTCAGATATCTACCTGAGATTTACACAATTACATAGTACAAGTACTTCCTGGCATTCTTTTATACTTGCCGAAAATGGTGCATGTGGTACTTCTATTAGTATTATGTGAACACTGTTCCAACTACTCCTACACTCTTCGTAATGATTAGCAATTATACATGATTATTTATTATAACTAGACGCACCAAAATTTTATTTGAAGTGAAACATGTACCCCCATGTTTATAGGATCTGTTTTGCTTATTTTGATGAGATATACGGGCTGCTAAAATATCAAAACATTTATTTAACATCCTGTTATTCAAGGATCCAAGATATTTTTATCAAGTACACCTTTTCAATGTTAGATAAGAACCACAATTTGATTATACATATTTATATAATTTAAAAAATGTTACGATATTTGGTTGGGTTTTAAAAATCACTCTTATATTTTATTACAATGAATTAATGAATTTGTACACAACACTTACTAACTTAATTAAAAAAAAAATAATATACTTATAGTCTGTATCTGAATGCAAAGATCGTGAAATGAGTTCTCAGATTTTTTTCTTGGCAATACCCTATGGTACTCATTTAGCTTGGATTATTGTATTTCCTTTACTTGACAGCCGGCAACCCAGACAATTTTTTTTCTTAATTGAAATAATGTAATTGATTCATACCTTAAAAGTAAGAATTTGACTTCCACCCCACACCCGCCCACCCTTCCGGCGTGTAATTTTGCATCCGCTTAGTCTACTTTTTTGAGTTATGAAATGGTTTGGTACCCTTTCACGCTCCTTGGCGAACAACCTCTAAATCACAACAACTTATATCTACGTAGGTTTTGAAGTACATTACCGGAAATAGCTGTGGAAAAATTATTATTCCATTATATCTCAAATTATAGGAAATTAATTAAGAACTCTGGGAGATTTTTTCCAAAATCACAGTAATTTGTACCTGCTGCCTATGTCGATATTATGCTTGCGCTAAAGTAGATTCCACCAGAGCACACGTATAGAATAAAATATAATTATTAAGTTCTAATGCTGGCGGAGATAATAAATAATCGTCATCATTATCACTTATCTACGGAAAGCAACTTTCCAACAAAAGCAAAAAATGCTATACATACGATATATTAAAGTGATTATCCGATAACGATACAATATAAATAGTGGTAGGAAGATTGATGTGTGCCATAAACTAAGTCGCCAGTGTGGATACAACAGGTGAATCAAATCCAAAATGATGAAGCACACGCTCAGTTTAGTATTCTTACTCAGTGTTATCGCTTACGGTAAGAGTCGACTTTAATTTCTTTAAGTTTTTCCATGGAATTATTACGGTGTTCTTGTAGGTAGTGCACTGCGTTGTTACGTATGCCAGGACACCGGATCAGGGCCTTGTTTTAACGAAAACGATGGAGATCTCAACGACCATGCCCACACATGTTCCGCAGTTACTACAGAAATGCCACCTTCATCAGAAGAAACAACAGTATCAACAGAAGTTAGTACGGACACAACAACAGAATCAACGGAATCATCCTCAGAACAAACGGAGCAATCATCAGAATCAACAGACTCATCATCAGAACAAACGGCCCCAACAGAAGAACCAACGGCCCCAACAGACGAAACACCGGCGCCCGGCATCCCACTACAGGTATTCCAAATTCGTCAGAGAAGGCATGTGAGAGAAGATGCGGAAGAGTCCTACAAATGCTATGTCTTCTTCGAGGGGACGGGAGGTAAGTAACCTTTATTTTTAACATTGATCATAGTGTTTCCACTTAATATCTCACATACATTAGGAAAACGTTTCAGTTTGACACTGAAAATTCTATAACGTCATATTATGGTATATGAGTCATTTGGTACCATCAAAAGAAATGCGACGCAGTCACACATATCTTCAGCTACTAGGTTTTGAATACCCAGTTTAATTTATTTTTCTCATAGATAAAGCTTGTGAAAAATACTTTTAGATTAGTGTTCGAAGTGGGGTGATTATAGATTAAACCTTGTCCTTTTATACAAAAGCCATGACTGAAACTTTTTTTATACAAATAATCTCTAATCTATAACTGATCTGTCACTTTTACGTTCAAGTCATCTTCTGGCATAATATCCATGCCCTGTGTAATGCCTAGTTTAAAGAATTGTTCTTTTTGCGTCTGTATAATATTTCATTAATCATTGGTATCACAGGCTAATCCCGTTGTTTTTCTAGATAGCTTATCGTTTACGCAATTTAGTCATTTTGTTTCATTACGCGCATATGGCTTGCAACATTAATTATTAATTTTGTTATATTTACAGAGGAAAGGACTGTTGAGAGAGGATGCATTAGCGAAACAGATGCAGCGAACCACTGCAATGAAAGAGATGACTGCCGAACCTGCACAGGGGATTTATGTAATGCAGCTGGAAGTATTAAAGGATCTACTGCCGGAATTTTTGCAATGGTGATTGCAGTATTTTTATTATACTCCAATTAAGTAATTCACGTTTTCGTTACAAATGAAATATAATTTATTAACCGTTGTTTGCTGTTAACTGTAATATTGTATATATGTGAACGCTGTGATTGATAACAATAAAGTATTTTTATCATACATAGAGTATTTATAACTAATCTTAGAGGGTTGATCGTTTTCATTATGAGTAATTCTCGAAATGTTGCAAGCGCAAAATCCTGAATAAGCAAAGGATCAATCACCAGGTATGATACAATTTACCAAAAGAAAATTCACGCTAAAACATACTCCGCTTTAGTTTGTGGTTTAGACACAATCAAAATTGCTCGAAAAATTTCTTCAAAAATATTCACCAAGGTTTCTTTAAATAAATTTTAAGTATCATTACCAAAGAAATAATAATAAGAAACATATAATAATGAATAAATAAACAAAATAGCGGTCATATGCAGTGTGAGTCACTAGAGTCACAGTGGTCGATACTGCATTTATGGTAAATCCGGGAGAGTTGGCGCACATTTCATAAAGACCTTATAAAATGAAAATGGTTTATTTGATCAATACTTCTTAAATAACATATTTAACTTAAATCTATTTTCTTCCCAGCTAACATTTCAAAAGTAACTAATTTTCAATTTCCACTATATTTTCTTTGCATAAGTAAAAAAACTGCAAAAAACATCTCTCCCAACATGCAGGGGTGAGATGGCTCGACAGGTCGTGTGAAATGGTTTTCTAAATATTTACGTAACATCATAATGAAATACCTACTGCAAAAATACTATGTCTTTTTGTGCAGAGCGCACAAAAATCGAGTGCACAAAAATCACATACATTTACATATTTTGTGCAATTTTCATGCATCCATCTCTGACATAGAATGCACTGGATCCAGTCTTCTCTTTTCTTAGTTTTACTATAGTCCTCTCCACAACCAACGCATTCATCCTTAGTGATTTGGATGTCTGATTCATCGCTTTCTGCATACAGTGAATCTGGCGTATCAGCCTCAGATGACGAAGAGCAGTAACACTTTCTTCTTAGACTGCTTCGGTGCAACTTTCTGTTGTTTTTTGCTTTTCGTGGGCTTGTCATCTGCTTTCTTTTTTTGTTTCGTGTTGTTTTCTGGCGAAGTCTACTCTAGCGCTACATTTCGGGCACGTTTTCTAATTTTATTTATACCGGTGCAACTTGGAACAGGAGCAATCGAGTTTTCCTGAAATCATAAAATACAATACCTACCCAAGTTGTTAGTTCTAATTTCTTCGGAGTAGTATTGGTTAACTGGCTGTTGCTTGCAGCGTTAGAAGTACTTGGTTGTGGCGAAATGTCTCTCGTATTCCGTTCAGGTGAAACCCCCACAGTTGTTAAAGTGTTATCGTTTAAATTTTTTCATGGGAATCATTTAAGAAGGCATAATCTGGTATTATTTCGGGATTAAACGGAAAAATTCCGGTAGCTCTAAACGACAACACAGCATTATTTACGGTTGCTGCTTTAAACCATGCCTCATTTAGAAGTTGTCCAAAAGATAGCCTTGTATTTTTTTCTGGATGGATTACTTTTCATGAAATGACTACATGCATTATTGTAATGGCTTTTAAATGATTTGAAGAAGCCTCTGTCCAAAGGCTGTAAATAATGCGTCGTATATCTAGGAAGGCACAGTAAAATAATATCGTGTTCTTCTGCGTAATCTAGCATTTCAACTGAATTAATAATAATAATAAGTTGGTTTTCGGGGAACAAATTGTTTTTTTAAGCCATTTAATAAATATGTCGGCATTGATATATGCAGACTTTTCCGACATATAAATGGTAGATCCAGGAGGCATACCGGCTTTAAACTCAATTTTTTCATATTTGCCTTTTAGAATACAGGTAGGTGGAATGAATATTCCCTCGGCATTTGCGCAAACAACAACTGTCTTTCGCTAGAAGTCACTCTAGGAAACTTTTCGAACCCTTTTCCGCTATTACATAACCAGGTTTGTAGTTTAATTGAAGACCTGTTTCATCCATGTTAAAGACATTGGAAGGTTTCTCAAACATGTGATTTTGGGAATAAATGCTTTCTAGTAAATCATAATACGTGTTCACACGTTGTCTGGACATACCTTCAGATCTAGCAACTGAAAATTCTTCGGCTTTTATTATACTTAGATCCGGATGCCTGCTCAGGAACAGATGAAGCCAGTCGTATCCAGCTTTTTCAGCATTTGGGTTAAATGTGTGTTTTAGTTTAAGCTGTTCGGTCAAATGGTAAGCCATTGCACGAAGATCATCTCTGCTAGGAGCAAATCCATTTTTTGTAATTTCTTCATATGGTTTACCATTTTTGCTTCATTTGCAGATTCTAATACGGATGAAGGTCAAATGTTTTTGAAATTTCTTAGAGTTCCGCCAGACGTTCGACAGCGCCATCTCCTGACCTTATAACGACATTCTCACCGCTTACGTTCCATCCATAACCTCACTTTATATATTTGACACGCGGTTGGTGAACGCTGTTTATTTTGTTGCGTTAAATTTACACGATAATTTGAAAGAAGCTTCTTATTTATATTTATATATTACTGGTGACCGCCGGCTGTATATTTTTAAAACGGGAAGGGTTGTTAGATACACGAAGGTATATTTTTCAGATTGAAAAAAGCGTGTTATGTTTGTTATATAACTTAATTATTGTAGTATCAACACCTTACCAGCATAATTTACATCGTTACATGCACGAAGCAATTACGGGTGTTATACTTATGCATTGTCTCCACTGTAGTATATACTGATAGGTTATCCCTTATATGAATCAAACAGTTTAGTATAAATAGCGCCGGAAGCATCAGAACATTGAGCAAAGAGAATAGCGGCTTTGCATCGGCTCGATATGGTTTACGGGCAATGATTCATATTATTTTATGTTGCAAGGCAAAAAGTCGGTCAGTTGATGGAGCGTGTCCCCAAACAAGGATCCCGTTAGGGCACGGACACACATATAGCGTATAGCGAAGCGGAACGCGTTTTCTGTATGTTCGAACATATAGAAAACGCTTTCCGCTCCGCTATACGCTCGATGTGAGTCCGTGCCCTAAGTTAGCACCGACTGGAATAAGCGATAATAAGCATTCATTATTATGTACAGACTTGGAAACTCTATCTGCCAAATTACGGAACAAGAAAACCATTGAAGATAACTTCTTGGCCGTGCATTCACAGTGGTAAAAATAGGTTAGATGCGGATAAAAAGTAACTCCTTAAAGTTTTGCAGTTTCACAGTTGTCGATGTTAAGTGGTCTTGTTGTAAATATCATTTGCTGTGTTTTGCTTTCATTTAATTGTAGGTTGTTTATGTTAAACCAATCACTTAAGTCCCCCTTTATTCTCTCAGTCTCCAACAACACATCAGTAACATCCACTGCCAGCATTCACAGCAGTAGTGTCATCAGCAAACAATATCAGATTAGCGCCAGTAACGGAAATATCTAAGTCGTTGAATATTAAGAAAAAAAGTGGACCTAATGTCGATCCTTGTAAGACCCCCCCCCCTCCGCGAAATCAACGCCGGATCTGACTTTATGTTATTTACTTCAACTGACTGGTATCTATCTGCAAAGTACGAATGGAAGAAGTTTAACGAATCTCGACTTAGGTTATAATGTTGTAATTTGCCTAATAACAGTTCGTAGGAAACACAATCAAAAGCCTTCGTCAGATCGCAAAAAAAGTGTACTCGCATATGACCCATTATCAATTGAGGTAGTACAAAGGAAGTAAATTCAAGAAGTGCCGACGCCGTTGACTTATTCCTTCTAAAGCCGAACTGCAAAGTCAGCAATTGTTCGAGGAGTAAGTTGTGTCAGCTCCGCTGGCTTAATGATGGCTTAATGATGGCTCCCAAGTACGATTACCAGCTGAAAAATTTAACAGGTCAATTGAAATTGTCTTAAAAGGAGGATACAGTGAGCCAGAAAAGTATGGACTAAACTCAATGATTTACCTTTGACTTATATCACTAAAAATTTGGTAATTGTCATCATTACATACAAAATATCGACAAAAAATACGTTTGAATAATATTGATAACTCTGTGCTCTGAATGAAGAGAGAATTAAATTTGTTCATCTCACTTTTTCATAATTCGCATATTCACTATCCATTCACTAATCACTAATGCATATGATCTGATGCGTATAAAAATACCTTGGTTATAATTTCGAAAATTTCAGAAATTATATAACAATTTCATTCACGCGACTGTGTAAGTCTTGCTTTTGGACACCATATGGTAACCCTATTCCCAAATGGAATTGTCTTGTGCGCATTAGAGCGTCACATTCACACATTAGGTGTACCGCTATCCCGGGTGCCCCACCACAGAATCTACAGTTTTTGGCCTGTCCAATTTTTGTGAAATGATAAATCAATGGATAATGTCCTGTAAGGAGACCTGTAATCAGTCGTAAGTCCGCTTTTTGTAGATGGAGATAGTGTTTGACCTTGGAGGCTGAGAACGTTATGGTAGCCTTTGCTTGGCTCATGCCAGTTGTCGTACCCCACTAAGCTCGTTTAGCTTTATCTTTCAATTTTTTTACCATTTTCGTGATGTAGCTTTTTGTGATACCGCAACAAGGTTCAGGTCCGTAAAAGAGAATCTTAAAGCTTTCTCTGGCTAGGGTGTCGGCTACTTCGCTGCCTTCGATCCCGGGTACCCACATCAGTAAAACCTTGTTATCTTTTGCTAGTTTTTCCAGGGACAATCATAAATTTATTTCCGGGTGGAAACCGCGTTGATGACTTAAAAGTAGTCGACGTTTCGCACTCTGTTGCAAGAGGCATCTTCAGGACTAAGTATGAAACCAAATGCTAAGAAAATCATGTTCTTAGCACTTGGTTTTATACTTAGTCCTGAAGAAATCACTTTATCATTGACTCAGACCGCCGAAGTCTACAATCTAGATATATTCCAGGGACAGTTTACAGTCCCAGACAGTTTTGGATTTGTAGGATTTCGATTGCTGCGCTTTCAATGCCGACTGGCTGTCTTATATGTAGATGTTTGCCTATCGTATGTTCCTATGAGTACATTTCTGAGTGCATAAGTCAATTGCGTGAGCTTCTGCCTGGAAGATGGTTGGAGTATATGACTTTGGATAAACAGAAACCCGGTTCACTAAACCCACCCCAACACCCTCCTCGATCTTTGATCCATCTGTGAACCACAGAGATGAGCAGTCTCTGATCTGTCTGAGCCTATGAATGGCATTTCCGCGGTCATTAATGACCACTTCTACTGCCCCATCAAAGTAGTAGACGGGTGAAAATTTTTCTGAAATAAATTGTTTCTGGTTTAAGCCGTGCATAAAAAGTCGTAATTGCTGACGTTTCGCGAATGTTGCTCGCTTCTTCAGGCTAACTGAATACGGTAGTCAGTTATCATACACAGTCATCTCGAATTTTAAAGCAATTGGGAAAATACCGTTGAGATACATTGAAAGATTAGGACTGTTAGGGGATTTAGTATTGTGTTGCTAATAGTTTTTATCACTTTTACGCTCATCCCAAATGCATCTGTGCTGTTTGAGTTTTTTTTTATATTTTTATATGGTTTGACATATTCTCCTCACAAGTGGAAGGTTGAAATTCGCTGGTCGGCGCCGCGTCCGAAACTTTATATTGCGTGGTGGGATAGTTAGGAATATTGATAGCATTTACAAACTACTTTTTTACCTGTTATCAGATGACGATATTTATTGTTCATATGTAGTAGATTTGGCTTTCTTTTTTACTTCCTATCTATAGGTTTATTTTCAAGGTTTTTACATCATCTGCATCGCCAAGGATGTGATGGATGCCTAATTTTAAATTGAGCCTAAAATGAAATGGTTTTTCTAAATGCTACAAGGCGTTCATTAAACCAGTTAGCTGTGGGTTGTTTGTTGGAGTTAAAAAGTATTGATTTGGCTGGTAAAAATGTTTCCATCTGATTTGATACTAGTGACATAAAAGTTTGAATTTGGTGTTCTAGTTTAACCCTGTGTCACTTGTGAATCATTGTCCAGGTGATCAGACGATATACAACCACAGGCACGGGAGTCAAAAACTTTAGTATGGTTGCTAATAAAATTGGTATCAAGGCAGTGTGGTATCGATCTGGTATCGATCTAGTATTTAGTTAATTTGTTTATCTGAGCCAGTAAAACTCAAAAAGCGTGACAAGTTACGAAGGATTGGGATTCGTTCTATTAAACTCGATATTGAAATACCGCGTAAAAATAAGACCCATTCCACAAACTCTTGTCTAAAACAAAAATATGCAGTAAATATGCAAAAATATTCAAAAATATGCAGTGAACACGTTAAAATTCAAACCAAACACATTAGAACATCCAATTGCAGTAGATAATCATAATTAAACACTTTTTCGGCCAAAATTTCAGTAATAATATTTTATGAGGGCATAGTTGTAATGTTTTGATCAAATTGACATGTCGCATCTCTAGTCACAAATAATATTTTGTGACAAAATACAAAATCTTGCCTTGTTTTGAACAGTACTTTTTGTCGCTTTGTGTGGTAAATACGTATTATTTGGTAAGTACTCAAGTAAACTATTAACGCATTTCTTATTTTTATTTTCAAAAGTCATTCCCGTCCCGGTTTGGAATTCTATAGTTATGGTAAGCCTAGGTGTAGGGAACACCAGTATAAGGTGATAGGGCGGAAGAGTATCTTTCAAGTGCTGTATTACGATACAGCGTGCCCTATTTGAAAAAAAATTGAAAACGTAACACTTTACATGCAAATTTTAAATACGCTGTACAAGAAATAATGATATAATAAACAGAATTTTCTTTAACCATATTGAACGTATGTTCCCATCAAACATGAAACTGTTTTCTAATATCTTCAATAACAATAAAGACATTTAATTTGAAACGATACCGTAAATACCAACAAAAAAGTAGAATCATCAAAATAACTAAAAAATTGTGGTATTTAGGTGTAGGAAAGGAAGTCGATGTCGATACGGGGAAAACAAAAATGAAGTTGTGTTTCAATAGCAAAGGAGATATCAACTTCCGGGTAAACCGGAAGTCATATCATTATGAGAGTATTTTAGTTTAAGTTAGAATCTTGTAGATCCTGATTTCAAACATCAAAATATATACAAACAGTAGAACGTAAAAAACCTCTAATAGAACAGTTCCGTGAGACATGCTGTAATAGGGTATTTTACTGTATTAAAAATATGGCTTGTATTATAGTCATCCTAATAGATTACAGTTTAAGAAAACTATTTGTTATTACTTTTCAAAAAAAAATGCTTTATTTCTATTAAAAACCAAAATTGCATTTTATTCACGTCCTATCACGTGATTGAAAACGTCATTCGTTAGTACGCTTAGAGCGCGTTCGGTTTGTCAGGATAGGGTATTGGGAGAGCATGCTCAGATAACCTGGGTCGGCTGTCTCTCTCTTCTATGCAGATAAACGCCGTATGACGTTAGTTCGCCTATTATGCAGCGCGTCACTCTCACCGTACCCTACCCGATTATCCGAACGCGCTCTTATGCTTCTCACGTTTGAATTTAATAGCACTAAAGTGCCATTGAAGCATAACTTTGTAGGTTTGGTTAGCCCTAACCTTAAGCTGTCAGATCAGATAATACCTAGTTCGAAAATACGATAGATAACTTATTCTCGATCCTAACGCGGTCAGGTGGAAAAGCCCATGGAGCGGTAGCTCCAGATGTGCGCAGTGAGGTGTAAATTTAGGTATATAAGGGAGACTTTCTTGGTAGGTCTTCAGTATTCAATTGCTTGGCTTTGAAGAAGCGAGCAACATGGTTCGCGAAACGTCAGCATTAACAAATCTTGACACACGGCATAACCCGGAAGCAGTTCATTTTCTAAATGATTCTGGCCGTGAAAGCCTACGTACTTACTTATTCTAAACAGTTTTACTTATGTCGAAGTAATCTTCACAACAAAAAAAACACTTGTATTGGCCGCTATTTATTTCATTTGGATTTCGACGCGCCAACCACTTTCAGTTTCAAATCTTGCTGAACAGCTACAAATAGTTTATCCGGAGTTTTTATTGACGTATTTCTACATTGTGGGTTTATACACCATTTATAACCCATTTTTATGTAGAAATTCTGAAAACGACACATCATACAAAACAATTACCAAACGGCGACGATGCCGATGCTGACAGGCTATATAGGCCGATTTGACATCTACTATCGTGTGACGTCACACAACAGAAACTATCATTTTAGAAGGGCTTTTTGTGATTCAATTTTTAACGCTGATTTTTATGAAATATTGAGGAAATAATTACGAAAAATGATGCATTTACAATGTAGAGTGAAGCAATAAACACACTAAGATGGTTTTTCAATAATAGTCAAATACGCTATTATCTGGACCATTCACTATATCCTAACTGAAAGTCGCGTAATTGCCCGATTACCGTATTTATTTGCGTCTACAATGGTAGATGTCAGTGATTATGATCACTGACGCTGCCATATGTGGGGGTTTGATGGGTTCTAAAAATGTAATATTATGTAAAATGATATATTCTCATTTTTTTAAAGGTACCTTGCAGCAGAGGTATCTTAACTGTTGCATACTAAGAGGCGTGTAAAGTTGTCAAAACGATTATCCCGCATGATTGCAAACATCCTCAATTAAGGCAATCTGGCAGAGTCGAATAATAACCGTTATCAATGCCATGCCATGCCATCAATCCATGCCTACTGTGCTGAAACTGCAGTTATTACCAAAGTTATCGATCAGTTATTAAAGTTTAATTTTCTGTCCATCGTCTTATTTATTCGTTTCCGGTTTTTATCTTTATATCAATTCAGTCCAACGTCAAACACAACAGACTGAACCACCGCAACCACAGACGTACACAATTTGAAAAGAACAAGTATTAAAGGCATGTCTAATCTTAATAAATCTTATTATAATATAAAATCGCAAACTATAATTTGTAATATTAAAAAATAACATACAAAATATAATTTGTATGTTTTCGCTAACAGTGTATTGAGATGAATAAAAACAAAATGTTGGTAATAATTAGTAACAATAATAATAATTATAGTAATAATTAACTTGATATTACTTTAAAACAGAGTACTTGAGAACCGGCCCTAGTTCCTTAATTTCTCCAAAGGGTGTGTCAAACTGAGACCACAAACACATCATATTGGTTCTCTCGGTATAATAAGCTGTAACCATTATTCTTTTCTCAACAGCATGTGATACTCCTGATAAATTCCTTTCTCTACTTTGCGTCCTCAGTTTTCACATTGTAATGCCATTTTAATTAAAACAATAGAATCTTACTACTGTCGATGAACAAGTAACTACGGTAAGTTATCATGCATTATTTTCGACAACAAAACATCAAATCCCCTTTATGTTATGGACCATGAAAGCTTAGCAAACATTTGGGTAGCACTTTTTTACGGTAATTTTTCAAATAAAAAGTAAAATACGGTTCCTTCACGTTCAAACGTCTAAATCTAATTGAACTGGACCAATGTACTTGCATAACAAATATAAAAATACGTATATTCTTTTCTCAGATTTCTTCAGAGATTGTTTAAAAGGAAGAAAAAGTCAAAATCCACCATAAGTCAGAAAATACGTTCTTTATCTTTAATTTGTGGTATTGCTTTTGAACATTTTGTCAATGGGGATAACCCTCGTAACTTTACTTACGGTTCATCTTAAGAGGAATCACTAGAGGTAGTAGCGTACTACAAAACAACACTACATAAAACCAAACATACTGAGCTTAATTGTGTGTTAATACTCACGTGTAATACACTAAATTATAGATAAAGGTGTATTACACCGGGTACGAATGCCACTTTTTTTCATTTGCGTTGTTGTTTTGTTTTCACCCTTGCTAAAGAAGCCAATAATTGGTAATTTTTGTTATTTTTTTTTCCAAATCAGAACCAAATATCAAAAAAGCAATATTACAACATTTTGTATTGAGCCTTCATGAACTTGTGTAAAAAAAATGACAACAAAATATGAATGTTGTAATGATTTAACCTTTGGTTTTTTGAACATGTGAATGAGACGAGAATAACATAATTTATCGTCGTACGGTGCAGCCATCTGTTGGATAAACACCACATCATTTTCTTCGACCAATCAAATTCAAATGGTACAGTCTGAAGCAGCAGCATGAATACGTCAGCCAGGGGAATCACAAATATTGAGCAATTTCGGCCTAACAAAAATATTGATCGCATGTTGACACGGGAGGTGTAGGGGCGCCGCGCCCGGCATACGAAAGCCATACGAAAAATAAATTTTACCGTGCTGGTGCTACGTAGATAGCAGCCACTCGCTTATAAATTAGGACAGCATGTTCTTGCGGAAGTGTATGTGAGCAACATGAATTGTTGAATTTCGACCAAAATAGGCTAGAAACCGAATACGAGAAATAATTTTTTGCCGTTCTGATGGACAGATGGACTCTACGAAGACAGCAAAGAGCGAGTTATAAATTAGGAGCGCATGTTCCCGCGAGGATTTATAGTGCAGTCCCCGTACGACACTCGGAACGAAGAATAATCAACAACCGCAATACCTACTTACAATGTTACAACTACTAAATAATTAATAGGAGTTAAATAAATTATTAATAAGGACATACAAGTAATTTAATTTTTAATCAGTCATTTATGTTTCGTCATAGAATTTCAAATATATTGGTATTTAGATTTACAAAATAATCTTAATACCAAACACTTGTCGCTTGGCAATGCATTCAGGGCAATCGCAATCTATGTAGGATGGTTGGGTTTAGTTCGACTTGTTGTACAACATGTAGATATTATACGTGTAGTGTAATTCTTCGCTAATTAACTTCGCTAGTTAATTTGGGCAATACTCTCTTATAGGTGTAAGCGTGCCGGATTACCATATATGGCAAAAAACGTTTATAAAGGTGTTACACATCCGTTAACCGAAACTCTTGCGCCTAATACGTCATGTCATGTAGTAAGTATGTAAATGTGACAAAAACGACTACACAGTATTGATTGATTGCTTGCGGTACATCATTTCCAAAGTATTTTTATGCGCTGAACCCAAATCTGACATCCGATTGACTAAATCAGGCTTTATTCACAAGATACTTAAACATATTTGAAGAGTAAAATTTAAATTGCACAACGTATGTACGCAGTACACTCTCCTACAACGCGGTTTAATATTACGCGTTTTATGAAAACGCGTTATAGCAATTTGAGGATCGCAAATTTAGACGCATGCGCATTGTACGATAATCGCGTTATATGAAGATGTAGTCGCAAAATTTTGATCGAGTTGGTAGAAATTTGCGTTGTAGGAACCGCGTTATAGGAGAGTTTACTGTATGCGCAATCGTATTTATATAAAAATAATACAATAAAACAAATAAATATCAATTTTCTAGAAAAGATATACCCAAAATATGTTTTTTCTTGTAAACTTTTAGCATTTACTTATAAGAATACTTCGGATTTTGTATAGTAATTTTTTATTCAATAAAAGTATCATTGTTGCATCTATTTATTAAAACAAAAGTATTGGAATGGAAATAGAAAACGTAAGTAAATATGTACCTACTGAAATGTATAATGACTAAAATATTCAAATTCATTTATATGTGGTATCATTACAGCCACGAATAATAGCGAATAGTTCAATAAAGCAACTAATTACTTTGTATCACTGTATTGTTTTGTGGAATTGTATTTGTATTTAAAATATACAAGAAAAGCATTTCAGAACATGTGATAGTCACATACACAAAATTATTAGGAAACGGTTCGGCGCCAGTCGACACCGCACGGCCCCTTTGATCTTTGCCTCAAAAGAACGATACCGCCGGCGCGGCGCCGTTCCGCTAATTAATCAGTGCGTGCGTTGCTTGCATTTTCTGCGGAGTGTACAGTGGGCTCGGCTTGTTCCCTCCTCTCGCGCCTCAGTTTCGTCGAACTTTTGAGGCCGGTGACTAACATTTACTCTTAATGTAAAATAAGAAATTGTAATTTTAGAAACAGATTATTTTATATTTATAATATATATATTTATAATAATAATAATAAATGTCTTTATTGCTAATATATATATATATATATATATATATATATATATATATATATATATATATATATATATATATATATATATATATATATATATATATATTTGCTGTTGAGGTTTCACCCGCTATTTGCTTGTCGTGATGGCACATCAGTCACAATGTAATCCTCCGTATGTGCACACGTGTTGCCGTTTCCCTGTATATTTTTGTGAGTATGCTCTTGTAATAGCATCGTTTTGTTTATTATGTCTTGTCTCCTTTTAGTGTAATGCCTGTAGAAGAAACGAATTCTGTTCGAAATATAGCAACTTATAGAAAAGAGTGTGTTTTACCTTGCTGAGGATCGTTATACCCGAATAATTTACATTATCTACTTTAACTCATCGATCAAACAATTTTAATTAATTCTTATATATATATATATATATATATCGTCTGGCGGAAGTATTTGACCACTTGTTGGCGAACAAAAGAACCAAATTATATCCCGGAAGGGTCAGAGCGCTGAAACAAAAACAGTTAATCCATTTTGGATGTTTCGGGTTTTATTGTAATCCCTTAATCATGAACAAGATTCTACAAAAGCAATCATTATACAAAGATACTCAAAAATGTACTCTCACTTACATGTTTTCTTATGAAGCTAGCAAAAACAAAGTCTAGACTGCATTTAACCTCAAACATCCGTTAATAGCAGAACAATGGTGCAATAAATCTATAGGGCGACATTCGACCTCTATCACCATGTCAATACACAACAATTGAACAGAAATTGACTTGTTAGCAATTAAAATTAACAATACACATGTCTACACTCTAAAACCACGTTTTATATGGGTACACCATTTTGATTCTAACCTAGTAGGCGGTCGGCAACGAAGGAAATGACAGTCGGTAAGTGCGTGAAGAGCGAAAAATTTGAATTTTTAAACTGATGTAGGTAACTGCGTGAGGCGCGAATTATTTGAATTTGAAATTTGAAGGTTAAGTTTAGTTTTGTTTCTGTATAACTCTATTGAATTGGCATATACGTTACTAATACCTGCCACGTCGGTACGGTGGTTTACCGTATGTTCACTAGCTCTGATGTAAAACATTTCAAGGAACGTTCTCCCGTGGAGACACTTCTCGACGGCCAAGATCTTAGTTCCCTGAAAATCGAACGCATGGCCCTCACGTAAAGTATGAGACGCCAAAGCGCAGACTTCCCTGTTTATACGTATGTCGTTGCGATGCTGATCCAATCTGCAGGAGACCCATTGTTTTGTCTGGCCAATGTAGTGCTTAAGGCACTCGTTACATTGTACATCGTAAACTACGTTACTTTTCTTAAGATGGGGTGTTTTTGATTTCAATTGTGTGTACAATTGACCCATAGACATTGGTTGGTAGCAGCCTAACTTGACCACAGGAGAATCAAATACCTTTTTTATTTTGTCGGTTAAGCCCTCTATAAGCCCCTCTACAATATATATATATATATATATATATATATATATATATATATATATATATATATATATATATTGTTGTGTACCCCATATTGTGTAATAATGTGAAATAGTAATCTGGAATAGTTAGTCACGTCACTTGTTCATGTAATCCCTTATTTTTGTAGCGCAATATGAAGCAAGACTCTAGACTGTGCTGAACTTGCATTTTTTATAGTATAAATAAGGTACTGAATAATTGTTAGTTTAGTTCTTGTATTTTGAATAAACCTAATTGTACTCCACACCATTATAAACTTCAAATAAAAGTTAAACTTTAATTTCATCTTTGGCTTCACCCTTCAGTTCTTACCAAGTGCCTCAAGTAAACCTAATCTTGACTTCGCCTAAGTCAACGTGTGCTACGATAATTTGAGAGATTATCTACAAAGTGTTACGGAGCTCCACCCAAAAGCTGCCCTGGTGTCAGATTTACCAACTTCAGCCAAACAATTTCACGCATTGTTGTGTCAACGCCCTACCATCTAAAAAAGGAATACAACACGTGAAACGATTTTGGTGTCAGAAGTGGGATCCTTGGCGAAAGTTGGTAACAACAGCTAAGGAAGATTCAAAAAGAAAACTTGAAGTTTAGTCGAAACCAAATCAAGGTACCTCGCGAAATTCAGACGATCTGAGTAATTTCCTCGCGGAAGCACCCAAATCAAGCGACATCTTGTACAATCTGATCATTGAAACAAGGCAATTCAGTGATCAACTAGTCAGCAAATCGACTGGGACGGAATCTACACGTATTCCCCGGACAATTGGCGTCTAACCAGAGATTTCACTGACTTCAACCCCTGGTACGGAATCTGCATATTCCCCGGACAATCGGCGTCTATCCAGGAAGAAACTCTAACCCTTGGTACGGAACAAGAAGATTCCCCGGACAATTGGTGTCTATCTAAGGAGCATTTCAACTAATAATTTTCAAAGTAAGTTATCAGATTGTTGATACATTATATTTCGTTCTTTAAGAACAATTTCTTCATATTTATAATATTTTTATGAGACTTATTTCTTTCGATAATCATAATGTCTCTCAATTTTGATTCAAATATAACCTCTCGTCGAGATTCTTTATGTAATAATCTTAGAAATGATGATGATGGTTCCATTCCCGATGAATTACCGCTCACAATTTTATTCAAGTTCATTAAACAGTTCTCCGGTGATAGGAGTGAATTATTAACGTTTATTCAAAACACTAACTCAGCCTTTCAACTCGCGACACCTGTTCAGAAACCAAGCCTCCTACTCTATGTTTTGGCACAGCTTTCGGCTAATGTTGTCAATGAATTAGAGTTGGAAAATGTGGATTTCTGGACTGTGTTGAAAAATAAGTTAAAACAATACTATTCCGACACAAAACACTTAGCGCAAGCTCATGAAGAACTAGAGACCATTAAGCAAAATTTTAATGAACCTATTATTGATTATTTCAAACGGGTTGAAAAGGTACAGAATGAATGCATCCAGTCAGAAGTTTCAGGTTGTAAAAACCCCGATGATTTACCTGGACTGAAGCGGGCATTTCAAAATACCGCTTTACGTCGATTTATAATTCATTGCAAACCAGAAATTTCAAAAATGCTTCGAGCACGCGAAATACGAACACTGAGTGAAGCTTTTAATATAGCATTACAAGAAGAAAAACTATTAAATTATACAAAACATAAAAATGTACTTTATTGTACACATTGTAAAACAAATAACCATTCAACTTTTAATTGTAGGAAAAATAGACCTCGACCCGTACAAAGCAGTGGTCATTATAATCAGAATTCAAGTTCAAATAACACTTTCACTTTTAAATTCTGCAACTATTGCAAAAAACAAGGACATCTCATTAACGAATGTTATCGGCGGCCTGAAAATAACTATAATCCGCGCGTAAATCATTTAAACGCACACCGCACGGTAAAGTCGAACGTCCCTTTACCAAATTCAGTGCCGTAAGAGACGTTCAATTTTGAAACCGAAATTATAGAACGACTACATTACGTAATATTCCATTAAATCAACACGAAAATGAAAATTTCAAATATCAAAATAAATCACCTATATTACGAGACATTCCTCAAGTAAGTCCATCACAAACAATTCCTGAATTAGTCGAAATTGAAAATCTTGAAGAAGAACTTAATTTGTATGATCAAAATTTGGAGGAGGTATGCGAAGGAAAGAAAACAATAACTTTTAATTTAATAAATTCACCCAAAAGAAAAGTCACCTTTTTAGTCGATACATAAGCTAATGTTTCCTTGATTAAACACACTTCTTTAATTGCTTCGGACACTCCAGTACAAGTTGATCCAATTGACTTATTGGGTATAAATCCAGAACAATACATATCAACTTTAGGATCGACAATATTATATCTTAAATTAGAAAATTTAAAAATAATGCATAAAACACAGATTATAAAAACCGAACAAATTGTTCTACCTGAAGAAATTGATGGTATTATTGGAAATGATTTTTGTGAAAAACATAAAATGATAATTGATTATTTAAATCAACAATTTATTATTAATAACGTTCCCATCAAATTTCATAATACAGTGACAATGTTCACAATTCCTTCAATAACAAAAAGAACTACAAAAAGTAAGGAATCAAAACTTACTTCTTCACAGAGTTTAAATAAAAATATGTTTGTTCCTGGTATTTTGCTAAATAATTATAATCAGAGGACAATTGTTCCTTTGTTGGATTTAATTGAAGAAACATTATCAATTCCAAAACCCATCTTTAAAAAGGAAGAATTACAAGATCACGAAGTTGTATCACACTTTTCAGAAAATAAAAAACGTCAAGACAGACTAAAACGAATACATGATAATATTAGAACTGAACATTTAAAGTATGAAGCAAAATACACTCTACTAAATTTATGTACAAAATTTTCACATTTATTTCATTTAAAAGGTGATTATTTAACTTCAACAGATACTTTAAAGCACACCATTCATACAGAAAACAAAGTTCCAATATCTTGTAAAATATATCGATATCCAAAAATTCATGAAGAAGAAGTTAATAAACAAATTTCGGAAATGCATGATAACAATATTATTCGAAATTCAAAATCACCCTATTCAAGTCCAATATGGGTAGTTCCTAAGAAATTAGATTCGTCTGGTGTTCAAAAATGGAGATTAGTCATTGATTATAGAAAATTAAATAATATCACAATAGCAGACTCTTACCCATTACCTAACATAGAAAATATACTTGATCAATTGGGAAATTCAATTTATTTTTCAACCCTTGATTTAGCTTCGGGATTCCATCAAATAGAAATGGAAGAAAATGATAAACATAAAACAGCTTTTACTACTCCTACCGGCCATTATGAATTTAATCGAATGCCGTTTGGATTGAAAAATAGTCCTTCTACATTTGCTCGATTAATGAATGTTGTATTATCAGGTTTACAAGGCTCAAAATGTTTTTGTTATTTGGATGATATTGTAGTTTATGGTTCATCGTTGGAAGATCATAATAAGAAATTGGAAAGTGTATTTCAACAACTCGAAAAGCATAATTTAAAACTTCAACCAGATAAATGTGAATTTTTACGCAAAGAGATTTCATATTTAGGACATGTTATTTCAAATAACGGAGTAAAACCCAATCCAGAAAAAATTAAGGCAATTACAAATATTTCTCCGCCTAAAAATCCTAAACAAATAAAAGCATTCTTAGGATTAGTTGGATATTATCGAAAATGTATTAAAAACTTTTCATCAATAGCAAAACCTTTAACAAATCTGTTAAAATAAAACAAAGAATTGGATTGGACATCTAAATGTGAAAACGCTTTTGAAACTTTAAAAAATTATTTAACTAGTGACACAATTCTAAAATATCCAGACTTTAATAAACCATTTATTCTTACAACAGATGCCTCTAACGAAGCAATTGGCTCTGTATTATCACAAGGTCCCATTGGACAAGATCTTCCAATATCATATTATTCTCGAACTTTAAACAAAGCTGAAACTAATTATTTTACAACAGAAAAAGAATTATTATCAATTGTGGATTCATGTAAACACTTTAGGCCTTATTTATATGGACAGAAATTTCGAATAATTACTGACCATAAAGCTCTCATATGGTTACAAAATTGCAAAGATATTTCCAATAGATTATTGCGATGGAGATTAAAACTCATGGACTATGACTATGAAATTATTTATAAAAAGGGTAAACTAAACTCTAATGCAGATGGTTTATCGCGAGTAAAATATCAAATAAATCAAATCGCAGAAATTACAAATGAAGAGTTAACTTTTGAGAATTTCAAGGGATTTCATCGAAGAGAAATAAAAATACCTAAACCAAACTTTGTAAACACTCCTTTGGAAAAAATAAAAAAATCTAGTAACTCCATTATCTTGTGACTTATCAGATCAGAATAAATACATTGAATACATACGAAACCATTATCCAACTATTTCAACAAGACATAGTGTAGCTGATGTTGATGTTAAAGCATTACCAGAACAACGAATTTATATTCCATTTATAAAACCATTTATTCGAGATTCAGTTACTTATGAAGAATTGTTTAAAACTCTATACAATTTAAGATTAATTTTAAAATATAATTCAGCAGATAGATAGTGGTTATTTGGTGTTCCTGATGCAGCGGATGCTCAATATTTTAATGATGCTATAAATTTTTTAATGGCAAATCAAAAACAAACGAACGTTCTAATGCAACAGTAAGTTTCTATTATATCAAATACAATTGAAAACTTTAATAGTTCACTATTTAGAATGAATAATAACATTGATATTTTAAATAAAAATTTACAAGATTTTAATAAATTTACGAAAGAAATGAATCAAATTAAAGATCAATTAGAAATTGAAATTCAATTATCAAATCATTTGTTGACTCTTGTCGAAATGAGTGATGAGATATTGTCTATGCTGGAAAATTATGAAAATGATATACCCTTAATACAAAATGGATACATCTATCGTATTTTGCCACCGGAACATCTGTATAGTGAACTTCAGAAAATAGCAACAAAGTATACTTTACCTATTCCAATATCTATCGATAATGTTTATGATTATTACAAGATAATTTCGATGAAAGCATTCATTCAAAAGAATTTATTAATTATTTCATTAAAAGTTCCTTTAACTAATTTGTATAATTATGATCTTTATCAAATATTTTCTTTACCAATTCCTCATAAAAATGATTCTACATTATTTTCATATGTTGAACCAAGTAAGTCTTATATTTTAATTTCTACAACACGAACGGAATATTTCATGCTTAGCAATCTTGATACTTGCAAAGAATACGTTCCAAATGAATTTTTATGTAACAAAATTAATATTGTAAAGAAAACCGACAGCCCTAATTGTGAAATTCAATTATTTTTGAAATCCGCTACTAAACTTCCTAATTCTTGCATAACTAAAAGTTTTATCGCTGAAATAGCAAATGCAAAATAATAGATGGCTATTTATAACTTCAAAACCAACTCAAGTTTTAATTATTTGCAAAACCAAAAATACGCAAGAAATTATGATAAATAAAATAGGAACTTTAGATTTAATTCCTTCTTGTAAAGCTTTCACAGCTCATAATATTTTGGAAGCTCAATTTAACATGGCTAATTTTATACTTACTCATAATATTCCATCTGTCGATATTGAAGATGACGATTGTTGTAATAATTTGAAGAGAAATTTAACTTTAAATGAAATTTATATGGAACCTTTAAAACTAACAAATCTAGACTTAAATGAACTCAAATATGCTCAACATAAGCTTAATCAATTTGATGAACAATTACAACAACAATTAAATAAACCATTTATCGTAAAAAAATCAAATTGGTTTCTTTCGGCATTATACTTTATTTTAGCCATTATCTTATTAACAGTTATCTATAAAATCTTAAAATGTTGTGGATGTATCGCCATTCTTAAGGCGCTTTGCAGTTGTTTTAAATGCTCTAAAGAACCAAAAGAACATTCTTATTGTTTACAAATATTTAATCAATGTCATAAAAAACCTAAATATCCTGTAACTGTTCAATATGACGTTGAACTCGAAAAGTTAAATTATCCTATTAATTGTATTGAAAAAGAAAAAGGAAAAGACGACGACACAAGTTCAACATCATCACTTAGACGTTCTAAACGTCTTCAATCAAACATTTTCCAAAATTAAATATCGTCTTTAAGTATTATTTTATATCAAATATTTTATGTATGAATTTTATTTTATATGTATTTTAATGTTTGTACTTTTAGATTCTAATAATTATAATTATATTTTATATTATTGTAAATATTCCAGATTCCTAAAATGATTCTTGCTTTTAATTAAAAATACGATCAAAAATCTTACCATCTGGGGAGGTCTTGTGTACCCCATATTGTGTAATAATGTGAAATAGTAATCTGGAATAGTTAGTCACGTCACTTGTTTATGTAATCCCTTATTTTTGTGGCGCAATATGAAGCAAGACTCTAGAAGCTGCCGAACTTGCATTTTTTATAGTATAAATAAGGTACTGAATAATTGTTAGTTTAGTTCTTGTATTTTGAATAAACCTAATTGTACTCCACACTATTATAAACTTCAAATAAAAGTTCAACTTTAATTTCATCTTTGGCTTCACCCTTCAGTTCTTACCAAGTGCCTCAAGTAAACCTAATCTTGACTTCGCCTAAGTCAACGTGTGCTACGATAATTTGAGAGATTATCTACAAAGTGTTACGGAGCTCCACCCAAAAGCTGCCCTGGTGTCAGATTTATCAACTTCAACCAAACAATTTCACGCATTGTTGTGTTCAACGCCCTACCATCTAAAAAAGGAATACAACAATATATATAAAATTGAGAAAAATTTTTGTCGATCGGTAATTGATTAATTACCGATGATAATTACCTGGGAAAAAATTGTTCGTCGGGTGTACGATCCAAGGGCAGAAAGAAAGAAAACTCTATTCTTATTTTGCAATATTTCGAAACTATATTTGTTTCTTCTTCAAGCAAATTACTACAACACATCCAAAAAACATGATTACAAAACAAAATACTAAAGGTAGACAGTCAATACTCACAACTGAGTTAAATAAAGCCATCAGACAATGGAAATAGGCAAAACCATGTAACACAGAACATTGATAGCACACCACAAGCACATGTATAATCGTTGGCAGTTACATCCTGACTGGACAGCGAACAAGAACGGACGACAAAACTCCTACGTGTTTTAACAACAAAAATAGGCAAAAATGTTACCCAGTTCGGCACAAATCAACAGAGGTTTACGCATATTAAACAGAGGGTGTTTTATCGTGTTGTCCGGTGGCTGACAGAGATAGTTTAGGGGCAAGGGGCACCAACATTTTAACACATTTTTTACTCACTGATCGCACTGATACGTAGTTGAACAGTTACCTCAACCACTTATAAAAAAAGCTAAATCCTTTCTTCAACGTAATAGTAATATAATACGTAAGTAATATTTTAGTAACCACTGCGGATAAGGGGTCTGTCACTGTTTTAATGGATAAAGAAACTTATATTGCTGACGGTTCATACATGTTAAATGATACTCTCACGAATCAGGCTATAAATAAAGACCCATTGCAGGTTCTACAAAGGAAATTGAATAAACTTTTACTTGATTTGAAGAATAAAAATCACATCGACAACAGTCTCTATAATAAACTTAACATAAAAAATTCCAGCTTAAGTAAGTGTTATTTCCTTCCTAAGATTCACAAAGCAGGGATTTCTTTAAGACCTATAATTTCTGCGTGTGGTTCAGCTACCTATCAGTTTTCCAGTTTTTTGGCCTCGGTCCTGAGCGATTCTTTGCGGCAGAGGACTCAGTACAATGTAAGTGACACCTTTGATTTTGTTCACAGGATCAGAAATATAACAGTCCCAAACAATTATATAGTTGTTTCTTTGGATGTAGTTAGCTTGTTTACCAATATCCCCTTGGGGTTAGTCCTGTCAACTGTTAGAGACAACTGGGATCTCGTAGGTAGGTAGATAGGTAGAAAGAACTGTCGTTCTGAGCACGAAAAGGTGGTGGTAGTAGAATAAGTAATATTAGGAGGTAGTAGAATAAGTAGCATAGTAGTATGTTATTAGTAAGTAGGTAGTCTTGTCTGTCGTATCTGTATTTGTGGTTAAAATAAATAGTAAAAGAGCCAGTAGGCCACAAAACGGAAAGGCGACGGGAGAAATGTTGGGAGATGTCGCTGCAGGAAGTATGCCCTTCAGGCGATGCCGTGCAGCGGGGTGGTGGTGGGTTCTTTCCCTCCCCTCGCCTTTTTAAAAAAAAAAAAAAAAAAAAAAAGGATCTCATAGGTGTTAATTGCAACTTCACTATTGATTCTTTTTTGGCAGCATTGGAATTTGTTTTTGTGAACACTTACTTTTCTTTTCAAGGCAAGGTTTATCGTCAAAAATTTGGTACGCCGATGGGCTCACCGATTAGTCCCATTTTGGCCATTATTGTTATGGACTTTGTGCTTGATAGTATTATTCCCTTGTTGCCTTTTAACCTTCCGTTCATTTATAAGTTTGTGGATGATATTATCACCTGTGTCCCCCGTGATGGGGTCGGGACCATTTTGGACACTTTTAACAGCCTAGATCCTCATATCCAGTTTACAATAGAGACTGAGACGGATAACTTCATCCCTTTTCTGGATTGTAAGGTAGTGCGTAGAGAGTGTGGCACGTTGGTCACTGATTGGTATACGAAGCCAACATATTCTGGCAGATATATTAACTTCTGGTCAAATCACACATTTAGCCATAAAATTAACACCATAACAGGTATGAAAAATAGAATTAAAAGAATTTGCAGCCCCGAGTTTCACAACGCAGCATTGTCTAAGTTAAAGTCAGTATTTGTTGATAATGGTTTTCCTGTTAAATTGGTAAACAAACTTTTGTTCTCTACTAACACTAATGTTAATGTCACTAGGAGTATTTTTGATGAACTAGTACAAACCCGCCGAATTTTATTAAATTGACTTCAATTCCTAGGGTCAGTAATAAATTAGTACAAATGTTTACCAATGTTTTACCAGAGAATAAAAAAATAGTAGTCCATTATCTACATAAAATAAAAAAAGTTTTCACTAGTATTAAGGATCAAGATTCGTTGCTTTATAGATCGAACGTTGTGTATTGCATTAATTGTAATGAGTGTGAGGGTAAATATGTTGGTACTACCTCTCAGTGGCTGAGGAATCGAATATCGCTACATAAGAGTGATTGTAATACTCGGAGATCTAGATGTGCACTAGCCAACCACTCTTTAAACCACGGCCAGACTTTTGACTTTGACAGTGTTAGGATTTTGGATGCGGAGGTTAATTATTACGGTCGGTTGTTTCTGGAGATGTTTCACATTAAAACAACGGACAATACCGTTAATTTTAAAAATGACGTTGATAACTTAAGTAACATCTACTCTTTTATTATCCAGTTGAGCTCTAACCAATCAAGGTCGTCTGCCCACGAGTTGTCATCAATATGTTTTTAATCTGCGTAAACCTGTGTTGATTTGTGCCGAACTGGGCAACATTTTTGCCTTTTTTTTGTTGTTAAAACACGTAGGAGTTTTGTCGTCCGTTCTTGTTCGCCGTCCAGTCAGGATGTAACTGCCAACGATTATACATGTGCTTGTGGTGTGCTATCAATGTTCTGTGTTACATGGTTTTGCCTATTTCCATTGTCTGATGGCTTTATTTAACTCAGTTGTGAGTATTGACTGTCTACCTTTAGTATTTTGTTTTGTAATCATGTTTTTTGGATGTGTTGTAGTAATTTGCTTGAAGAAGAAACAAATATAGTTTCGAAATATTGCAAAATAAGAATAGAGTTTTCTTTCTTTCTGCCCTTGGATCGTACACCCGACGAACAATTTTTTCCCAGTATATATATATATATATATATATATATATATATATATGTAAAAGGAGTCACTGTCGTCCGTTAATAATTACGTTGCTAATTAATGGGAATTCGACTGGGAGACTTAATAATGCTACTCTTCACTCATTGAGCCAAGCTTTCGGCGTTTATTTCTATCGCCTTCTTCAGGGCACTATAATGATTATATATAAACAACTCATTACATCACATTACGCCGAACAATAGGTTAAAAAGACTTACATGATTTTTGAGGTTACGTTATGAAATGGCCATCCTAGCATTCACCAACCAATACTCCCCACTTTATGTGTTGCACATTTTGTTGTAAACACGGTTTTAAAACTAACAATACTAACATGAACTATACTGACAGATAATTAACTGGGTTGAAATTTCTTGTCCGTGTATTAAAACTAAAAATATTTGTCACTTATGGTCCTTTTGTTTATGTATATGATACATTTCTAAAAACGATCTTTTAAAATAATTTGTTTCCATACCCAATATCTTTACCCCATCATAATTTATTTTGTGGTCGTTCTCATTGACATGTGCCGCTAAAGTACATCTTTGCTGATTGTGTTTACTATCACTTTTGTGTCCCGATATTCTTGATGTGAAGTTTGTCCGACATAAAACAACTGACAATCCGAGCATTGTAAACGATAAATCACATTTGATTGCAATAAAGGGGGGGTTTTGTCTTTAAGTTTACTGAATAATGTTTTTTGGTTGTGTTATGGGGTCGAAGCTGAGTCCAATACTTTCTCAATATATTATGGATTCACTGCTTGATGAGTGTTTACCTAAACTGTCTTTTGAGGTTCCCTTTATAAAAAAGTTCGTTGATGATATGATAACAGCAGTACCTGAGAATGGCATTGAAGAAATGTTGAAAATATTCAATAAATATGATAAAACCTTAAAGTTTACTCTAGAAAGGGAAGATAAAACCAGTGGTGTGCCATTCTTAGATACTAAAGTAATTAGAGATCCAAAAGGTAATTTAAAACTAGACTGGCATCAAAAACCAACTTTGTCAAACAAATATATAAATTACTATTCACAGCATAGCATGGGAGTAAAGGTGAATTTTATCAAACAACTAAAAAGACGCGTAACACTTATAAGTAATCAGGAATATTTGGAAAAAAATTTAAAAAGATTGGAGTCAGTTTTGGCAAAAAATTCATACCCAAGGGCACTAATCACAAATATACTTTACAGAACATCAAATTTGGAAAATAACACAATAGCCAATGAAAACAAGAATAGAGATCAAAATGTTAATAATTTACAAAACAAGAAATATGAGTCAATTATCGATATAACAAATTTAACAAACAAAATTATAAGAATTTTTAGTCAAGAAAATATAAGGTTAGCAAAGAAAAGTATCAAGACAGTAACTACATTATTCAGTAAACTTAAAGACAAACCCCCCCCCTTTATTGCAATCAAATGTGATTTATCGTTTACAATGCTCGGATTGTCAGTTGTTTTATGTCGGAGAAACTTCACAACTTGTCAAATCAAGAATATCGGGACACAAAAGTGATAGTAAACACAATCAGCAAAGATGTACTTTAGCGGCACATGTCAATGAGAACGACCACAAAATAAATTATGATGGGGTAAAGATATTGGGTATGGAAACAAATTATTTTAAAAGATCGTTTTTAGAAATGTATCATATACATAAACAAAAGGACTCAATGAATAAAAGATCAGATATACAAAATTTGAGTAACATCTACACTTATCTATTGGAATATAAAACAAAAAAAGATAACAATAATAGCTTGTTTGAAAGCGCAATCACTTTCTAATTATCAATTTTAACAACCTTTTGGTTGGTTCTGCAGACAAAGTCACCAGGGTTGAAGTGTTGGCAATGGTATTTGTATTTTAAGAAAAAAGACCATAAGTGACAAATATTTTTAGTTTTAATACACGGACAAGAAATTTCAACCCAGTTAATTATCTGTCAGTATAGTTCATGTTAGTATTGTTAGTTTTAAAACCGTGTTTACAACAAAATGTGCAACACATAAAGTGGGGAGTATTGGTTGGTGAATGCTAGGATGGCCATTTCATAACGTAACCTCAAAAATCATGTAAGTCTTTTTAACCTATTGTTCGGCGTAATGTGATGTAATGAGTTGTTTATATGTAATCATTATAGTGCCCTGAAGAAGGCGATAGAAATAAACGCCGAAAGCTTGGCTCAATGAGTGAAGAGTAGCA
Source organism: Aphodius sticticus (assembly GCA_963966075.1). Taxonomy (NCBI): domain Eukaryota; kingdom Metazoa; phylum Arthropoda; class Insecta; order Coleoptera; family Scarabaeidae; genus Aphodius; species Aphodius sticticus. Next base: position 51,551,571 of record OZ014508.1, on the reverse strand, counting down.
TTATTAAGTCTCCCAGTCGAATTCCCATTAATTAGCAACGTAATTATATATATATATATATATATAAACAAATAACAGTTAATATGGTACCCGGTGTAATTGGATAAATTGAGAACATTTAACGAGCGGTCCGGTATAATAATTTCAGACGGTACCGAATGGGAAGGTTATAGGTATCCCACCAACATTGAAATATAAAAATTAAATTTATTGCGACTATCTATACATTTCTTGGAAGACAACGTTAGTAAAAATAAGTAAGGTACCATATAAAAATATCTTTATTGACCATTTTATCGCAGTCTGGATTAAATGAGATAAAATCTGTTTGGTATGGGATAGATTGGTAATGCTATACATATATAACTGCATCCGAACTAGTATAACTACAATAAAACAAGTTCGTTATCGGTGAATACCGTCTTCTACATTATATAGCCTATCATTATGAAGTCCGTTTATAATGTCTTCCTGGTATTGATACTAGCGGTTTCTGACAGTAAGTAAATTTTTGATATTTCCGTAATATTTTATAGGACAGTAATATTGACAGTTCTCAATTAAACTATCCTCATAGTCGAGCGTGAATTATACCCATTTTACCTTTGCTGTTTTATTGGAAACAGGTTAATAAATTGTCACAAAATAAATCATTTGGAGTTAATCTTTGTACTAATCTGCTTTTGTTTCGTTTTTTTTTTGTCATAGTGTGCTTATTTTGACCTTTTTCGTTGTCACGATGTGTTTACACGTTCTTAGTGGGTGACTAGTATAGCGTACCGACAAAAAAACAAACCGACCAACTACCATGCTTATAAAGTCTATACTACAGGTTTTATCCAGTTCTTTATTTTCTTTTTAAGGTGGCCTTTAATCGGTTTTAATTTTAAATAATGTTGTCGATGCTACGTGTGTATGGATTATCTCAAATTAGTAAAATAATAAAGGAGAAAATATTCTTCATAACCTGCATGATACCAGTTACAAGTTATTTATGTTATATTTTGCCTCATGATACCTTTTTGCTTTCATTATTGACCTGCTTTGCTATGTTAAGTACATATTTTATTAGTCATTGATGAAAATGTTAGCATTTTTGATGCCGTCTTCTGATTATAGATTTATTTAATGTAAATGAGCTTTTCAATCATCAAGTTTTCTTTCAATAGAGATTTTTAAATAGAGATGAACCGAACAGAATTTTGGAATAACAAGTACAGTTTTTTACATAATTCCTGCTTATTTGTTCTGTAAAAAAAACTCTCACCATTATTCGGATCAAGTACTGCTTTCAGTACGGTAATACACCTTGTATTAACATCATCTCGAAAGATGCTGGTTTCAAAATTCAAAGATCCAAAATTATGAAATTGTTATGTTTTGTTTCGTGTTTCAGGTCAATCTTTGGAATGTTATGCCTGCATTGATGTCGACGATGGACCATGCTTTTCTCCGAGGAGTGCCCAGATGACACCTTTACCATGTGGGGCACCATCAATAAAAACTTTGAAAGGACCGTTATCTGAATTAATACCAAATATAACAAGCCTTGACGTGGGAAATAGAGCAGAAGAGTTGGTATGCTACATGTACCATATCTCAAGCTCTGTAGAAACAGTAGTGGAGAGGAATTGTCATTACAAGGCCCTTATAGATTTAGCTTGTCAACTATTTCATAGTAATCCGCAATTGGACGTACAATACTGTAAAACATGTTCAACAGACGGTTGCAATTCTGCCGTAAACGCACGTTTGTCATACTTCGGTTTTATATTGGTTTATGTAAGCATTGTAGTTGCGACAGCATATTGATTTCATTAATTGTAACTAGTCACGGAAGTCATATTTTGCTTATAATTATTTAATATCGTATACATATATTATAGTCAAATACACGATTTTTTGTTGAAATAAATGTTTGTTCTTCACTAAAAGTAAACACCAAGAACGTGTGCGAATTTAGCGAACTTGGTAGACATGTTGAGCTGCTAGTGATAATAGATTCGGAGTTAAAATCAAAAATTTGAGTTTATGGAATGCGTTGAATAATGTGTTTGTCGTCCCTGTTATTTCTACCCTCCACTATGGGCCAAGAGATCAGAAAGAGATCAGTTTCCGGTTCAGATTTTTAAAATTCAAATGGCGGATGCAATTTGGGAACAAAAATTAAATAAATTCGGATTCACATAAGATATACAGCATATACCAGGAAAGTCCGCATGATATGGATATTTTTTTTATTATCCATTTTTCAGAAAATTTTATTCTTTATAAAAGTTGGCGGCTTGTATTAAACCAAAACAGCAATAGTCAAATATGTAAAATTCGGTGCCTTATACCAAGCGATGCAGAATATATGAATTTGTGATAAGAGTAAAGTACCTTTATTTTCATTATTATCGATAAACTTTATTTGGAAATGTTGTTTAGAAGTAAAAATTATATTCAAATATGAAGTTACGGCCACCTATCATGAAATTTTTTCTTTTTTGTTTTTTTTTTAATTTTTACTTTTACGACAAATATTAGTCAATGCCAGTGATCCTAAAAGGTCCATTTAAATCTATTTTTTTTAGAAATTTGAATACATTCTTTACATTTTCTATTATTTTGGTATGATAACCAATGTTTATTTAGAACTAGCGCAAAATTACTCATTTTCTTGATGCGAAGTTGATATTTCACCGTGTAGAAAATAATAGCTCATACAATAACTAATACAGGAGCATGACTTACCTTTAATTCAATTAATATTAATGACTTTGGATATGTTTATAATAGTAGTTATCCATCTACACTATCTACAGCAAGCGATTATTTCGATGTTGGTGATATTTTCAATGAAAGACACCCGGACAACCAAATTGCCCATTCAACCATTTCTAGGATAATCAGAAAATTCAAGCAGACTGGGTCTGTAGAAAATCTCTTTAAGAAACACCACAAAAAAATATCTTACCGGAAGTAAGGAAGCAAGTGTACCAGTGTTGCAAACTGTAATCGAGCATAGATCGACTTCGGCTCGACAAATTGTTTCTCACACCCAATGCAGTAAATCAACAGCACAACATACAAAAACTGAACAAATATCACCTTTATAAACCAAAATAACAACTAAACTAAAAGGAAGAGACTATGGCATCTGGTATGACATTATTATCGCTAAACTTTATTTGGAGATGTTGTTTAGAAGTTAAATTTATATTGACATTTGAAGTCATACGCACCTATCTTGAAATTCTTTTTTTCCTGTTTTTCTTTCAAACTCTTGTGATAAATAGCAGTAAGTGCCAGTGATTGGTACTAAAAGGTTCCTAATGATCTATTTTATTGAATTTTGATTAAATTATTTATATGTTTTGTGATTTTCGTATGATAAGTAATGTTTATTTAGAATTATTGCAACATTATCTACACATTATCTGGGTACGAAGTTGACATTTTTCATCTGTCATCATCATGTCTCTGTGTAGTGTCCCTCGAGTTCTATGCATAAACACATTCTTCGAGAAAAATCATAGGTAGGTAGCATTATTTAGAAAATTCCGTGGAATGCTTTGGATGCAATGTTGTCTAACTTCCTCTAAGTCTAAATGGTCATTGTTTGTGTACTTTCTTCTTGACGTAACAAAAATAAATCTGAAGGTGTAAAGTCGGGGAATCTAGGTGGCCCGTATCTCGATTCGGAATTTTTCTGCCTATCCAACGGTGGTCTAATTTCAGGTTTAAAAAGTTCTTAACGGTGTTTAAAAAAAAGGTGTTATCACGCTGTTCAGGATCTGAAGATATAATTCTTCATTTAAATTTTAACTAAAATAAGGGCCCAAATATTTTATTGCTCAAAATATCGCACAGTACATTGGTCTTAAAATGGTACTGATATCGGCATTCTATCGTAAAATTCGGGTTTTCTTGTATCCACCAACGGCTATTTTGTGAAGAAACATTGCCATTTGACGTAAATGTTGCCTCGTCTGTCCATGGAATATTAACAAAAAATTCTGTCCTCTTCCATTCCCCCCTCAAACCAGATGGCGAAGTCATACCTATGGCATCAGGTCTGATGTCATAGGAATGGTACTAATGCCATAGTGTCTTTCCTTTAGTGTACTTATAAATTTCGTAAAGGTAATATTTGTTCAGATTTAGTATGTTATGTGCTGTTGATTTACTGCATTGGGTGTGAGAAGCAATTTGTCGAACCGAAGTCGTTCTATGCTCGATTGGCGCTTGTAACACTGGTAAACTTGCTTCCTTGTTTTCAGAATCATATTTTTGTGGGTTTTCTTAAAGAGATTTTCAACAGACCCAGTCTACTTGAATTTTCTGATTATCCTAGAAATGATTGACTGAGCAATTTGGTTGTCCGGGTCTTTCATTGAAAATATCACCAACATCGAGATAATCGCTTGCTATAGATGGATAACTACTATTATAAACACATCGAAAGTCATTATTCTTAATTGAATTAAAGGTAAGTCACGCTCCTGTATTAGTTATTGTGTGATTTATTATTATCTACAGGGTGAAATATCAACTTCGCATCAAGAAAATGAGTAATTTTGCGATAGTTCTAAATAATCATTAGTTATCATAATAAATTAATAAAAATTGTAAACAACGCATTCAAATTTCAAAAAAATAGATTATCATGATTTTAGGATCACTGGTATTGACTAATATTTGTCATAAAAGTCAAAATTAAAAAAAAAAACAAAAAAAAAAATATCAAGATAGGTGGCTGTGACTTCATATTTGAATATAATTTTTACGTCTAAACAACATTTCCAAATAAAGTTTATCGATAATAATGAAAATAAAGGTACTTTACTCTTATCACAAATTCATATATTCCAAAACGCTCGGTATATGGCAGCAAAATTTACATATTTGACTATTGCCGTTTTGGTTTCATACAAGCCGCCAACTTTTATAAACAATAAAATTTTCTGAGAAATGGATAATAAAAAAATTCCATATGATGCGGACTTTCCTGGACACACTGTACTGTACAAGTACAGTCAAAGCACATAATGATATTTCATTAACAGAAAAAATCATTGACACTGATGAGAGTGTTGAGCCATCTAAAGAAGCAGTCTTTAAAGGCGGTTCTTCATTATATTTGTGGTCTGAGTTCTTCTGGCGGGGGGTTGTTGAGTCAAAACCTTACCGATGTCATCTCCGTGGTTGTAAGTCACCTGAAGGGAACCTCAGCATCTTCGAGCCTTCTGATATTAGTAGGATCTGGAGGCTTCCTTTTTAAGTGTTTGGTGGATGCAGTGAAAATGCAAACTTTTTGAAAAGTATACAAGATGTTAATTGTGCAACATCCATTATAACGTTTGAAGGCCGATACACCATAATTAAACACGGTGTGGAAAACACCGTGGTAGGCGAGAATGGCTCATGGCTGCATCATTTCCAGCTATCAGAGATATTCGTCGATTGCCATAGATGGCTGTCGATAACTTTGTCGTTAGTTTCCGGATTTCCTCACTCCATACAAACAATACAATTTATCTATTTGGTTCGAATGTGTCCTTGTTGTTACAAAGGTGAAAACTTAATGGAAATGAGTAAATAAAAACCTGTTTTCGTTTGTTTTGTTAAATTAATTTAATGGGTACATGTTTCGTCATTAGACATCTCCAGCCCAAATCTACAATACAGTCAAACAAAACTTAATCTAGGTACATACAATTGTTTTCAAAATTACTTACAGCCAAAGTTGAAATACGCAATACATAACAACATGTGCCTGTCGTTTCGGAACACACAAGATGTATGACAAAACGACCGTTGTGACGTTAGCAGCGTAATGGAGGAAAACATTCTGGGCAATTTAAGAATTTAAAGTGTAGAAAATATTGGTTTGTTATTACATGTTAATTGATCGTTAAGCAAAGTGACGTTATTATTTTTTTTTGTGTTTATCTACTTCCAATTGTTCTGAAAAATCAATTTAATAACCCTTTTTACATCGGTGACTAACTTGTGTGTATTAAAATTACCTGTGCTTAAATTATGTTGAAATAAGTTAGATGTTGCACTGTTTTTATGCTCTGCCATCCGATTTGATAACTTCCTTCCGTTTGACCTACATATATAGAATTAATTCTGAATTCTGAGCATTTGACGGAGTAAACTCCACACTCTTCCATAACAGAGTATTGAAATTTAAGATAAAGTTATAAATAGTATTATTACTTTTGAATGGAGGGTATATGTTGAATGTGGGCAAAATTTCTATTATGAAAAAGAGTGTGGATTTTACTCAGTAAAATGTTCAGAATGTAATTCTATATATGTAGGTCAAACCGGAAGGAGGTTAGCAAAACGGATCACAGAGCATAAAAACAGAGCAACATCAAACTTATTTCAACACAAATTAAACACAGGTTATCACATTAAGTATAATACACACAAGTTAATTCACCGATGTAGAAAGTGTTATAAAATGGATTTATGAGAACAATTGAGGAGTTTGCTGCAAGAACGATGCAGCTCCAATTTTTTGGCAAATTGAGGTTTTGCACTAATCATGATCTATGTAATCATTAGAGCGCGGCAGAAATATTAAATTGACCCCACCATTCACGTCACGCTGGCTATTCCCCAACGTATTCCCCTCCGTACCATACTACCATGCTTGTGCGTCGTATCAGTGTTCGCCAGTTTGTCGCTCAGTCTAGTATCAGGTGGTATCGCATATTTGCACCAAACGTCGCATTTTCGCTTCACAATTGTATACTAGCTGATGTTCTTTAAGTTTCCATTGTTTTCTTTGCATTCGTAATTATTCGATTTTAGTTGTTTCAATGTTTTGGTTCCTGGCGTTATCTTTGAGGAGTTTTTTTTTAGTTTTACCTATTTATAAGTACCTGGAGTATATTTTAGCTTTATTTACATATATCTGGGAGTATCTTTTTAGTTTTATTTACATATATCTGGGAGTATCTTTTTAGTTTTATTTACTTATATATGGAGTAATTTTTTAATTTTTAAATCTCGAAAATGGCTTTATCGCAGTCAATTCTTATTAAGTGGATTACCGAATTTGGAGACATCTTTACAATAATTGAAAATTGTACTGTCCATTGCAATATCTGTACGGCAAATTTTGAGTGTCACACAAAATACCAATTAACGCAACATATGGCCACTAAAAAACATGTCGACGCATTAAATCAACCTGCAAAACACGACTTCTATATGGAATTATGTCAGGCTTTTACAGCGGCAAATATTCCATTGAAAAAGCTTCAAAATCCTGTTTTTAGATCTTTTTGGCTAAATATACGAATAGACATATTCCAGATGAATCTACAATACGTAGATGTTATGTTCCTAAATGCTATTTAAGTATAATGCAGACTATAAAAAACAATATCCGTGAAAATTATATCTGGATTTCGGCAGACGAAACAACTGACATGCTAGGGCGTTGTGTCGTAAACGTTGCCCTAGGAATTTTACACCCAACAATTCCGTATCAACTATATTTAATCAAATGTCTGGTAACAGACAAAGTTAATGCTATCATTTTTTAACAGTTGATGAAAGTTTAGATGCCATATTTAATAATGTCCAGGAAAAATATCACAGGGAACTTTTGTTTGTGAGCGATGCAGCCCCTTATATGGTAAAATATTAAAGCAGGCAAATTATTAAAAGAAAAATATACTAATATGTTGCACCTTACCTGTTAAATAGCTCATGCATTGCAGCGCATATGTGAATTTATTATAGATGATTTTCCAGATGTAGATACATTAATCAGTACTGTAAAAAAGATATTTTTAAAATCGCCGCAGAGATTATCCATATATCGAGAATTATGTCCAGATATTTGTAAGCCTCCTGCACCGTTCAGTACTCGTTGGAGTACCTGGCTAGAAGCCGCTTCATTTTACACAAAACATTTTGAAACTATTAAACAAACCAAATTTGTTAAATGAGTTACAGTATATTGAAAATCATTTCCATGAATTACCATACCGCGGAGAAGTTAGCCATAAAAGATATCCATAACTTTTTTTTATCGAATTTTGTAATGAAACATATACCAAACGATAGAGCTGTTCAAGTAGTATACGCCATAGTTTGGCACCGAAAAATTATCAAACGGTTTTGCCTAAAATTTGATTTAATTAAGAGAGCGTTATCTAATAGAGCGCCCGACGCTTATATAAACAATTACAAATTACTCCGTCCACCGACATCACAGAGAATCGACGCCAGCCAATTCGTAAAGCACATGAAATTCTCCATCCGACAACGGTATTAATAGGCTACTACCCTTAAGACATCCTACCCTAATGCGTCTGTAAAATGAGAAATTGCTGCGCAATTCGCCAGGTGAATGCTATAAATATTTATAACTTCTACAAATATTATTGCATAACTTTCTTTCATATATCAAATTGTAGGTATTTAGAAGTGCTAGCCACCCTCGACCGCTCGGAGTTTTGCACTATTGCTAACAACCCCTAAATGGCGATAGTATATAACCACCCATATAGTAAAACTGCGCCGGCAGCCAGAGATAATTGTTTATAACTTCTACAAATATTATTGCATAACTTTCTTTCATACATCAAATTGTAGGTATTTAGAAGGGCTAGCCACCCTTGACCGCTCGGAGTTTTGCACCGTTGCTAACAACCCCTAAATGGCGATAGTATATAACCATCCATATAGTAAAAACTCGTGAAAGAAAGTTATGCAACAATATTTGTAGAAGTTGTAAATATTTATAGCATTCACCTGGCGAATTCCGCAGCAATTTCTCATTTTACAGACGCATTAGGGTAGGATGTCTTAAGGGTAGTAGCCTATTAATACCGTTGTCGGATGGAGAATTTCATGTGCTTTACGAATTGGCTGACGTCGATTCTCTGTGATGTCGGTGGACGGAGTAATTTGCAATTGTTTAAATAAGCGTCGGGTGCTCTATTAGATAACGCTCTCTTAATTAAATCAAATTTTAGGCAAAACCGTTGGATAAATTTTCGGTGCAAAACTATGGCGTATACTACTTGAACAGCTCTATCGTTTGGTATATGTTTCATTAAAAAATTCGATAAAAAAAGTTATGGATATCTTTTATGGCTAACTTCTCCGCGGTATTACCATTAGCTATCAAATATTTTGAAAATCAGAATTTGTGTTTAACGAATGAATAACAAAACTCAAATCGTATCTGCAATCTCTTCAAAATATCCCAGATAGGTTCGGCGTTCAACTTCAAGGAAAAATACAAGCAATATTTCACAAAAATCCCGATTTCCACAAATTGGAAGAATTTTGTACAAGAAATCCTGACAATTAATTTAGGCAATATTTAAACCATCATCTTTTAAGTAGTGTACACGTGGAGAGAACGTTTTCGTTATTTAAGGACTTCCTGACTTCAAAAAGATTGTCTTTCACTGCCGATAAATTCGAAAAACTAATGGTGATTTGTGCGAATAGTTTTTTACAATTACATTAATCGGGTACCTAACAATTGGGAACGCGGTGAAGCAGCGACGCGAGGCTACCTCCTGTTGCTATGGACGGATTCGGTAGTGGGGCGATGGTGGGGCAGGTTTTCTCGATATCTTAATATCTCTGCCGCGCTCTAGTAATCATACATCATGATTAGTTCAAAACCTCAATTTGCCAAAAAAAATCTGCATCGTTCTTGCAGTAAACTCCTCAATTGGAAATAGAGAAACGTAAAAGAAATAATTACGTCACTTTCCGATCAATTAATGTATTCATGTATTTTTTACTGAATTAGGCATGTAGTGATCTAGTGAATCGATGAATAATTTCTTGCAGCGACTTGCACCGCAGCGTTTTATTTATTTATTTTTTATACAGGGATGTAAATACACTGGATAAATATCCAGTGGCGTATGTTTTAAACTCCTATTTAATATAAACTACATAATGCAAAAACCACTCAAAAAATTTTAATTTGTTTTTTTCTTGATTGTTCCTTGGAATACAAAGAATTTATTTGTAAAAGTACGATCTGAATCTGTTGGATAGTTTTTGAGTTATATTACCAGAAACAATTGTAGGAGTCGAACATTTTTTCGCAACCGTTCCACGTAGAAGCTTGCTTCTGATATGGTTCATACAATGCTTTTATCTACTGAATCGCCGAATAATTTCTTGCACAAATTTGCACATACAGTAGACTCTCCTATAAAGGTGGCACACACCTAACTGCAAACTTAACAAGCATGCATGATCATTGATCAATCAATTTGTACAAGTATGCTGTAGCGTCTAGGATAATTTTGCGCAAGCATTTTAATTGTACGAACCGCTTGATGATGGATTGAATTTAAATCATGCCAGCTTGTACAAGCCGCGCTTGCACAAGTGAAACGGAACGTGTGTACCATGGACTTGCACAACCAAACATCAGTCGTAGGTTAGCCCTACTGTAATGGAATATTTTATATTTCATATCGTTGTACAATTGAATGTAGAGTATGTATATATGAGCTGACTAAGGATTATTAGGAATGTTGTAAGTGCTGACTTAGGGAATGAATAGATGAATGAGCTAGATATAGGTCATTGCAATTACTAGTATTAAGTAGACCGTCAACGAGGAATAATGTAATTATAAGGGAATAAACGTAGCATAAGTGCCAACGTGTTTGAGTGTCAACCCATCCGATATACGTAGTATATCACACTACAAGTATCAACATGTCTAGCGATCGGAAGAAGGTTAACCGAGAATTATTGGAAGAGCTTATTCGTGCATAGCAAAATCACCCGTCTCTTTGGTGAATTAAGTCACCACTACCATGATTGCGCGAAGTAGGATGCAGCATATAACATCTTATTAAGTAAATATAGATTTATTGATAAAGATGCAGTGGTTAAGAAGATATAAATGCCTTCACGACTAATTATAGAAGAGAAAAGAGAAAACGATGCATCTCTCCACTCTGGCATAGGTACAGATGAAATATATGAGCCTTCACTGTGGTTGTTTGACTTTTTGGAAGACCAAGAGACTCCGAGAAGTTCATCGTCCAACCACTCTTTACACCAAACATTAAGTTTCTTCTTTCGTGTTTTCTTCTTGTGGATGAGGCAAAAAGCAGCCACTGCTAGCACATCGTCGTCCGACATAGTCCAAGGACGAACTAGCGATTGTTAAAGCACACGCATACTTATATCGTGTGGTGTCGAAGGGAAATTTTACGTGCTTGTGCAAAAAGATTGATAGTGCATGCTGTCAAGTTTGCAGTTACGTGTGTAACCACCTTAACGGGAGTTCCTACAACGCGACGATTTTCCGACAACACCTTCATATAACGCGATTCACGTACAACGCGCAATGTGCGCGTACACTTATCCGGGCGATATAGTGTTAACTGCGCATGCGTCATGGCGCTGCTATTTGGAACTGTTACCACTGGGGTTATAAAATACATAACCAAAATGTTTTGTAACGACCACCATAGTAAGAAAACACGAAAACAGTATATATATCGCCTGTATATATATATATATATATATATATATACAGGCGATTTTGCGCTAAGAATGAAATAGTTTCTTCACGTGTATTCTCTTCACATTACTGCCTATTCTAAATGCTGTTCATCAACACGACAAGTAGGACATCCACTTAACTCATTAAATCTTAATTTTTAATTCCATTTATAAGATACCATAATGTGTTTCGGGTTCGCGTTGTAGGAGAGTCTACTGTAATTCAATTTTAATAATTTACTTATTTTTTCCAGCAATGTGTTCTATACCTCGAAGAGGCTTGTTTGTAATATGGCATAAAAAAGTAACAAAAGATGAAAAAAGAATGGGAATGTTCTTATATTTGCTTTCTTATTTTGACATTGAAGCTGTTGATAAAACCTCAGAGGCAGCTGTTATGAGAAATTTTTCCCACAAATTATCGCAGAGATGGGAGAGAGCCCATCGAGATAGGGATAGGTGTTTAGAAAACAATTCTACTTGGTTGAAAAAAACATGGACTTATCTGAGTTGCTTACATGTCTAGAAATTAGAGACAGTAAACCTTCAACTTCCGGTATACTTGGACATCCACAAACATCGTTTGATAAAGGAAGCGAGAAAACCAACAGACGCCGACTTCAAACGCTACTGACTTCGACAAATAAAGAAGAACTTTTGTATTCTCCACAGGCTACTTTGCTTTCAGAGGGACAACGTGATGCTGCATTAGTACTCAAAGAAATGTTATCTACTTCTCCACAACGTGCAACGCGCATTAAAGAGGCTTTTCACTCCCCATCAGCACCAGCATCAGCAGTGCGAAAAATTACAAAAGATGAAGCAGACGAAAGAATGAGCAAAAGATCTTACATTGCAATGCAAAAGCGTTTGAAAAGTGTCGGATCACATGTTCTTCCCTCATATCCATTCATCACAGAAACAAAAAGGGAGTGTTATCCAGACCACATTGTAGTTACGGAAGTACCAGCTTAGGTAAACTTGCAGTCATTAATAGATCATACTACAAAAAGGTTGTGTGAAGTGCAACAAGTACTAACGCAATTCAAAAACAGTTTAAAAGATATTGGGTGTGTTGCTGCGCAGTGAGGCTGCGATGGAATCAGTCAGTACAAGCAAAAATTTACGGAAATCCCCGCTCAAGGACGACCCCACTGACAGTGCCATGTTTGTTATATCACTTGCACCCCTTCAATTATACAAGGTGTATATTAAATGAGTGCAATAATTTCTAGGGGTTCTAGATCTTCATAATTGGAGTAAAAATTCAGTGACACCAGTATTAAATATATTGAGTAATTAATTATTGAAAATGTCGAATTTGACGCCGCACGTTTTTAGAAAGGGTAGTAGCAACTTGACCTAGAGCACAGAAAAAAGAACAAGCAGAACGGAAACTCTTGTTGGCGGGAAGATCTACGCAGACCACCGCGCGCAGCTGACGCCATTTTGAAATCGCGCATACTTTTAACCAATAGAAGACAAGCAGGAAGGTGTATATGTGTTGCCATTTAGCATGAACGTGTTTTATACCGACTGACCGGTTCAAGTACAGTCAATCCATTATTTGCCATCTCTACCTCATAACGTAGGTGATTGCTCGATGTGTTTGTTTGGTCTAGCTTGTGTCTAGACTTCGTTCCGTGCAGATCCGTATTGGCTGTTTGAATTAGGATCTACATGCATAACGCAGTAGTATGCAATATATAGCGACAGGCCCATCATTTCGCAGGTATTCCGACCCTGTGTAATCCTCAGAAAAGGTGGCGCGAGGTCATAGAATCTGACCGAGAAAGATCAAAGGCACCGCCGAGAGTTTCCGTTCTGCTTGCCTCCTGTTCTGTACCTAGAGCCTGTGGCGGAAGTCCCGTGCATGCTTTAGTTTACGCTCTGGAGTTGTTTCTGTTTATCGGGTTTCTTGGTAGTTATTTTGTGGTTTTGTGTTTCAAAATGGACAATTTTAGTAGTGGTGAGTACGTGGACAATGTGTTACCAGACTATATTTTGCGATGGCGCATGTGCGGCTGAAAATGTCGCGCAAAAGTCGCGCACTACCAAAATCATTACACAGGTTTCTTTTATTATCACGAAAACTAATATATAGCCAACCAGCTCTACAGTACAGAAGGGTTTTTTTTTTTATGACTCGCAGTTTTAAACAAGCTTAATGTATATTTTAAAATCAAGTAGCAAATGTCTTCACAAATTCGGATGTCACTGGTCAATAAACCCATACATACAGGTACATACAGCTACAGCAGATAAGCATGACATAACCAACAAATCACTTCATTGCCGCGCCAAATTTTGCGCATGCTACAGTTGCCACCATGTCACCATACGCAATGACTGACAACTGTTGCCAACGGAAACAAGTAAACATTCTAAATACACCCTCACAGCCAAGCAACCGAGACAAAAACAACTTGTTTTGTAAAATAAGGTGTTATACCTCCAAGTAGCATGGTAAGTCGCAGCGGCACTTCCTAGAAAGTGTCGGCGCGCATTTCGCTTAAAAGTAGCACAATTCGCGACAAATCGCGCCATCTGGCAACACTTGGACATGTTACTTGTTTATGGTGAATGCAGAAAAAATGCAGCGGCCGCTCAAAGACTTTATTCGCAACGATATAGAAACCGGCGCGTCCCTAATAATAGAACTTTTGTTTCCGTGGTTCAACGGTTAAGGGATAGTGCTGCTCGGGTATTTTTGCCTAACCATGGAGGAAGAGGCCGTCCACGCGAACGTAATATGGTAAATACCGAAGAACAAATCTTGCACGTGGTCCACGAAGATGATCGACGAAGCACTAGAACAATTGCTCGACAAGTCGGAGTTTCCCACGGGATAGTGCACAGAACACTACGTGAAAACTTACTTCGGGTATATCGGGAAACGCGTGTACAAGATTTGCTCCCACAGGGTCATCGTTTGTGAGTGGTTTCGTGGTCAATGTCAAACCAATGAAAACTTTCCTAATTTGGTACTTTCCACTGATGAAGCGACATTTACCCTAAACGGAATTTTTAACAGCCGGAACATGTGCCACTGGACATATGAAAATTCGCGAATGATACGACGTACCAATTTTCAGCACCGATTTGCCATTAATATCTGGGCCGGAATTATTGGCAATTGTTTAGTAGGGCCAGTGGAACTGCCGCCCCGTCTTAATGGTGAAGAATACAAAACACACTACCAGGTTTGTTAGAAAATGTGCCGCTTGATGTTCGCCGCCAAATGTCGTTTATGCACGACGGTGCTCCTGCACATAAGAGCCGCATTGTAGTGCAACATATAAGTGAAACATTTGGTGAAAAGTGGAAAGGGATTAATGGACCAACACGGTGGCCAAGTCGTTCTCCAGACTTGAATCCTCTGGATTTTTATTTCTAGGGTTATTTAAAAAGTAAACAATGAAAATGAACTCCGTGAGCGAATTTTCAATTGTGCTGAAATTGTGCGCGATGACATTGAACGCTCTTTATGTGCGAATTGGAGGCGCCGGGCAGAAGCGTGTTTGGATACAAACGGTGCGCACTTTGAGCAGTTTCTTTAAAATTTTTGGTAAGTTTACTGTTAAATCATTGAATACATCGTTATTTATACACATTTCGTGAGCTCCGCGTGCTACAGATTGGTGCGGGCTAGTTTTCGACGGATGAAAACATGTGGGTAGCGGCAATTGAATTTTCAACTTCAAAACTTTGCAAAATTTTATTAAGATTTTTTGTTCCTTATATTGAGTTACATCACCTCTCCAAATTATTGCCCTGAATTAATATACAGCCTGTATAGCTTCAATGAAGAGAATGACAAAATCATACTATGGCATAATGATACTCCATCGAGTGCGGGATGGTGCCGGCGGGTAAAGTTATTATTAAAATCTGAATCTGTGGAGTTAATCAAATTTGAGACAGAAAATGTTGAAAGGCAGATAACTCAATTAACTCCAGTTAAAATAATTGTCAATGGAACAGAGATTTTTGTGAGGACAAAATTACTCTTTACTACAGTAGATGGTAAAATCTGCCGTTCTTTTATAGATGTTTCATCACAAAAATGCTACATTTGTGGATGCTCTCCTAAAGATATGAACAATCCCTCAACATTCTTGTCAAAAGCGGACAATATTGAGGGTTATCGACTTGGGCTATCCCCGCTACATGCTAAGATTCGCAGTTTTGAATGTCTTTTGAAAATAGCATATCGGCTAGACATTAAGAAATGGCAGCTTCGCCGTGGAGAAGATAAAGAGAAGGCAAACAAGCGGAAAGAAGAAATTCAAGGTAAATTTAAAGAACAAATGAGCCTTTTAGTGGATTGTGTGAAACAGGGATTAGGAACAACAAACGATCGGAACACTGCCCGAACTTTTTTTGAAAAACCATCACTGTCAAGCTCCATCACTGGAATTGATGAAACATTAATTAGACAGTTTTCTGTGCTTTTGCAAGCTATTTCCTCTGGGTATGAAATTGACGCGGAATCCTTCAAACATATGCTTCTAAAACGTTGGAACGATATTTACAGTTACTCGTTCATGGCTACAACATTGTAAAACACGCACTTTCTCCCCATTGGACAATTATCAGAAGAAGCGCAAGAGTCCAGACACAAGGAAATATATAGAAAAATATAAAGAATGTAATAGCCGAAAATGGTCAAGGAAAGCTACAATGGAAGATGTCATACATATGCTGTTTATATATTCGGGTCCTGTTATTAACAGCCACAGAAGAAAACTAAGAAAACCACTGAATTGTATGTTACCGGAAGTTCGCTCTCTTTTAGTTGGTCACATGGTATCATCAAGCAAAATTTTCCGCGATAGCGGTTCTGATGACGTGATTATGATGATTATTAGGGGAGTTTCAGTGGTTCTGATAGTGATTATATGATAAATATTTTATAAATTATAATAAATAATAAAAAAATTTCATATATTTGCAGTTATTATTATATTCACAAGATTGCAGAATTTAAAACCAAACTTATTTTTCAACTCCTTTAAAAATCACCCTCTTGACAATATTTTTTTTATAATTTTTCTTATATTCGCAGGTATAATATTATTATATGCACAAAGTTTCAGAATTTTTAAACTAAACTTAATTTTCAACCATTTGAAAAACAGCCCCCTTAGTGGGTAGATTTTTTTCACTACTTTTCAGGTAATCTAACCATTATTTTAGGTTCATATACAAATCACTAGATTTTTGTCCCCCATAGAAGTTGAAAATTGGCCACTGTGTGGCGGCTCGCTCTCTAAAAATATGGGGCGAGGGTGTTTTCTGGTATTCGATCGGATGCTGTAGGTGCTGATTGCATCTCCATTAGTATGATCAAATATTGTATGCCATATATTGGTAAATACATCACTCATATTATTAACTGTTGCCTGGAAATAGGGTATTTTCGACTTGCGTGGAGGCACGCCCTCGTTCATCCAATCCCAAAAGTGAGTAGTCCTGCTGGTTTGCCGATTTGCGACCGATTAGTATTTTGCCGGCTGTTTCAAAGATTGTGGAGAGGATTGTTCATGCGCAGACACTTGAGTACGTCGGATCTCATGGGATTTTGCCTGACACTCAGCATGGTTTTAGAAAGGGATATAGTACCGCGTCCGCGCTTACAAACGTCTGTACTGACATTATGGAGTCCTGGGATGGGGGGATGGAAACTATGCTCGTGTTGCTCGAGCATAGCTCTAAGGCGTTTGACACTATTCACCACGGTTTGTTGCTCTCAAAACTTAAGTTTTTTGGGTTTGATGACATTAGCTTACGGTTTATCGGTTCGTATTTGTCAGATCGCACCCAGAGAGTTGTTATAGACAATGCTGAATCGAGCCCGCTGCGCGTATCTGCCGGTGTCCCTCAGGGCAGTATTCTCGGCCCCCTGCTTTTTATCTTGTATACATCTGATTTAATCAGGGATGTAAAACATAGCAAGTGCAGTTTTTATGCGGACGACACTCAAATTTACCGATGTTTCAATCCTAATACGGCACAAGATGACGCAGAGCTGCTAGGGGGGGACATTGAACGTCTGGCCCGGTTGGCGGAGGGTCATAATTTGCAGGTTAATTCGAGAAAGTCGTCGTTTATTGTTTTTGAGAACAAGAGATGTCGGCTTTCTTCTGAGGGTATTACACTGGCGGTGTGTGGGGATTTGGTACCTCAGAGCAGCAAGGTGAAGAACCTCGGCTTGATCATGGACAGAGATTTAAGGTTTAGGGATCACATCAGTGGGCTAATTAGAAAATCGTATGCGACGTTAAGACTATTGTACGCGAACAAACATTTCTTGTCGGAAAATCTGAGGAGGTCGCTGTGTGATTCATTGGTACTGTCAAATTTCAATTACTGTGGGGTGGTATTTTGGAATTGCGCTGACTCCTTCAGTCGCTCTCGCATTCAGCGAGTTCAGAATGCTTGTATACGTTTTATTTATGGCCTTCGCTCGCGGGATCATGTTTCTCATAAGCTTCCTCAGCTGAAATGGTTAAGTATGGAGAAGCGTGTCCGTGTGCAATTTGCCGTATTTGCATACTCCATTGCGTCCCTCACATCGCCCCGCTACCTTTCAGATAAGCTGCGTAAGCACCATCATGTGCACGCAGTAAATACCCGTTTTCGCGATCACTTTGTGGTCCCCGTGCACTCGACGGCCATGTTTCGTAGATGTTTTTCTTTCCAGGCTCCTACTGTGCTTAACAACTTACCGCGTGAAGTTTGGCAATTACCAGTAAAGGATTTCAAGATTGTTTATAGGCGACTAGTATTGTCGTAGGAATCAGTGTTGAGGCGGACTGAAATTGTCGTTTTGTGTGTAAAATTGTAGTGATTTAAAATGTAGAGCATATATACATGTATGGACATAGGTTAATATTCTTTCATTAGCTGTTAGTTCTTGAGCACCAAAGCATTGTAGCATTACTGATATATTTCTTTTCTTCTGTATATTTCCTATTGAGATATTTTTGTAAGTATTGTAATCGTGCCAAAAAATTTTTTTGAGATTTTAGCGGAAATATGTCTTTTTGGGTCCCCTGAACATTTTTGACCAAGGTACAAAAAAATGTCTGTGTGTGTGTGTGGATGTGGGTGTGTGTGTGTGTGTGTGTGTGTGTGTGTGTGTGTGTGTGTGTGTGTGTGTGTGTGTGTGTGTGTGTGTGTGTGTGTGTGTGTGTGTGTGTGTGTGTGTGTGTGTGTGTGTGTGTGTGTGTGTGTGTGTGTGTGTGTGTGTGTGTGTGTGTGTGTGTGTGTGTGTGTGTACCCGTTTTTGTGGCGAGGATTCCGGAGAAACTACTAAAGGGATTGGGACAAAACTTCATATTTAGAAGTTTCATAACCAAACTTAGAGCTGAAAAGCTTTCTGTTGAAAAGGGTCCAAAGGAACTGGTGGTTTACTCATAGCATTTTTCGAAGATTTTGAAAATGAGCCGCTAGTTGTGTAATGTCGTCAAAATAGTTAAATAATAAACTAAAGGAGAGGAAATTTGCTATAATTTATGTATATGACATTTTTTGGTAGAATTTATAGTTTAGCTGCATGAGCAAATTCTATTTCATCGAGATCGGTCGTACTGTTTTAAAACTAGTAGCCAGGATATGTCAAATTTTTTGATTCTAATGACAGTAGCTAGTGTCAAAGGCTAATGTTTTGAAAATACTACTGTCAATATAGGCTGCGTTCGGATATTGAACACCGTTACACTTTTTACAGCCAATAACACGTAAGTGTCATTTGGACGGTGTACCCGGTGTCAACGGAGTATAATATCCGAACGCAGCTTTAATCGAGATATCTGTCTAGTTCTACTAGCTATATTTTAATGCAGACATGGCCGATCTCGATCAAATAGAGTCTCATGCAGCTAAACTATTAATTTTATATATAGTATGATAAAGTCATGTGCCTGGCCACATCAGATTTTTTTAATTTAGTTTAGGGTTAAGTGGAATAGCTGTATTGTTAGACTTCGCCCAATAAATAAAGACCGTTTATTATTATTATTATTATCCATATATAATGAATGACCAATTAACTTTTCGCCAGGTAATAACTGAACACCAACTTTGTCCTCATTCAATTCACTGGACAATGCAAACAGGCCTATGCAAAAGAGCAAGGGTGATAAACTATCACCTTGAAATATGCCACAATTAATATTAATCGGCTCTGAGAAAACACACGACTCTTATTATTATTATTATTATTATTATTATTTATTGGAATTCTCTGATACATCTCATTAAATACATTAAACCTAGATAATATAATTTAGATACAACATATAAATACTAAAATTACACTAATAGATTTTGACAAGTAATGAGGATCATCAGGGCAAATTGGTAGTACCGAGCTTCGCTGAAGCCTAGGGTACTCCCTTTGCGGGTATCACCACAGCTCAACCCAATTTTGAAAAACAACGCCATTTATGCTTTGCAACACAAGTTTGCAAAGCAAAGGAAAACTGTGGAAACCCCGTACAGCGTTGTGTACAGGTCAGTAAAAACACATGCAGATATTTATTAATAGACATATACAAAGGAAGGTAAAGATGAAAAGTAGTACGATAGCAGTAAATTTAGGATGCTTTATGATAAAACTCTCCTCAAAATATTCGCGCTTCCCAAAACCGCAATTTCCTGAATTTCCCAGGGCGAAATTTTGCACGGTAACTCCTTGACATGTTTACTATAATTTAGAGTAACTGCTCCCAATGAACCTACAATCACCGGAATAATGTTTACTTTCATTCCCCACATACGTCCAACTTCTATTGAGAGATCCTTATATTTAAGTTGTTTTTCAAGCTCCTTCCTTACAACATTCGCATCAGCAGGTACCGAGATTTCTATGAACGTGCATACCTTCCTCTGGAAATCCTTTACCACGATATCTGGCTTATTAGCATCAAGCATTCTATCAGTGACAATAGGCATGTTCCATAATATGGTAATATGATCATTACTCACAACAGGAGATGGAACGTGGTCATACCACCGAAACACATCCATTGCTAAACCTAATAGTTGGGAACACAAGTTGTAATGTATATATATTCCCACCCTATCATGCCTAGCAATGTAATGCGACTCAGCTAAGACTGGACAAGCCGCTAACAAATGATAGACATGTTCCGGAGCCTGATGACACAGTCTACAACTCCCATCATGAGCAACTTTCATAATCTTCTGTTCATGATATCTGGTACGTATTGCCTGATCTTGCGCCGCTATGATAGAGGATTCCGTTTCAGCCTTAATGTTTCCATGACAAAGCCAAGATAACGATCCTGACTTTGAAATACCATCACCCTCCACAATTCTCAAAAATTGGCCATGCATTGGCTTACTAACATAATCCTCTCTCATTTTCTGATTCATTTTTAACTTTATCTGTCGCTTTAAACTCTCCACTGAAATTTTATTTTCATAATTACCGAGTTCTTCCACCTGAAATTTTTCTAAAATTAGTTTATGTTTACTAATTATTGACTTACCAGAAGTATCCCTAATTAATTGTTTAATGACTTTATCCTCCTTGTTGGCCTTTATAAAATTTCCTAAATTTAACATTTCCAAATCATAAATATTTTCCAATTGCTGCAAGCCACGACCTCCATCTAAACGGTGCAGGTATAGTCTGCAGACATCAGACCTTGGATGAAACATAAAATTTAGTGTTAACTGTTTTCTAGTTTTAATGTCCAAATCGCGTATTTCCTTCTTAGTCCAGTTTAAAACTCCAACACTATATCGAAATATTGGAATAGCATATGCATTGATCGCTTGCATTTTATATTTTCCATTTAAACCAGATTTTAAACGTTTTCTGACTCGCTTAATGTATTCGCCTATAACCTTCGCCTTCATCCCTTCATCATCTATACCAAAGGCTTCATCCATTCCCAGATATTTATATCTAGTATTATCTGTTAATTCATTAATACTAGTATGATCATTCAGGCATATGTCAGCGGTTCTCTCAATTTTGCCTTTGACAATACTAATTTTGGCACACTTCTCTAGACCAAACTGCATCCCAATATCGTCAGAGAATTGTTTAACTATACTGAGGCTCCTCTTCAACTGCTCATCATTTTTGGCATAAAGTTTCAAATCATCCATATATAATGAATGACCAATTAACTTTTCGCCAGGTAATAACTGAACACCAACTTTGTCCTCATTCAATTCACTGGACAATGCAAATAGGCCTATGCAAAAGAGTAAGGGTGATAAACTATCACCTTGAAATATGCCACAATTAATATTAATCGGCTCTGAGAAGACACACGACTCTCGTCCCCGCAAGCATAGTTTAGTAGACCATAAGGACATACATGAGTTTACCAGAAAAATAATTTTTTGGTTTACCCCATATATCTCCAAGGCTTTTACAATCCATTCATGCGGGATACTATCATACGCCTTCTTATAGTCAATCCAGGCCATGGATAGGTTTCCTCGAGTCTTCTTGATCTTTTCAACAATCTTCTTGTTAATTATTAACAGTTCTTTTGAACCATAACTGTCCTTTAAAATGCCTTTCTGCTCAGAGGGCAATACATTATTTTCTTTAAGATGTTCATAAATCTTGGTACCTAAAATTTTAGTTAATAATTTATAACAACAATTTAAACAAGTAATAGGCCTATATTGGGATACTTCCATTGTATTCTCCGTTTTGGGAATCAAAACAGTTACACCTTCCGTCAGCCACGACGGTATCATTTCCGGATTATTAACCATATTGTTAAAACATTTTACTAAATGTTCATGCAATATGGTTATCCTTTTAAGCCAAAAATTAGGAATTTTATCTGGTCCAGGAGCTTTCCAAAGTCCCAAACTTTTGCAAGCATTTTGGAAGTCATCTTTGGAGAGAAGTACATCTTCCATAGCTGGATAATGCATATTCCGCCTCTCCTCCCGTTTAATCCATTCCGCATCAGAATTGTACTTGCCAGATTGCCCCCAAATGCCTGTCCAAAAATTGGTAACATCCTGCATGTTTGGAAAATTCTGGATACAGATGTTCTCCTTGCCAAGACCCCTATAAAATTTTTTAGGATTTTCTTCAAAATTTTTGTTATCTTTGTAAGTCCGAATTCTTTTTTCAATTCTTCTGATACGTTGGGCCTTAGCTTGAATTTTCTGTTTTAACTCCTCTTCAATAATTACTATATCCTTCTCTTCGCCTAAAACACTGTATTTTAGTATTATGTTTTGCCGTAACCGTTGTAACCTCTCTGTTAAATGAATAGATCTTCTAATTTCAGAAATCCTGGAAACGTCCTTTCTCCAATTAGCAATATTATTTTGGAGTCTACCCTTCCAACGGTTTTCCCGGAATCGATTATTGTGTATCGATGTAAATTTTGGATTCACCATCTTAGTAATAACATATGCGGATGCGTACAACAAATTATTTATTTCAATAATGGACAATTCTGGCCTATTCCTCAGAAATACTTCCAGATCAGAATTAGCTTGCGCAATCAACTCCCTCACCCTGTTAGTCTCCCGTATAAAAGGCAATCCAACCCTGCTATGAAAATTTCCTGAAGTAAGCAATTCTTGTTGTACCAATATTAAAAACTGACTTTGTTGTACTACATTATCATCATTATTACCCAGATTTGGCATTCCATTTACCTCAATATCTACAATAATAGACACCTCATCATTGCGGCTATTCTGTTCTAATTCTACCACTTCATCCAAAATGTTTCCTTGTTCTACTTCAACCACTTCATCATTTACAAGATTTAGAAAAATCTCTACCTCCCTTCTTATAGAATCTATCTCTATATTGGATAACTTATTACTATTTAGAATGCACCGTCTCTGGGATGCCAAAGTATTATCAGTCAACTCCATTCTTTTATCTGGGTTTCTTTCTCGCCATATTCTAAAGCATTCCCGTTGATTAGCACATCCAAACTTTAACAATGAACAAAAGTGACACCAAATCACCTCCTTATATTCATTTATGGACCATTTATTACGCATTCTTCTAGAATTATTTAAATCCATTTGTTAAAAGTAAAGTGGGCCCAATAACAATAAAAATTATGAGTAACCTCTTTACTTACACCTGAAATTCTAAGGATAATTAGGTATCACAATAACACTTACTACAAAGAAACGTAGAAATATTACGTATAACTGACAACTTCCTGGATAATTAGAATTGTCAAAATTGACACTGTCACCAATCTGAAACATAAAATATATTAAAAGATATGTTACTACCTCCCAATATACTCCTTCTATTCCAAAATGATGGGCGTCCACTTGTAAAAGCAATTCCAATCAATTAATGATTTTGAACTGCTTCTTTAATGTGATAATTCTATTTCTTTAGGAGGTCAGATTTGACACTGCGTGCCAAGGCACGGCTATCTTTATTATTATTATTATTATTATTATTATTATTATTATTATTATTATTATTATTATTATTTATTGGAATTCTCTGATACATCTCATTAAATCCATTAAACCTAGATAATATAATTTAGATACAACATATAAATACAAAAATTACACTAATAAATTTTGAAAAGTAATGAAGATCATCAGAGCAAATTGGTAGTACCGAGCTTCGCTGAAGCCTAGGGTACTCCCTTTGCGGGTATCACTGCAGCTCAACCCAATTTTGAAAAGCAACGCCCTTTATGCTTTGCAACATTAGGTTGCAAACCAAAGGAAAACTGCAGAAACCCCGTACAGCGTTGCGTACAGGTCAGTAAAAACACATGCAGACATTTATTAATAAACAATATACAAAGGAAGGTAAAGATAAAATATTAATATAGCAGTACGATAGCAGTAAATTTAGGATACTTTATGATAAAACTCTCCTCAAAATATTCGCGCTTCCCAAAACCGCAATTTCTTGAATTTCCCAGGGCGAAATTTTGCACGGCAACTCCTTGACATGTTTACTATAATTTAGAGTAACTGCTCCCAATGAACCTACAATCACCGGAATAATGTTTACTTTCATTCCCCACATACGTCCAAGTTCTATTGAGAGATCCTTATATTTAAGTTGTTTTTCAAGCTCCTTCCTTACAACATTCGCATCAGCAGGTACCGAGATTTCTATGAACGTGCATACCTTCCTCTGGAAATCCTTTACCACGATATCTGGCTTATTAGCATCAAGCATTCTATCAGTGACAATAGGCATGTTCCATAATATGGTAATATGATCATTACCCCATAAGATTAACATGGGCCCCGTAACTTACCGCGGTAATTAAAAATATCTGCATATATTACATAATGTGTTGTATATTATGCAATATCTTGAGATGAGATTAAATTCTCTTTTTATTGAAAACTTTCATGTTTATTAAAGTAAAAATGATTTTATATATAATCAAAAGCAGTACCTACACGTAAATTTAACTTTAGCAGGCAAAACTTAATTGCAATGCAAATTTAATTGTACATACATAGCTATTACATTAAATATACATTAAGACGTATTCTAAACCAACTGGAAATGATCGGACACGGTAAGTGTCAAATAATAAATTCCGTATATACATTGAGCGCGCAACGTATGCAAACATGAGAAAATGTCTGCGACGGTTTGTCAGTTTAAAAAATCCTCGAATACGTCGATTTTTAATTATTAAAATATATGTTTCCGTGTAAAGTTCAATTTCCGACAATCAATTGTTTCTAAGTTATGACGTCATCGACACATTTTTTAAAATGACAACCTCATTTTTTTGTTACTTAATTCAGTAGATCATTTAATTGTATAAAATGGTATCGGAAACATTTAAAGCCATTTTACCTATAAAAATTTTCGAAAAAGAGACTATTGAAACGTTTAAAATATTAATAATTTTAGGGAAAAAAACATTTATGAATTAATTATGAATTTGCGTTTTGGGTAGAATGAATTGCCCTGAAAATGAATCTGAGCCCCAAATTTTTCTATCGCGCAAGGCTTTCGAAAATTGTGGGGTGATAGTTGGTAAAAAAACGCTTTGATATTTTTTTCAAAATTCTACCAGCTGAACCATTGTCCTCAAAATGTTCTCATAGTAAACCTTAATCTTATACTATTACTTGCAATCCCAAAAGTTTGTTCGCAAAAAAATTGCAGCTTTCGAAGCACTTACACTCCTTAAGTGGGATGCAGACAGCTCCATAAAACAGTAACAAAACGCAATAACCTAACGTAATATGCAACTTTTGAGCTCAGATTCGCATTCAGCGCAAATAAATCTATCAAAAACACCTATTCGCTTTCCATAAACAAAGAAAAATTATCAATATTAGATACACTAATTTCCAACTGTGTTTTTATCAAAAATTTTCTTATGTAAGGCGATAAATTTTACCTTTAAGACAATTAACAGACCTATCAATAGAAGTACAAAAAGTATGGGGTGTGATTTAAAAAGTGTCGATGACGTCAAAACAATTGAAGGCCGGAAATTAAATTTGATGTAAATATGTATATTTTGATAAGTAAAAATCGACGTGTTTGAGGACTTTTTTAAATAACAAACCATTTCAGAGATTTTGTCATATTTCCATACTTTATAAGCGCTCACTGTATGTAGCGTATGAGCAACTGTATGAGCAACCACGCGACAGACCGCCGAGGTGAGAATAACAAAAACCAATACACCGACAGACACCAAAAATCATATCAAACAATTTGGGCGAGATATTCTTTTAAATAATATGTAAGCCGGTGTAATTGGATAAACTGAGATGCAAAATTATTCAAGAATGTGACCGCATAATAATTTCAGCCGGTACCAGATAAGATGTAACATACAATGATATTAAACTAAAAATTAAATTTATCGGGACTATACAATTAATGGTTGAGAACTTTGGGAAAATAAGTATGGTATAATATAAAAATTATTTTTGTTAATCATTTTATCGCAATCTGGATTACATGAGATAAAATGTGTTTGTAAGGGATAAATTGGGAATATATATATATAATCGCATATATAATCGCGAACTAGTTTTTCATCTGTGCATCTACAATATATAGCATGCTAATATGAAGTCCACTTACATTGTCTTCCTCGTATTGATATTAGCGGTCACTAAAGGTAAGTAAATGTTTGCTCGTAAGTATCTCATAGTAGCATCATAGTAACATCTCATAGTAGTAGTAATATTGACAGTTCACAATGAAACTATTCTCATACTCGAGCGCGGATTATACGCAGTTTGCAGTTGCTGTATTATTGTAATAAATTAACAAATTGTGACAAATTGAATATTTCGGAAGTTTGCTTATTTCCTTATTTATCAAATATGTGCTTGTTGTTTTGAGCATTTAGTCATTGGATTGAAAATGTTTAACATTAAGTAATGATTACTAATATATAATTGGACAGTACCTACATGTAGACAGTAAATTTTATTTACCCGGAATATATGAATAAAATATATAAGGTACCTTTTATTAAATCTGTTATTATCTAGTTTATTGAAGTCTCAGCAAGAGTTAAGATTGATTACGTTATTGCAATTTAATTGCAAAAGGATATTACAAATAAAAATGTTTAATTCATAACGTATACTGCCGTTGTACCGTAAGAGATAGAAAGAGATGGCTAGCCCACATCATTGCGGGTTGCATACCAAATGCATTTGCCTCACTTATTGACCATTACGGGTCCGTTCCAGTTATACGTAGTGTATACACACTACACACACATTTCACTTGTGCGATATTAAAATAAATCAGCAAAAAACATTAAGAAATCATATTTAGGATATTTTAATCGGAATTTTTGGTAGTAATTGTCCAGAAAGCTAGATTACAAAGTTTCATGAAAATTAAATATATATATATATATATATATATATATATAGTGAAGGAATCTAAGGGGAGTCGACAGGAGACTTCTTCAATGAGACTTCTCTTTCTTTATTAAGTCAAGCTTTCGGTATATATTTCCATTACCATCATCAGGACAACTACAATGTTACAAATACTTAATTAGCAATATAGCATCAGAACACATTTAAAACTTACTAAAAGTGAGGTTATGTCATGGTATATCTCGTTTGACCAACTTTATGCACAGCCCTCTTGCAAACACACGGTACAATTGACCCACACATTACACGAACACATCAATGAACAACCTTAAATAAAAACAGGACAATCCAAACATTTGTAAAGAGTCAAATCGAATTATGTACCTTGATTAATTTTTCACCGCGTTTCGTGGCAGACATTTTAAAAAATTTTTATCCCGTGTGAAGTTGGTTGCGGACTGTCAGGCGCCATCTGCCTGATTTCAAAATTTAAAATGTTATTGCCCGTTCATACAAACTGTCGGCGCTATTGTTGTTATCGGTTTCCATAGATAATAGATACGTATAAATAGAACTGAGGCCCTGCACATCCGATTTTTTATTCATGGTGTGCGGCGTTCTTTGAATATGGTACATTTCTAGGAAGGCCCTTTTGGTGTAATTAGCCTCCATATCTAAGATTTCTACCTCTCCGTAATTTATCCTATGATCCAGCTGGTTTGCGTGTGTGGCAAGCATACACCTAGAAACATTTTTCGTACAATCACTTTTGTGTACGGCAATCCTATTTCTTAATATCTGTGATGTTTGACCTACATAACATTTTTGGCAATCAATACACTCGAGTTTGTACACCACATCAGGTTGTTGACATCGGTCTTCTCCTTGAGAAGACACCAAACTCAAGGAGAAGACACCGGCTGTGCATAAAGTTGGTCAAACGAGATGTACCATGACATAACCTCACTTTTAGTAAGTTTTAAATGTGTTCTGATGCTATATTGCTAATTAAGTATTTGTAACATTGTAGTTGTCCTGATGATGGTAATGGAAATATATACCGAAAGCTTGACTTAATAAAGAAAGAGAAGTTTCATTGAAGAAGTCTCCTGTCGACTCCCCTTAGATTCCTTCACTTAATAATTGCGACAGTTACCGATAAATATATATATATATATATATATATATATATATATATATATATATATATATATATATATATATATATATATATATATATATATAGACTGATCTATCTGTGATCAAGACACAAATAGTGTCGAAACGTCAGATCAATTAATTTTTAATGTGTTGTATCTTGTGACTTTTAGTTATAAGTTTTAATGTGCTAAATGTGAACAAGCCTATAGTACCCAAGAAAAATAAACAAGTTGAAATAAAGTTGTTTGTGTTTTTAATATTATATATATATATATAGAGGAAAGCTGGTTAATCGACGGTGAGATATTGTTACGAAGTAAATTAAAATAAAGTTATTATTATGTTCGAATAGGTTTTATAAAATAATAATGTCGACGACCTGAATTGCTCAATGCTTGCAGTTTCAAAGTATGGGTTTCAGACGCCGAGTTTGCACAAAACTCAAGTTAACAACCTCGACGTTTGATAACCTAATTAATGGTAATGACGTATTTGGACAATTGATATAAGTAGCCACATAGCGGAGTATCGGGAGGATTGTTATTTGAGTCTATTCACGAGAAGACATTCGACACCCGTACGAGAAGGCAGTGACCTGCCTTCTCAGCTGTTTCCTTTTAGTATCTTGTCGACAATATACAGTATGTAAAACCCCAGTGCAAGTTTTATTTACATCCACCCTGGCTTAGACCAGTTATATATATATATATATATATATATATATATATTATATAAGGAGAAAGGTATTTGTCGGGCAATTCCGTCACACACACACACACACACACCCACGCACGCACGCACGCACGCACGCACGCACGCACGCACGCACGCACGCACGCACGCACGCACGCACGCACGCACGCACGCACGCACGCACGCACGCACGCACGCACGCACGCACGCACGCACGCACGCACGGACGCACGGACGCACGGACGCACGGACGCACGGACGCACGGACGCACGGACGCACGGACGCACGGACGCACGGACGCACGGACGCACGGACGCACGGACGCACGGACTCACGGACGCGCGGACGCGCGGACGCCGCGCGGACGCACGGACGCACGGACGCACGGACGCACGGACGCACGGACGCACGGACGCACGGACGCACGGACGCACAGATGCACAGGCGCACAGACGCACAGACGCACAGACGCACAGACGCACAGACGCACAGACACACAGACACACAGACACACAGACACGCACACGCACCCACACGCACACGCACACGCACACGCACACGCACACGCACACGCACACGCACACGCACACGCACACGCACACGCACACGCACACGCACACGCACACACACACACGCACACACACACACACACACACACACACACACACACACACACACACACACACACACACCTTTTTAAACGGTCACCCTCAGGCATAAACATCCGTTTAATGCCCTTGGTACATAAATAACTATTATGTCCTACATGATCATAAAGTGACATATTACATCTTCGATACGGGGGCCAAAAAATGCTACTTTATGCCCGCGCGGGCGTTAAGGGTTCATAATGTCCGCATGGACATTAAGCGTTGCCATGGTTTATATGTCAGATACATCAAATTATTGACATACAAATTGTAAATTTTAAATCGTCAATGTCAATTGTTGGCATTCATATTAGTCAATCTTGAATAACAAAACCATAGTGGTATTTTCAATATCAAAGCATTAGCTCTTTACCCCTATAAACGATAAACGAACAATGATTTTTAAAATCACTTTGAAGACTACCAGAATAACCAGGTGACAATCATTGTGTGTATCATGTAATGTCACGCAACTCCGTATTGTGACAATCATTGTCTGTATCAGTCTGTAATGTCACGCAACTCCGTATTGTTTGTTTGTTATTCAACACCATAGAGACGCATGTAATTTGATTACGTCAAAATATTTATTAATATTATTCAAACTTGAGTAACAAATTGTAGGACATAAATTTTGTATGCACCATAGGCATTGATGGTTATACCCTCGGGCGACTTAAAATGCTCTCGGGACTATCGGCAATTTTTTTAAACGGTCACCCTCGGGCATAAACATCCGTTTTATGCCCTTGGTACATAAATAACTATTAATGCTCAGATATCCAATTTGGATGTTGTATCATCATTTTAATATTTTATTTGTATAATATTTATTTTATCTTATTGCGTTATTTAGTCAACATAAATATACAACAAGTTTATACAACTTAATTTGATAGCGGGCTATTGCTACTGATTTTGCTATTGTTTATAAGTTTTCTCAGAGTGATTCTGAAAGCACCCAAGAAAATCGCAGGAGTTAAAAATGATAATTATAACTAAAATTTTCGAATCTGGAATTATAATTAAAATGTAGTATTTTAAGCTGTCAACTTTTTTTAAATATAGATTGTTTTTAGTTAAGCTTTTAACAGCTTTCATTAAATAAGAAAAAGTTTTCAAGCAACGAATATCCATTTCTGAAATTAAAATCAAGTGATAAAATGAAAATAAATAAAAACCCCTTATTTGTCGGTTTGCGGTTTACGTTTTTAATACTGGCATTCATAAAATGTAGTTTATTTTATAACAAAAGTGTTATAACCAAGAACATTTTGTACATACTATTCGGATGACCTTCTATAAGGTATACGTATTCGTTGTTAGTACTTCAAAATTAACCCGTAAAATGTTTGTGAATCCACAGATCCAAAATGGTTAATGTATGTTTCGTATTTCAGGTCAATCTTTGGAATGTTATGCCTGCGTTGATATCAATGATGGCCCATGCTTTTCCCCGGGAAATAGCCAGATGGCACCTATAAATTGTACTGCTCCATCAATAGGAACCTGGAACGGACCCTTATCTGAATTAATGCCAAATGTAACAAATGTAAGCCTTGACTTGGCAAATAGAGCATATGATTTGGAATGCTACATGTACCAGGTCAGAGGCGTTGGAGAACGATTAGTGGAGAGGAATTGTCACTACAGGGTATATATGGACGCGGTTTGTCAAGCATTCCGTAATAATCCGCAATTGGACGTCCAATTCTGTACAACATGTTCAACGGACCGTTGCAATTCTGCTGTGAACGCACGTTTGTCATACTTGGGTTTTATATTAGTTGTTATCGTAGGGATTGTCGTTGCAACAGTTCATTGATTTCATTAATTGTAATTAATCATGGAAGTTTGCTTGGCGCAATTTGCTTATAATTAGTACCGTATAAATGTGTTATAGTTAAATACACTACTTTTTGTTGAAATAAATGTTAGTTCCTCACTCAAGTGATTCCTCCATGAAATTTATTAATAGACAGGCTGTTTTCCGACTTGGTAGACATGGTCGGCTACCAATAAGTAATAACACTGCGTGACAAATTGAGAGAAATTGTTTCTAAAATTGATCAAAATAACTATGTTTGACTAAACTCGACCTATTGATCACGAAAACAACGTTGAAATAGTTCTATCACGTCAGGTTTTCGAAAAAAAATGAGGTAAAAATGCGAAAAACACGTATGCGTTGTCCCAGAAATTTCAAAAAGATCTAAAACAAAACAAAACTGTATACTTTGTACATGTAGGCCTCAGTCAGGTCACTAATGGCCTTGACCAGCTGATAAAGCTTGTTGATGGGTCGGCGGGTAACAAACAAGCTGCTATTCATAGATTGGTCGTTGTAAATACAGCCCACATGGGTTGCATACATGATTGAAACGATAACATTACGTAATATATATCTTTTTTTCATTTCCCTGTGATAATATCGACCGTGTCCGGAACAAACTAACGGCAACTAACGGAATTTCTTTTTATTATTAACGTTTTAAAAAATAAATTTTTAAAGCTTTAGAATTGTCATACAACATAATACCGATTGACAATAAATGTACAGTGTATCCCCCGATGGCCGTAACTATACCTATGTAATTTTTATTTTGTCGAGAAAA
The DNA here is from genome assembly GCA_963966075.1 of Aphodius sticticus. Classification (NCBI taxonomy): domain Eukaryota; kingdom Metazoa; phylum Arthropoda; class Insecta; order Coleoptera; family Scarabaeidae; genus Aphodius; species Aphodius sticticus. The sequence continues at coordinate 51,519,088 of OZ014508.1, read as the reverse complement.
TATCGTTCTTTATAAAGAGTTGTGGATGTCCTAAAAAGCCGGTAGCCACAGTTAAACTTGTGATTCAACATACAGGCTGGTTGCAAATATATTAAAACATATAAATTAAACATATTATAGGGAAAAGTTGTCTTATATTTATTTTTATGCTCATCTGAGTGAAATCTGATTGAAATCTTATATCTATCAAATTTCAACGCTGTTTTAAAAAATTTGATTTAGTTTTAACAAAGAAATTTAACAAAACATAACTCACCATTTGCCCCCCTACAACGACACATTTTTTCAATCTTCTTTTAAACTCTCAATATACCAAGTCAATTATTTCTTCATTTATTTTGTCTGTTGCTTCCCTAATTTTTAATTTTAAAGGGTCCTACACCCACGACCAAGTAGCATGTCAAGTAGTTACTTACCATGTGTGAACATTGCAATTTAGTCAAGTGGACAAGTAAAACGACCAAGTCAAGTAAATATTCTATTTTTATGGGCAAGTAGAGTCTTCTCACCACGTACCACTTGACAACTTACGGGGGAATTTCAGTTGTTTATGCTAAAATTACCGCAGTGTTTGTTTTTTTATTGACTACAATCGATTCCAAAAATGATACACCTATTTATTAACATTCCGGGTATTTTCCGAAAAAAATATAATAATTTTTATAGAAAACTACATCCGCAAACACAGTTTTGCTTGTGAAAACTCCAATTATCGATATTGGTCACAAAATTGACACCATTTTTTGTTATTAAATAAAAAAATACATATCGCATTGGGTGTCTGGTTGATCAAGCGATAAATAAATGTTTGTAGAACAAACAGTACAAATTTCAAGTTGATCGGTCGAAAAGTGTTTGAAATATCATGACAACCAGTTGCGAAAAAACTCTTTCGAGAAAAATGCATTGAAAGTTTCAAGTCCAGTTTACGTAGGCAATTCCAGTACTTATAGCATTTTTTCTGCTAATGTTCTATACCAGGGTCACACAGTATTCCTTCCTCTGTTTCGTGGAATTTGTTTTGAGAAATTTGCTCGTGTCTACACCGCTGCATCCAGTAGCAAGAAACTATAATAATACGTTATTATACCCAACAGGAGAGAAGAGCCCCCAATAACAGGATATATAGCGTGCTATAGCTATTGACTGGGTGCGTGGTGCAAGCGCCTCTACCGGGGTAGGCGGGTACAAGGCGTAAATGGAGCAGTTCGCAACTATACGTTACAGTTATCTGTAGTGTTTTAGTGGTCCAATTAAATTTGTACTAGTATATTGTTTCTTTTGCGAATACAATCAAATTAAAAATTTGATTTATTTTTAACAATGTAATTTAACAAAACATTACTCATCATTTGCCCTCCTACAACTACAGATTTTTTCAATCTTCTTTTAAACTCTCAATATACCAAGTCAATTGTTTCTTCATTTATTTTGTCTGTTGCTTCCCTAATTTTTAATTTTGGAATGTCTACATCATCGAGAAAATTATTGGCATACACCGTCTGTTTTAAATAACCCCACAGAAAAAAATCGAGCTGTCGAATCGAATTGTCCAATTCATTTATTGGGGAAGTGTCTGTTCAACCAATCCCTGACTAGATATGCACTATAAGCACGACAACCGTCGAATTGATAGTGTAGTGAACACCTGACCTGACATGTAAGTTGAATACATCAAAATATAAGTTTTGGTTTACAGTACCGTAAAAAATATGATCCAATTATTTTCTTCTAATACCAAATCAAACATTTATTTTTTTTATATTTTTGCAATTCTGTGAACTAACAACTCTATTTGTGGAAAACGTTGCTTCGTTAGAGAAAATTATTTTTCCATAAAAAAATCTATCGGCCATAATTCGATCGCCTATTAATTGGCAAGAAAAATTCTAATCGACGAACAACATCTTGTCTACTAAAGTGTGCATTCGTCCTGGTTTATAAGGATCAAATTTGTGATTTGAAAAGATCCTTTGCAGGTAGCTTTTCTAATGTTCAACCACAGTATAGGTACAGTAGTCGCACTCCGTCAAATTCATGAAGCAAGACTGCAACCGCGCAGCCTCTGTGCGCAGCTGTCTGGGTATACAACATATGGTAACTACACACGTGTCAGAAGTTTTGGCCCAATTCATGTACATATACGTGTGGAGAAGATGTATGCGCACCGAGGCTGCGCGAGGACAACTTTGGCTTCAAGGAAATCAATGCTTTTCGACCGAAATGCGACTACTGTATGTATACCTATACTGTGGTTCAACTCTCGAGAGTCTTGCCTCAAGGACTGTGTTCACGGAATCAACATTTAACATCCAGCACCATCTTCACCATTTCGCTTTTTTTTCTTGATACATTTCACGTCTCCAGTTGCAAGACATTTTTTTAACCAATTGACAAACACAATCTACGGAAACCTCGGCGAATTTTGTGTTAAAAGGATCAAAAGCACGGCGATACATACGCCACCTATGCCGTAATAGTATATTATTTGACGAGCACATAATTAAGGATATATGAAAACCGCGAGCATGAAGATTATTCGCGAGCCGTAGGCGATCGTGTATACCATAGTGTATACATGCAAACCATTAATATTCGTTGTGTGCGAGTCGAATACGATGTTTCATCTACGACTCATAAATTCATTTTATATCAAATATTTTAAATGTATTTGGCAATGGTGGCGAGGCGAACTGTCAAATAACTGCCTTCCATGTAGGTTTTGACAGACTTTGTCAGTACGTTTGTAAAAAGATGACAGTTCGTTTGAATATTAAAGTCATTATTCAAACAAACTGTCATTATTATACAAAGCCACTGTTAGCATATTCTATAATAATAGGTTATTATACCCAAGAGGAGAGGAGAGCTCCCAATAACAGGGTATATAGCGTGCTATAGCTATAGCTATTGACCGGGATAGGCGGGTACGTCCACAAGGTAAGGCCACAACGCATAAATGGAGTAGTTCGCAACTATACGTTACAGTTATCTGTAGTGTTTTAGTGGTTCCATTAAATTTGTATTATTATATTGTTTGTTGCGAATAGCTGTTAGTAGTGAACTTTAAGAACCGTTTCTATTCGTTCGATAGACACTTATTGTGTCCCATTACGATAATATCGACGATATCGACGACCGATCTGTGAACTTGTGACAGATAAGCGACAAAACATAATGCGATGCGCCTTAAACTACTGCACATAGTGTGGGCCGGTATTTCTCCGTGTCTCCACTACGGGCGCATAGATCGATTCTCAATGGCGTGATGTGTTATTTTGTGATTGTTAGTATCGTAGTATGTGATAGTACTTATAGGTCCTCGCATAAGTGTATTGTCGTTGAATTCTAGTTTTTACTTTTGCTAACAATAAATCAAATATTTTTTCGATATTTTCAACGCATTCTATTCCTAACCCATATACGCTTTCTTTTACTAGAAATTTATAATATTTCGTATAGCACTACAAATAGCCGAGCGCTTACGTTGCTGCTGTATTGTGTATCAACTGAAACGCTCAAATGCACTTGACTCTGATCATGTCAGGACACTTTTCCGGTACTTAACGTTTTAGTAAGTTACTACTTGCTACTTGACTTGCTACTTAGCCGTATATGTAGGACGCACTACAGCTAAAGCTGAAAGCGTGATTAACTTCATCTACGTTCCCCATGACAATGGGTATTTGGATCGGTACTGTGTTTGGAACATACCCAGGGATGTAAAAGCGTAATGTAAATAAATTACCGTAATTAATGGTAATTTACGGATTTTTAATTACCGTAATATACGGGTTAAATTAGCAAAGGTAATTTACCATCAGCATATATTGTTGCGAAGTATAGTTTAATTGCATTGTACAATTGAGGTCAGGTCATCCAACCCATGCACCTGCAGACAGTTGCTTGTCCAGAAGTGCAGACGTCAGGCTTTTCATATCGGAACAAAGACATTCCTTTGTGGCACGCGTTCAAAGCGTGCAAATTAACTTTGATTTATATCAAAGGCCGTGTGCAACCAAAAATCCTAACTCAGGATTTTTGGGGGCTCAAAACAGGTCATGACGTCTTGCCAAATTCAATATAAAAGCCACGGCAAAGGATGGGAACGGGATCAGTAGTTTGCAGCACCTACTTGTAGTGTAGCGCGACTATTGTATTTTAGATAGCAGCTGTAGTATTGGAATTCTGCATGGTCAGCAATACACGAACGATGTAAACAACACTGCGACTTTTATTTATACATCTCCATCCTGACCTAGAGCCGTCCCCCATTAAGAGCTACGTAACATGGTGGAGGCGAAAAATGGTCCCAAGGAAGATCGGGAACGGCTCATTTTGGTCAGGGTGGAAACATCTGAAATAATCCAGCGCGACGAAGAGGAAGCATGGCTGAAGGGACGCGGAGACAAGGCGAATTGTGTTGGCGGTCAATCTGTCTTGGGAGGTCTTGTAAAATTTCTCACACCCCCAATGAGAAATATGCCGCTCCAAAGACAGCTATTAACAACCGCATGGATGGATAGCGTCAAAGAAAAAAGATGGATGTGGTCAACTCTTCGTTTTAGAAATAAGTTAGCACCTAGTGTGTTTATTTTGTTGTTTAATTGTTGAAGGTTAATGCCCCCGCTATAAGGAAGAATATGCATTTGCCCGTTCTCACTTCGATGGATGCAGCTGGTTGGTCCGGGATCACGAAGAGATAAATACACGGATGGTGGTCATCTACAAGAAGCAGTCGACACATGACGAAACGGGGTACCATACCGGCATAATTGAGTTATATGCGAGTTTTAGGGTTGCCGATACCGCCAGAGGAAGCTGGCGATGTAGACTGGAGGGGATTTGGCGCTACGGATTCTACCGAACCACCCCGCACGGGACAAGGGATGTCTCGACCAGTCTGAGAAAAACAAACAAATCGACTAGAGAGGAACGGTCCTATGGATTCTACCAAACCACCTCGCACGGGACAAGAGGTCCCGACTAGTCCAAGTAGAAGTAGAAGGAGAAGAAGAATTAGGAGAATTCTGAGAGGCAACAGGAGATGATTCTGAAACACGAATCTGGGTACACGGTCAAAGCCGACCGTAATGGTATCTCTCACGTAGATGACCATCGCAATCCTAGAAGAAAAAGGTTAGCAGGAGGACCCAAGAACCAGACGGAGACGGATGAGAACGGAGCAATTCGCATACGATACTGGCACGACGACATTGAACTTTTTTCTATGGGTGTTTTTTTTGTATTGTTATTTCTTATGTTAGGCAAATAAAATTATAAGTGGTGCGTTCTTTCCTATCCCGCTCCGTGGCTGTACAATTTTTGTCTATATCTTTTCACTGCTCTGGGTCGAGCAATTGTTTGCGAGGAGGGTTGTTGCGAAGTATAGTATAATTGCATTGTACAATTGAGGTCAGGTCATCCAACCCATGCACCTGCAGACAGTTGCTTGTCCAGAAGTGCAGACGTCAGGCTTTTCATATCGGAACAAAGACATTCCTTTGTGGCACGCGTTCAAAGTGTGCAAATTAACTTTGATTTATATCAAAGGCCGTGTGCAACCAAAAATCCTAACTCAGGATTTTTGGGGGCTCAAAACAGGTCATGACGTCTTGCCAAATTCAATATAAAAGCCACGGCAAAGGATGGGAACGGGATCAGTAGTTTGCAGCACCTACTTGTAGTGTAGCGCGACTATTGTATTTTAGATAACAGCTGTAGTATTGGAATTCTGCATAGTCAGCAATACACGAACGATGTAAACAACACTGCGACTTTTATTTACATCTCCATCCTGACCTAGAGCGTCCCCCATTACGAGCTACGTAACAATATTACCGTTGGTAATTTATCGATATTTACAATAATTTCGAAGGCCTGTATTTTATTACTCTTATGCCTGGTTTCACAAACAATGATCACTTTTTAATACGGATATATTTTTTCATATCGGTACATTTTATAACCTTATCAACCTCGAGTTTGGAATAGGGTATTTGACTATTATTGGAAAACCATCTTAGTGTGTTTATTCCTTCACTCTACATTGTAAATGCATTATTTTTCGTAATTATTTCCTCAATATTTCATAAAAATCAGCGTTAAAAATTGAATCACTGAATCACAAAAAGTCCCGCCAAAACTATACTTTCTGTAGTGTGACGTCACCCGATAGTAGATGTCAAATCGGCCCATATGGTCTGTCAGCATCGGCATCGTCGCCGCTTCGTAATTGTGTTGTATGATGTGTTGTTTTCACAATTTCTACATAAAAATGGGTTATAAATGGTGTATAAATCCACAATGCAGAAATACGTCAAGAAAAACTCCGGATAAACTATTTGTAGCTGTTCCGCAACATTTGAAACTGCGAAGAAAGTGGTTGACTCGTAGAAATCCAAATGAAATAAATAGCGGCCAACACAAGTGTTTTTTTGTTGTGAAGATTACTTCGACATAAGTAAAACTGACTAGAATAAGTTATCTATCGTATTTTCGAACCAGGTATTATCTGATCTAACAGCTTAAGGTTAGGGCTATCCTAACCTACAAAGTTGTGCTTACATGGCACTTTAGTGGTATTAAATTCAAACGGGAGAAGCATAAGAGCGCGTTCGGATAACCCGGTATTGTACGGTGAGAGTGACGCGCTGCATAATAGGCGTACTAACGTCATACGGCGTTTATCTGAATATAAGAGAGAGACAAGATTATCTGACCTAGGTTATCTGAGCATTGCTCTCCCTATACCCTCCCTGACAAACTGAACGCGCTCGCGTTCTAACGAATGACGTCACTGGAGACTGAGCCAATTACAGAGCGTTTTCAATCACATGATAGGAAGTGAATAAAATTCAATTTTAATACCGGGGGGAAGTTAGCCATAAAAGTTATCCATAAAATTTTTTTTCATCCGATTTTAATGAATGACACATTTTTGGAAAGCCCTTAACGTACTGAGTCTACAGTAGTTATTGCAGAGGGCGCAATTCATAACTACTACCTAAAAAATTAAAAAGAAAGTAATTTTTTGTTTAAATTGGCACATTTTTACAATCGCATATCTCCGTTAATGCTTTACCAATTACGACATCTCTTACGGCAATCAAAAGTACAAATGTAGACCATACTTCCATAGTTATTGCAGCCCAACTTTCCACTAATTAGTGGTCTAAAAAAATTCCTGAACTTTGACTATGTTTATCCAGGGATGCGAGTATGGAAGCATACACCGTTCCAGTAGAACAGTGAGCATGACCCCTTTTTATCATCCGATTGTAACAAACTATACACCAAACGAAAGAGGACGCTTGTCTGTACTTATGCAAGTTATTGCAGTCCAAGTTTCCGCTAATTAGTGTGGTCTAAACAAATTAATGGACTTTGACTATTTTTATCCACGGATGCAAGTATGGAAGCATACACCGTTCCAGTAGAACAGTGAGCATAACCCCTTTTTATCATCCGATTGTAACAAACTATACACCAAACGAAAGAGGAAGCTTGTCTGCACTTATGCAAGTTATTGCAGTCCAAGTTTCCGCTAATTAGTGGTCTAAAAAAATTCATGAATTTTGAATATTTTTTCTTTCGAGTATAGAAAAATACATCGTTTCAGAAAAACCCTATGCATAACTTGTTTTTATCATCTGATTGTAACAAACAATACACCAAACGAAAGAGGAAGCTTGTCTCCACTTATGATAGTTATTGCAGTCCAAGTTTCAGCTAATTAGTGGTCTAAAAAAATTCATGAGGTTTGACTATTTTTATCCACGGATGGGAGTATGGAAGCATACCCCATTCCAGTAAAACAGTGAGATAACCCCTTTTTATCATCCGATTGTAACAAACTATACACCAAACGAAAGAGGAAGCTTGTCTCCACTTATGCTAGTTATTGCAGTCCAAGTTTCCGCTAATTAGTGGTGTAAAAACATCGCAAACTTTCAAAATGTACCAATTTAAGCAAATAATGACATTCTTTTTATTTTTTTAGGTAGTAATTAAGATTTTATTCCTCTGCAATAACTACAGTATACTCAGCACGTTGCGAGCTTTCCAAAAACGTATCATTTATTATAAACGGTTGTAAAAAAATTATGAATAACTTTTTGTCTAACGTTGGGCGTTCGCCTTTCAGTTCCGATGTGGAAATGGCGCCACAACATACCGACAAAGGCTTGACTGCGACTTTTGCCGCCTGCAAAAACCAGCGGGTCCCTTTGTCGGCTTTGAGCACTTGAACTCTTGCGATACGGTGTTGTGTTTACACGATGCCGATCTGTCACTTACGGTTAACTTTTATGTGATTATCACCGTTTAATTAATTTATTTAATTAATTTTGTTGCAATTTTTCGAATCATATTTTTGTGAATAAATTTAATTTTATTTCAGATTAGTTACATTTTTCTAGTTTCGATTTGCTTTTTAAGTCAGTCCATCTGATCGTAAAAATGTTCAAAGTCGTTATATTTTTAATGCAATAATTAGCGTATTCTCGGAATTCAATAACTATCGTATATGGACAAAAATAGTCAAAGTTCAGGAATCTTTTTAGATCACTAATTAGCGGAAACATGGACTGCAATAACTATCATAAGTGGAGACAAGCTTCCTCTTTCGTTTGGTGTATTGTTTGTTACAATCAGATGATAAAAACAAGTTATGCATAGGGTTTTTCTGAAACGATGTATTTTCTATATTCGAAAGTAAAAATATTCAAAGTTCATGAATTTTTTTAGACCACTAATTAGCGGAAACTTGGACTGCAATAACTTGCATAAGTGCAGACAAGCTTCCTCTTTTGTTTGGTGTATAGTTTGTTACAATCGGATGATAAAAAGGGGTTATGCTCACACCGCGGTTATGCTCACTGTTCTACTGGAACGGTGTATGCTTCCATACTCGCATCCCTGGATAAAAATAGTCAAAGTTCAGGAATTTTTTTAAACCACTAATTAGTGGATAGTTGGGCTGCAATAACTATGGAAGTATGGTCTACATTTGTACTTTTGATTGCTGTAAGAGATGTCGTAATTGGTAAAGCATTAACGGAGATATGCGATTGTAAAAGTGCGCCAATTTAAACAAAAAATGACTTTCTTTTTAATATTTTAGGTAGTAGTTATGAATTGCGCCCTCTGCAATAACTACTGTAGACTCAGTACGTTAAGGGCTTTCCAAAAATGTGTCATTCATTAAAATCGGATGAAAAAAGTTTTATGGATAACTTTTATGGCTAACTTCCCCCCGGTAATTTTAATTATGGTTTTTAATAGAAATAAAGCATATTTTTTTTGAAAAGTAATAACAAATAGTTTTCTTAAGCTGTAATCTATTAGGATGACTATAATACAAGCCATATTTTTAATACAGCCAAATACCCTATTGGCTAAGGTTAACTCGCGAACGGCTGTCAAAAAAATCGGAGAGTGGTCGGGGGTCGAATAATTTGTACTAAAATTTTAGGGCGCCACTAACCAGTAAAAACACTAAAATGAACCGCCCTGGTTAGCTAACCAAAAACTTAAATTAAATTTCTCAACAAACGGAAACAAAATATAGATATCATTAATAAAGTTTAATCAACCAAAAATTTATTATAAACAATAATTAAAAACTACACTTTTATTTCTTAAAACTAAATGCTTTCTCGACGATAGCTATCTGACGACCTCTTACTACCCTAAATTTATTTATAACTATTTACACAAACGAATCCCGTTACGGTAACTCAATTGATTAAAAAATGGCGTGAACCTTATCTCACATGGACGAAGTGGGTCCTCAATTATACCACGCAACGACGTAATTAAATGTATTTTGAAATGCTTGATGTTCGCTATTTGTTGTTATTCCAACGATGATTCAACGTTTGGGATGCTTTGGTAGGGTTTTCCCTTTTTCGCGGTCGTCGCAGATCAGAACGAATTTTACAACGTCGATGCTGTGCGCCAGAACTTCAGAATACATATATATTGCTGACAAATGTTCACGTTCTACGTGTCCCAGAAAATCTAAACCGTTATTCAAATTCGAAATTAGCGATACGACATATAAACACAAAGTAAAAAACTTACCCGCGTTGTTTCACGGATCGTTAACACAATTAAACTTCAGTTTTATTCGGAATTACAATAATTTTCGACAAACGGTACGGTATTATCGACATTCGATTTCTGTCTGGTCCAAACTCCGCACTCCGCTATTTTCCACTTTTTGCCGCGTTTTCGAAAAGGTAAGGGGTAAGCCAGTGGGCAAATGCCATCTATTTTCAAAAAGCGAAACCACGTGGGTTGATAAGATAACAAACTCTTTCAACAACAATTACCTATAACGGAATTTACACCGTTATAATTTTATACTCTGTTTTGTTATGAAAGCCCCTTGCACTTCTCAATTCACCTGCCCAATGATATTTTGATATTTGAGAAAATATAGTAAATATTTTTGAATTTAATGAATAGAGGCTACAGGGGGAGATTCAGTGGAATCAGTAACGCAAATTTTAAATCAGAAGCCTACTATCGAATTCACGATTTAAAGGACGAATCATTGTTCTGTCGTTAATTATGTCGTTAATGAATGAAAATGCTTTATACTATAATTATGCTGTTAGACTGTCCTTTTATAAATTGCTGGTATAAATAGTAATTTTATTTAAGTCATTACTTACATTTAATAATGAGTTACTACTATTCAATCAGGAAAGCATCAGAGGTTGGTGGTTTTAATAATGAATTACTACCATTAATCAGGAAAAGAATCAGAAATTGGTGGTTATCTACAAAATAATTGACTTTTAAGGTTGTACCCTACATTTTTATTGACATAAGTAGCTATCATCACTTACTATCATCGGTTTATTTATCATTTTGAATATTGAATTATGTATCCGGTAATTTAAGAAAATATAATTTACTATTTTGAATTACGTGGTAATTTTATATTTGAAATTAAGAATTTTAGTAATTTACCGAACAAAATACATACCGAATTTTAACATTTCTAGAGATAGCAACGTATCTACAAAATAATGATTTTTACAGTAGCAATCATAAAATCATAAACATATCATAACTTACAGTGATCGGCATTAACGTCGGTTTCATTTACCATTTTGACTTTTAATTACCCGGTAATTGAAACCAACGTAACTTACCGTTTTTAATTTTTAGTTACGTGGAATGTAATATTTTAAATTAAATAATTTTAATTTCAACGGTAATTACCGAATAAAATAATTATCATAATTTAACATCCCTGAACACACCCATATGATCGCTAATTATATACAATATTTCTGTTACCAATGTTACAGTCAGTGACCTCTAAGCAATATAGGTGAACCATTGCGAAGACATGAAAAACGTTTTAACGCACCCAATTTTCACTGTTCTGTATAATAATTCAGAAAATTATTGTATTCCATTCTTGTACGACCTTGTAACCTGAACATTCCTAACCTAAAATGCATCTTTCAGTGATGCAACGCATAAACGGACCACAAACCACTTTTTAATTAAAAAAAACAAAGGAAGATAAACACCGATGGCACTTATCCTGTTTATGTATGATTAAATGGATAAAACTCAGGAGTCAGCGTCTTTTTCTCTGGCCATTTAGTCAAAATTTGTGTAAGAATGTCGTCGACTTTGTTTGTTTCATAAACTAGTTCTGTGTTCGTTACTGGATTATGCTTTATTCTGAGATACAATAAATGTTCCCGTTCAGGAAACCCCTTTTCTCCCTCTTTTGAATGATCATTAATTATTTACAACCAAATCTATAAGAAGTAGCCGATGCCGTGAGATAACCGTTGTCATATACACATTTTACATTGAGACTGAGTTTGTAATGTTAGTTTAGTGAAATAAACATGTTAACAAAGCAATCAACAACCTATTCGCAACCCGCATTCGTTTTGTCAACTTTACATACATCTTCGGTACTTATATACCATGGTGACAGATTGATTATATTCTTTAACAACTGTTGTGAAATTACTTTTGGAAAAGATTAGACTATGTCATCTTTGATATGGTTTGATAAGCGAAAACCCACAATGAATCAGATTATATGATTATTATGTTAGAAAAGGTAGAATTGCATGTTTTACTTGAAACTGTGTATCTTCTACAGAAATGCAGATGACTTGAGATAAACAAATAGCAACGAGTTGGGAAAAATGGGCTCTGTTATAAACTACAAGAGAATCTAACAAATGTTCCTTAGTTACTCCAGAGGTTGTCTCGAATTTAGACCACCAAAACATCATTTGTTTCTCCAAGTATAATAAGTGTAAAAATTTTGATACCCTTGTTTACAATGCCGTGAACAAGCGACCAAATCGGTAAAAGATTATGATTGAACATATAAGCTAAAATTGCAAAGTTGTCCTTACTATCTTACTGTGTTATGTTCTACGAACATTCAGATATTGGGATAAATCGAAAACAAAATGTTGGAAATTGACATGGCTTTACAGCAAGAAACTGGAGAACCTCATTGTTTCTTAATTACTCCACACGGTGTCTCGAACTTAGACCACCAAGACATCATGTTGATTTACTCGGTATAATAAGCTTTAACCGTTCCCTTTTTAAAAATTCTTCAAAATTTTCAAAACGATGTGACGATTTTGATTAATTTCTGTACAAGGTGCTGAAATAATCACCAAGATCGTTAAAACATTAGAAAAATTATATTATAAACCATCCAAATTTAGCAAAATTTTAGTTTGGCCGTTTTTTTCTTGCCGGCGAGTATAGTTACTGCATTATGCGGACGATATAATGTAATTATGTTTTATACAATTTGTTTAAAATCATTAATTGATTGGAATTGCTTTTACAAGTGGACGCCCATCATTTTGGAATAGAAGGAGTATATTGGGAGGTAGTAACATATCTTTTAATATATTTTGTGTTTCAGATTGGTGACAGTGTCAATTTTGACAATTCTAATTATCCAGGAAGTTGTCAGTTATACGTAATATTTCTACGTTTCTTTGTAGTAAGTGTTATTGTGATACCTAATTATCCTTAGAATTTCAGGTGTAAGTAAAGAGGTTACTCATAATTTTTATTGTTATTGGGCCCACTTTACTTTTAACAAATGGATTTAAATAATTCAAGAAGAATGCGTAATAAATGGTCCATAAATGAATATAAGGAGGTGATTTGGTGTCACTTTTGTTCATTGTTAAAGTTTGGATGTGCTAATCAACGGGAATGCTTTAGAATATGGCGAGAAAGAAACCCAGATAAAAGAATGGAGTTGACTGCTAATACTTTGGCATCCCAGAGACGGTGCATTCTAAATAGTAATAAGTTATCCAATATAGAGATAGATTCTATAAGAAGGAAGGTAGAGATTTTTCTAAATCTTGTAAATGATGAAGTGGTTGAAGTAGAACAAGGAAACATTTTGGATGAAGTGGTAGAATTAGAACAGAATAGCCACAATGATGAGGTGTCTATTATTGTAGATATTGAGGTAAATGGAATGCCAAATCTGGGTAATAATGATGATAATGTAGTACAACAAAGTCAGTTTTTAATATTGGTACAACAAGAATTGCTTACTTCAGGAAATTTTCATAGCAGGGTTAGATTGCCTTTTATACGGGAGACTAACAGGGTTAGGGAGTTGATTGCGCAAGCTAATTCTGATCTGGAAGTATTTCTGAGGAATAGGCCAGAATTGTCCATTATTGAAATAAATAATTTGTTGTACGCATCCGCATATGTTATTACTAAGATGGTGAATCCAAAATTTACATCAATACACAATAATCGAATCCGGGAAAACCGTTGGAAGCGTAGACTCCAAAATAATATTGCTAATTGGAGAAAGGACGTTTCCAGGATTTCTGAAATTAGAAGATCTATTCATTTAACAGAGAGGTTACAACGGTTACGGCAAAACATAATACTAAAATACAGTGTTTTAGGCGAAGAGAAGGATATAGTAATTATTGAAGAGGAGTTAAAACAGAAAATTCAAGCTAAGGCCCAACGTATCAGAAGAATTGAAAAAAGAATTCGGACTTACAATGATAACAAAAATTTTGAAGAAAATCCTAAAAAATTTTATAGGGGTCTTGGCAAGGAGAACATCTGTATCCAGAATTTTCCAAACATGCAGGATGTTACCAATTTTTGGACAGGCATTTGGGGGCAATCTGGCAAGTACAATTCTGATGCGGAATGGATTAAACGGGAGGAGAGGCGGAATATGCATTATCCAGCTATGGAAGATGTACTTCTCTCCAAAGATGACTTCCAAAATGCTTGCAAAAGTTTGGGACTTTGGAAAGCTCCTGGACCAGATAAAATTCCTAATTTTTGGCTTAAAAGGATAACCATATTGCATGAACATTTAGTAAAATGTTTTAACAATATGGTTAATAATCCGGAAATGATACCGTCGTGGCTGACGGAAGGTGTAACTGTTTTGATTCCCAAAACGGAGAATACAATGGAAGTATCCCAATATAGGCCTATTACTTGTTTAAATTGTTGTTATAAATTATTAACTAAAATTTTAGGTACCAAGATTTATGAACATCTTAAAGAAAATAATGTATTGCCCTCTGAGCAGAAAGGCATTTTAAAGGACAGTTATGGTTCAAAAGAACTGTTAATAATTAACACGAAGATTGTTGAAAAGATCAAGAAGACTCGAGGAAACCTATCCATGGCCTGGATTGACTATAAGAAGGCGTATGATAGTATCCCGCATGAATGGATTGTAAAAGCCTTGGAGATATATGGGGTAAACCAAAAAATTATTTTTCTGGTAAACTCATGTATGTCCTTATGGTCTACTAAACTATGCTTGCGGGGACGAGAGTCGTGTGTCTTCTCAGAGCCGATTAATATTAATTGTGGCATATTTCAAGGTGATAGTTTATCACCCTTACTCTTTTGCATAGGCCTATTTGCATTGTCCAGTGAATTGAATGAGGACAAAGTTGGTGTTCAGTTATTACCTGGCGAAAAGTTAATTGGTCATTCATTATATATGGATGATTTGAAACTTTATGCCAAAAATGATGAGCAGTTGAAGAGGAGCCTCAGTATAGTTAAACAATTCTCTGACGATATTGGGATGCAGTTTGGTCTAGAGAAGTGTGCCAAAATTAGTATTGTCAAAGGCAAAATTGAGAGAACCGCTGACATATGCCTGAATGATCATACTAGTATTAATGAATTAACAGATAATACTAGATATAAGTATCTGGGAATGGATGAAGCCTTTGGTATAGATGATGAAGGGATGAAGGCGAAGGTTATAGGCGAATACATTAAGCGAGTCAGAAAAATTCTAAAATCTGGTTTAAATGGAAAATATAAAATGCAAGCGATCAATGCATATTCCAATATTTCGATATAGTGTTGGAGTTTTAAACTGGACTAAGAAGGAAATACGCGATTTGGACATTAAAACTAGAAAACAGTTAACACTAAATTTTATGTTTCATCCAAGGTCTGATGTCTGCAGACTATACCTGCACCGTTTAGATGGAGGTCGTGGCTTGCAGCAATTGGAAAATATTTATGATTTGGAAATGTTAAATTTAGGAAATTTTATAAAGGCCAACAAGGAGGATAAAGTTATTAAACAATTAATTAGGGATACTTCTGGTAAGTCAATAATTAGTAAACATAAACTAATTTTAGAAAAATTTCAGGTGGAAGAACTCGGTAATTATGAAAATAAAATTTCAGTGGAGAGTTTAAAGCGACAGATAAAGTTAAAAATGAATCAGAAAATGAGAGAGGATTATGTTAGTAAGCCAATGCATGGCCAATTTTTAAGAATTGTGGAGGGTGATGGTATTTCAAAGTCAGGATCGTTATCTTGGCTTTGTCATGGAAACATTAAGGCTGAAACGGAATCCTCTATCATAGCGGCGCAAGATCAGGCAATACGTACCAGATATCATGAACAGAAGATTATGAAAGTTGCTCATGATGGGAGTTGTAGACTGTGTCATCAGGCTCCGGAACATGTCTATCATTTGTTAGCGGCTTGTCCAGTCTTAGCTGAGTCGCATTACATTGCTAGGCATGATAGGGTGGGAATATATATACATTACAACTTGTGTTCCCAACTATTAGGTTTAGCAATGGATGTGTCTCGGTGGTATGACCACGTTCCATCTCCTGTTGTGAGTAATGATCATATTACCATATTATGGAACATGCCTATTGTCACTGATAGAATGCTTGATGCTAATAAGCCAGATATCGTGGTAAAGGATTTCCAGAGGAAGGTATGCACGTTCATAGAAATCTCGGTACCTGCTGATGCGAATGTTGTAAGGAAGGAGCTTGAAAAACAACTTAAATATAAGGATCTCTCAATAGAAGTTGGACGTATGTGGGGAATGAAAGTGAACATTATTCCGGTGATTGTAGGTTCATTGGGAGCAGTTACTCTAAATTATAGTAAACATGTCAAGGAGTTACCGTGCAAAATTTCGCCCTGGGAAATTCAGGAAATTGCGGTTTTGGGAAGCGCGAATATTTTGAGGAGAGTTTTATCATAAAGCATCCTAAATTTACTGCTATCGTACTACTTTTCATCTTTACCTTCCTTTGTATATGTCTATTAATAAATATCTGCATGTGTTTTTACTGACCTGTACACAACGCTGTACGGGGTTTCCACAGTTTTCCTTTGCTTTGCAAACTTGTGTTGCAAAGCATAAATGGCGTTGTTTTTGAAAATTGGGTTGAGCTGTGGTGATACCCGCAAAGGGAGTACCCTAGGCTTCAGCGAAGCTCGGTACTACCAATTTGCCCTGATGATCCTCATTACTTGTCAAAATCTATTAGTGTAATTTTAGTATTTATATGTTGTATCTAAATTATATTATCTAGGATTAATGTATTTAATGAGATGTATCAGAGAATTCCAATAAATAATAATAATAATAATAATCGTGTGTTTTCTCAGAGCCGATTAATATTAATTGTGGCATATTTCAAGGTGATAGTTTATCACCCTTGCTCTTTTGCATAGGCCTGTTTGCATTGTCCAGTGAATTGAATGAGGACAAAGTTGGTGTTCAGTTATTACCTGGCGAAAAGTTAATTGGTCATTCATTATATATGGATGATTTGAAACTTTATGCCAAAAATGATGAGCAGTTGAAGAGGAGCCTCAGTATAGTTAAACAATTCTCTGACGATATTGGGATGCAGTTTGGTCTAGAGAAGTGTGCCAAAATTAGTATTGTCAAAGGCAAAATTGAGAGAACCGCTGACATATGCCTGAATGATCATACTAGTATTAATGAATTAACAGATAATACTAGATATAAGTATCTGGGAATGGATGAAGCCTTTGGTATAGATGATGAAGGGATGAAGGCGAAGGTTATAGGCGAATACATTAAGCGAGTCAGAAAAATTTTAAAATCTGGTTTAAATGGAAAATATAAAATGCAAGCGATCAATGCATATGCTATTCCAATATTTCGATATAGTGTTGAAGTTTTAAACTGGACTAAGAAGGAAATACGCGATTTGGACATTAAAACTAGAAAACAGTTAACACTAAATTTTATGTTTCATCCAAAGTCTGATGTCTGCAGACTATACCTGCACCGTTTAGATGGAGGTCGTGGTTTGCAGGAATTGGAAAATATTTATGATTTGGAAATGTTAAATTTAGGAAATTTTATAAAGGCCAACAAGGAGGATAAAGTCATTAAACAATTAATTAGGGATACTTCTGGTAAGTCAATAATTAGTAAACATAAACTAATTTTAGAAAAATTTCAGGTGGAAGAACTCGGTAATTATGAAAATAAAATTTCAGTGGAAAGTTTAAAGCGACAGATAAAGTTAAAAATGAATCAGAAAATGAGAGAGGATTATGTTACTAAGCCAATGCATGGCCAATTTTTAAGAATTGTGGAGGGTGATGGTATTTCAAAGTCTGGATCGTTATCTTGGCTTTGTCATGGAAACATTAAGGCTGAAACGGAATCCTCTATCATAGCGGCGCAAGATCAGGCAATACGTACCAGATATCATGAACAGAAGATTATGAAAGTTGCTCATGATGGGAGTTGTAGACTGTGTCATCAGGCTCCGGAACATGTCTATCATTTGTTAGCGGCTTGTCCAGTCTTAGCTGAGTCGCATTACATTGCTAGGCATGATAGGGTGGGAATATATATACATTACAACTTGTGTTCCCAACTATTAGGTTTAGCAATGGATGTGTCTCGGTGGTATGACCACGTTCCATCTCCTGTTGTGAGTAATGATCATATTACCATATTATGGAACATGCCTATTGTCACTGATAGAATGCTTGATGCTAATAAGCCAGATATCGTGGTAAAGGATTTTCAGAGGAAGGTATGCACGTTCATAGAAATCTCGGTACCTGCTGATGCGAATGTTGTAAGGAAGGAGCTTGAAAAACAACTTAAATATAAGGATCTCTCAATAGAAGTTGGACGTATGTGGGGAATGAAAGTAAACATTATTCCGGTGATTGTAGGTTCATTGGGAGCAGTTACTCTAAATTATAGTAAACATGTCAAGGAGTTACCGTGCAAAATTTCGCCCTGGGAAATTCAGGAAATTGCGGTTTTGGGAAGCGCGAATATTTTGAGGAGAGTTTTATCATAAAGCATCCTAAATTTACTGCTATCGTACTACTTTTCATCTTTACCTTCCTTTGTATATGTCTATTAATAAATATCTGCATGTGTTTTTACTGACCTGTACACAACGCTGTACGGGGTTTCCACAGTTTTCCTTTGCTTTGCAAACTTGTGTTGCAAAGCATAAATGGCGTTGTTTTTCAAAATTGGGTTGAGCTGTGGTGATACCCGCAAAGGGAGTACCCTAGGCTTCAGCGAAGCTCGGTACTACCAATTTGCCCTGATGATCCTCATTACTTGTCAAAATCTATTAGTGTAATTTTAGTATTTATATGTTGTATCTAAATTATATTATCTAGGTTTAATGTTTTGAATGAGATGTATCAGAGAATTCCAATAAATAATAATAATGGCTTTATTGATCACAATTATCAGCTAATACATTAAGGTTTTGATCAGGGCGAAGTTCAGTGCAACCAGAGTTGCTCTGCTCTAATACTCAACCCCGTCACCTAAGACTACACAAAATGTAATTATAAATTAACAAAATCCAGAAAAAAAATGAAATAAACTATACTAATAATATATGTATCTATACCACGAAAAATCTTTCTCTATCGTCCTACTTAATACAAAAATAAAATACAGACATTCTACATGTTTAGTAAGAAGAGAAAAAAAAAACATATAACCATTGAAAAATAACAGACATTCTACAAAAGTTTAGTAGGCAAAGAAAAAAACAAGAAATAACGTGACATTTTCTCCAGTTCAGCAGATGCCCCCGTTCATTCTGATCATTGTATCCCGCGAATTGTATTCCAGCCAGCAGAAAAATCAAACATTAATACAAAAAAAAAATAATAATTATTATTCCGCGTACGGGCCACTATCCACCGATCCCACTAACGGGCAGGAGCAGGTGCGCAACAAAAAGGGAAAAAAATGTAAATATATTTATATATAAAAGTATGAAAGTATATAATGTGATTTGATGGTTTGATGTTATCCGTCATTCTGATAGTACCAGATAGTACCGTCAAGTGGGTCAAGTGGGTAATATGAGTAAGTATATATCGTCGTGTTAATGAAAAATTAACAAATATTTTCATATATTTTTTGTGAACGTTGTTGTAGGTCCTTTAAAATTCATGAATTTTCTGGATAATATAGTTATACAGGATGAGTGACTAGAGCCGCACTGCATTTATCTTTAAAAAATACGTAATAAGTAAATAGTATTAGAAATGTTTAATTGTATGTCGAACAAATGGCAACTGCACGCCTATTTTAACTTTTTGCAGATATCATCTTACAACTTTGTCGGACAATCACCAAAACCAGTAGATAGGTGATGATGTTGATAGATGAAAATTGAATAAGCTATACAGGGTGATCCTACCACGCATTAACTTCTTATCATATGCAAATGGCTTCTTCTTGATTCTTTTAAATGGATAATAACAAGAAAAAGTTATTTAAAAATGTTACGAAATTAGTGCTACCATACCATCACCCTACCGCATCTAAATTTTCAAGACATCAGCATCTAGCTATGGTTTTAGTTATTACCTGACAACATTTTTCGGACAATATCTGCAAAATTTAGTATTTACGTAGTTTTAAAAAGGCCTGCAATTGCATTTTTTTTTTCAAACAATTGAACATCTCAGTTTTTTACATGGGTGCAGTCTGGCACAATTAGAAAGACGACTTAATTAGTGTTCATATGGTATGATATATGGGCATTCCATTAAAACAAAATAATATTTTGCCTTCACGCCTGCATGCAAAATCCTGTAAAAATAAAAATAAGTGCGAGAAAATAATGGGCCAAACAATTTTTGTAAAAATTGTATTCTATTTCTTAAGATAAATGCAGTGTCGACCAGTGCGACTGTAGTGACTTACCCTGTATGTAAATACCTGCCTAGCTTTCATGGGATTTTTGCAAAACTAGTATCCTTTACTAGCGTAGCTAGTAGTAGTAGCGACTTAACTATATTACTCTCGCTAGTGTTGGTGTATTTCCATTTCGCTAACAAAAGAATGTGGGTTTTTACATATGACATTTCTTAACCTTCTACAGGACATATCTCGGAAATAGTCAAGTTTTAACTGCATGCTCAATCAAGTTTTCATGAAACGGGTGATTATCGTCCAAAACAAGATATTGTTAAAAATCCGTCATTTACAACTTATTATGAAATATTGACATAATATTTGCTATTATTCCTTAATTTGATTTCCACTATACCTTTCGCGCCTGTTTTAACACTTGTTCAGGCGCAGGGTGTGACCATATTTCTAACTCATGTTCTGATAAAATCGGTATTCTTTGCTAATTTGATTCTCTAGAACTGTAATATCTCGTACCTGGACAGTCTGGCAATATCCTCCATATTTAAAAACAAAATCCTTGATGTGCAATAAAGTGTTTCTTAATTTAGCTCTTCTTTAATTTTGACCGAGTTTATCATACATGTATTAGAAATAAGGTCACACCCCGCGCTTGAAGAATTATCTAGACAGTAGAGACAAACGTGTAGCAAACAAATTGGAAACATTATTAAAATTGCCATCCAGGATTTCACTAACCAATTATATTATATTGATTGATGCGACATCAATACTTGGAAGAGTATTTTTACGCAATATCCAATTAGTCATATTGTAAAAATCGGTATTGGTCAGTTTTATCGCGGTGTTGATTGTAAGAGATTATTATGTGCTTGGCGTGAAGTGGATTGGCAAGGATAATATATAACAGCATCCAAAGTTGTATGTGTGTAATGTAACAAGTTATTTCACCTGTACTCACTGCCTTTTACACACAACGAAGATGCAGTCAGTTTATATTTCCCTCCTCTTGTTGATATTAGCCGTTTCCAACTGTAAGTAAACTTTTGCAAGTACATACTCGTAATTGTAATAATCCAGAAGCCATGATAGCGTTTTTTTGCGACCAGGCCCTTTTTATATAATTAGAATTATAAAAAATCATATTTTGAAGAATATATTATGATTTAAAACAAAAAACTAATACCTAAAACGAAATAATAAGCGATTTTTAGTCATGGTAAAAGTAATTATTCTTTACATGGGTACCCGGGACATGGCAGGGTATCGGGTCGCATATTAGAAGTTTTGTGAAGTTTTGTGTTTCCGAGTTAGGACATATCTGACCTAACATCGAAACAAAATCGAACTTTTTTAGATGCTAACGTATTGTGCTAGTTTTATGCTGTCTTGAGCCGCAACTCGCAAGTTCGGTGCTTTTTTTCGTTTTCGATTTATAAGCATTTTTATATTTGGGAGCTATCGGTCTCTTTCTCTCGTCCGGGCTCTCGCAGGCAGAGCGCGTGTTGATAATTCGTACGAGTTTGACGGTGCTGTTTTTGGTTATATAACTCAAAAACTACAACAAATTTTTATCGGGGTTTTGCTGAACTGTTCCTTGTACGTAAATAATTCTAATGTGGAATCCGATTAAATATTGGTAAATAGCTTTTTAGTTACAAACTCACAAAGACTTAATATTATTACTTAACGTTATGCATTCTTATCAATCTCACAATGCCAGATCTAGTCGCAGCTATAAATGATCATTGACAATTATCACGTAACAAATAAATACTTGTCACATATATTTGATAATATATGTATATATTATTATTATTATATTATTACTTAACGTTATGCATTCTTCTCAATCTCACAATGCCAGATCTAGTCGCAGCTATAAATGATCATTGACAATTATCACGCAAGAAAAAAATACTTGTCAGATATATTTGATATTTCATCTTTTGGTATTACTGGCATTTTTGTATTCTAATACTTCAATTATAAAACAGACTATTGTATAGTAATATAGGGTTTATTAATGCACGTAACTTATGAATATGTATGTAAATAAAGTACCTAAAGTGTACGTGAAAATCATACTATTGACTGGACACAAAGACGGACTTAATTTATTATCACAGTCTAAATTATCTAACTGGATTAATTGGGTCATTTAATAGTACGAGTTGCGAGTTGCGCACGAATTGTTTTAGGCCCGACGAGCGTAGCGAGGAGTGCCCATGTGGAACGAGTGCACCAATACGTCTTAGGGCCGATATATTCACCTATCGTCCAAGTTGTCGTTAGCCAACGAACAGATTTCGCTAACGTTCGCGTTAAAAACGATTCTGTCTTTTCACCGATCTGTAAGTTATCGTCCAGGTAACGAGGACGTAAACATCGCTAACGAATGTTTTTCGGCGGTATAGTATCAAATGTCGGTAAAAAAGGTGTACTAAATCAACAGTTGGACCATAACTTGGACTAATTGCCGCTAGATGCAGCCAGATGCAGCGCCGTAAATTACATTGACAAAACGTAACTAAAATTCATTCGAACCCATTTCTAACCGCATCAATTAATAAAGACCCAAACCAAAAATAAAAAATTAGTATTAAAGTCGAATTCAGCAAATTCGGCCATATTAACTAAATAATGACTTCAATTATGACAGTACCACGTACGTACATAAATATTTGTCAGTTTGACTTTTTGTTTGACATTCAGCCATGCTCTGTGATTGGTTCAAAGTGTTCGTCAACAGTTTACCGGCAGGTTCATTCGATCGCTAAATACATTCGTTCGTTAAGCGTATTAATCCGGTCGGTAACGTTAACGACAGATGAATAGACACCTTTTTACCATTTATCTTGTCGTTTAGATGACGAACAGTTTCGCGATAGGTGAATATATCGGCCCTTATAAAACGAGTGTAATATGCTATTTTTACTTTATCATACGCAGTATGTAAAGTATTGTAATCGTGCCAAAAAAATTTTTTGAGATTTTAGCGGAAATATGTCTTTTTGGGTCCCCTGAACATTTTTGACCAAGGTTCAAAAAAATGTCTGTGTGTGTGTGTATGTGTGTGTGTATGTGTGTGTGTGTGTACCCGTTTTTTGTGGCGACGATTCCGGAGAAACTACTAAAGGTATCGGGACGAAACTTCATATTTAGAAGTTTCATAACCAAACTTAGAGCTGAAAAGCTTTCTGTTGAAGAGGGTCCAAAGGAACTGGAGGTTTAGTCTTAGCATTTTTGAAAGATTTTGCAAATAAGCCGCCATTTCTGGAATTTCGTCGAAAGAGTTAAATAATAAATTAAAGATGAGGAAATTCTGAATAATTTATCACAATGACATTTTTTGGTACAATCAATAGTTTAGCTGCATGAGCAAATTCTATTTCTACGAGATCGGTCGTACTCCTTTAAAACTAGTAGTCAGGATATGTCAGATTATATGTCAGATATGATTCTAATGACAGTACGTAGTGTCAAACGCAAATGTTTTGACAACCTACTGTCAATATAAGCTGCGTTCGGGTATAGTATACCGTACACTTTTTACACCCAATAACACGTAAGTGTCATTTGGACAGTGTACCCTGTGTCAGCGGAGTACAATATCCGACCGCAGCTTTATTCGACATATCTGTCTAGTTCTACTAGTTTTATTTTAATGCACACATAGCCGATCTCGATCAAATAGAATCTCATGCAGCTAAACTATTAATTTTATATATAGTATGATAAAGTCATGTGCCTGGCCACATCAGATTTTTTTCTACTTTGCGTCATTAATTTTATATAAAATTAAAAATTGTTGTTACTATATTGCGCTAAATTAGAATCTAGGGTATTTTGCGGGTACCACGTGGCAGTACTGTAGTAACTGTCAACTTCGTAGGGATAGGATAAAATCATGACAAAATCTAATTGTGAATAATTTTACTCTTACTTTAGCCTACAAGTTTTAATAAATAATCAGCGAGGTCGCAACGATAATCATAATAAAGCATGGGGCAACACTTTTAACCTTACTATGATAAATACATGAAAGATAACCTAAAAAGTTAACTTTAAAATAGTGGTTTCATAAGTATAATAATCAGAATATACGTGTTTGGCGGTAACTGATTAGTTACTTCAAAGAATAAGAACTTACTAAAGAATTGTTATAACGGTTAACGTTTAATAGCAGTTTCTACCTAGTAGGTACCACTGGCTTATACAAGTTCACACGCACATATAATTGAAACCAAATTCTAATTTCGGTGTAACAATTTATTAGAATAAATTATACTTTGGCTATGATGGCTATGAATAACTCCATGTCATCGGTGTTGATGTAAATTTCTATCAGAGAATAGAATTTCAAAGTCCGATGAGTTTATATATTTATTGACTTCTTACAAAATCCAGATTTCGAGAAATTATTCTCGTCATCAGTTGCATACTACAAAATAACAAGCAGACGAATATAACACATCGGGATCCTCATTATACTTAGTAAAATTACATGTGATGGAGGTAATACAAATACGTTGCACACAACCAGAACTAAGACGAGTCGAAAGCGACGGACAAAAACGAATACGGTATTGAATCGAGCAGAATTCGGTTAAAAATGTAACCGAAAACTTATACGTTACATAAACTAAGAAATCCTCAACACTTTAAATGTAGTATAGCTTCCTACGTGTACGCTAATATTCAATAAACCATTTATTGAGCATGTACAATCTCGCAGCAGTAATTAAAATCGTTCATATCTACGATGTAGGTTTGATCTTCGCAGAATACCTTATTAAAGTAAATGTGGTCCTTAAATTATATCTAAAAAGGGGATTTGATGTTTAGTTGAAAAGAATGATGACGATCACCAGAGTCGCAAAAGATCACCGAAAACGTCATGCTGGCGTATGTTGATGAACACAGCAAAACTATGAGAGCCCCAATCCTTTGGCCATACCATAGCAGTCTACACGCATGTTCAAATATGTACAGAATATTGATATTTCGCAGTTTATGCGATTGCAAGCGATTAAAAAGAGGGAGTGTCAGCAGTGTGTGGTTATGTGTTGTATGTTTGACATATGGCATTTGATATCTGTGTACCAAAAAAAACTCAAAATTTACTAAACACGATGTTACAATGTGTTAATTGTAACACCGAAAACACTGTGTGTTACAATGTGTGCATTGTGAATGCAAAGTATAAAAATCATCTTTATGATTTTATTTATTGTGGTGACTTAACAACTGTCAATTTCAAACATTTTGTTGTTTGTCTTACAATCGCATAACGCATTTACTAATAAACTTATAGACTGTTTGTGTCGATTTTTTTCTGATATAAGCTATTGATAATTTTATACAGTTCAATAGAGGTTAAAAATTCCCACCAAAAAGAAAAAAAATAGGTTTCCTTTAAAAAACTATCGATGACGTCATTACTGGAAACATTATTGGAACCATCTGAAATAACTGAAATAATAATCATATGTGCTGTAATTTCATTCTGTATACCCCTTTTAGTTTTTGGTCTTTCAGAAATATTAACGAAGTTGTCGATATTATCTGTTTCTTAATTTCCACACAGTATAACATGGTTAAACAAGACATATCACAACCTACGTTTATAAACTCGCGCAATTTAAAAATACATCTATAGAACAGAAGGTTTTGTCAATCAGTATTGCTGTTATTTTTTCTTGAAAGTTGCCATTGGGACACTTGTCTAATTTACTGATAGTTTGTTATATTACATCACTCAATCGTTAGTTGTCTATGGCTCTTAAAAACTTCTTTTTTTGTTGCTCTGCAATCAATCTCTGTCATCATTCTTACAGCGTCCTTCAGCAGCCGGAAAATCTCCCAAATGCCTCACTAGACGCTCCCCAGATCAGAATGGCAATGAATGACATGTAGTGGCAATGATACGTTGTCAAGCCTTATTTAAAAGTGGAGACATTCGTTATTCTTCGTTGTTGCAAGTAACTGATAAATGTGATGGGTCCGTTTTAAATTGTCGCTCAGGCTTAATCAAAAATTTAACTGTGCCTCCAGTTGGCAGTCGGTTTGGATATATGTCTAGTTAGCATTCAATCTTATGTTCTTGCCGCAGAATCTTTCGTTGACTTCTGCTAAAGATCTCTTGTAGCTGATGCAAAGTAAGCTTAAGTTAGCTGGCAGACCGTTAACCTACAGTGAGCGCGTAAAGTTTGGAAATATGAAAAAATCTAAGGGTTTGTTATTTCAAAAATCCTCGGACACGTTGATTTTTAATTGTCAAAATATATACCGGGTGGTCCTTTTAACTTGAGACTCCAAAATATCTCGAGAAATATGCATGGTACGACAAAAGTGTAAACTTGTGTGTAAACTTGCGTAAAAGTGTAAACTTGTAGGACCCAAAGGGGGAAATGAGATGACGATATCAGTTTTATTGCAGATTGCGCTGCAATCGGTGAAAATGAGGCTAACTGCATTTTTTTAAATAGGAGTACCCAAAGTTTTTATCAAATTATGATTTTACGCTAAATAAGAACAATCTTTTGTCTGAACATGTTTTTCGTACGATGCGATCTATTAAAAGTTATTGACGATAGAAGTTTGTGGCGGCTGCGGTAGTTACGACCGCTGCCACTGCATGGGATGCGCTCGCCGTCTGGCAGTCAAAGCGACGACTGAGTAGACACTCATGGTACAACGTAGGAAGGTATGTGCATAACCGGGACACATTTGGTACCTCGCGCGTTGCGCCGTCATGCGCATAGGGTTTGTGCATTTGGTGGGTTTGTGACAAAAGATTCTTCTTATTTAGCGTAAAATCATAATTTGATAAAAAATTGGGTATTCCCATTTAAAATTTCGATATCATTTTCACCGATTGTCATATCATTTCCCCCTTTGAGTCTTACAAGTTTATTTAAGACACTTTTGTCGTACCATGCATATTTCTCGAGATATTTAGGAGTCTCAAGTTAAAAGGACCACTCGGTATATTTACATCAAATTTAATTTCCAACTTTCAATTGCTTTCTTGACATATGACGTCATCAACACTTTCTTTTTAAATGGCAACCCCATATTATTTGTACTGATATTGATAAATCTGTGAATTGTCTTAAAGATATACAAAATTTATCGCCTTACATCAGAAAATTTTCGAGCAAAAGGCAGTTGACAATTAGGGTAATATTGATAACTTTTGTTTGTTTATGGAAAGCGAATAGGCGTTTTCGATTGATTTATTTGCGCTGAATGCGAATCTGAAATCTAAAGTTCCATATCATGTCAGGTTAATGCGATTTTTTTACTTTCTTTTTGGAGCCGTCCGCACCCCACTGAAAGCATCGCTGTAAATGTTTCAACAATATTTGGGAGCAAACGTTTGGGATTTCAAGTAAAAGTGCAATGACTAAGGTTTACTATGAGACTATTTTGAGGGTTCTAGTACAATGGGTTCACAAACGCTATTTTCCATAATATTATCAATATTTTACAATTTTCAATTGTTGTTTTTTCGAAAATTTTCTCATTTCTCATGCCATTTAGACAATTAAAAGATCTACCAAAATTAGTAAGAAAAAAAATGGTGTTGTCGTTTAAAAAAATGTCGGTGACGTCATACCTCAGTGATAATTAAAAATCGACATGTTCGAGGATTTTTTAAAATAGCAAACCGTCTTAGAAATTTTCTCAGGTTTCCATAATTTACGCGCTCTGTGTATATCACGAACATCATAGCGTCCTACCCTGAGCCTTGTGAATCGCCTGATGTTAAGAGCCATTTACATTGGTAAATAGGATGGTTAGTAGTTAGTACTAGTCTTCCTAACGAGGTAGGAAAGGTAGATAACCCAGAATCCCCCCAGAGATCGCCCACTGAGGTGGCTTAGTGGAAGTATGGCGGAGGCGTGGCGGTGGGCAATCTCCTTTAGGATGCAACCTATATTTATTTCCTTTATATTTTCCTTCAATACTTTCCGAAGATCTTTGACGGTACAGTTTTAGCAATTACTGTGTTGTCTCCTCTATGATCGATACGTAAAATGTGCTGGCTAGATTTGAAGGGTATTTTTATGACAAAGATTTATTTACAATGGGTTATTTGCTTTCGAAATCTCTAATAATTTCCCTTAGTCTGATGAAGTACCGCCTTCTCTGAGAGGAAAATACTACTTTCTAATAATTCAAAAGATCCGAGTAACTGTAAAAGTTAATTTTGGTTTGTATTTCAGGCCAATGTTTGCAATGTTACATCTGTGCTGATGTCGACGATGGGCCATGTTTTTCTCCGAAGGATAGCAAGATGACAGCTTATGAATGTACAGTACAATCAATTGGAGACTTCAAAGGCCACTTTCCCGAGTTAATACCAAATATAACCAGCCTCGACGTGTCAGGTAGAGCGGATGATTTGGTGTGCTATATGTACCAAGTCAAAGGAGGTGGAGAAAAACTAGTGGAGAGGAATTGTAACTTCAAGCTTCTTGTAGACGCGTTGTGTGCAGCATTAAACAATAATCAATTATTCGACAAGGTAGATTACTGTTCATCGTGTGCAACGGATCGTTGCAATTCTGCTGTGAGCGCACGTTTGTCATTCGTGGGCTTAATATTGGCTGTTGTTGTAAGCATTGTAGTTGCGACAGTTTAATGTTGTCATTAATTGTATACTATGAGTAACGTATTTTGTTTATAATGATTAATTAATTATATATATACAGATGTTATTGTTAAATGCACAATTTTTTATTGAAATAAACGTTTGTACCTAACTCAAGAAAGAAGGTCTATGCTTTTTGTGGGTTTTTCTGACATTTTATAACCTATCTTTAAATGATAATAAGCGGTTTTAGATGCTAAGATATTTTTTTTTGTAATTTAACATGTAAAACCAATTTTGCTTTTATTCCCATAACTTGCCGACGATTTTAACTGTTACCTTTTTCCGGATTTTCGGCGTACTTTAAATGACTTTACTCTCTGATGGCATGTATAATAGAAACGTTTGATGCGTTTAAGCTAACGGAGTCCAAGCGAATACAAAATATTCAGGCGCCTGGATCATCCACCAATTCTCCAATTCAGACTTCTCACCGTTCATTTCATTTAATTGTAGGTTTTTCTTGTATCCAATTTTCCATATTTTGTTAGTATGTACTTGTTATTCTGTTAAATTATAGAGATTACAGGTTTGGGAATAAACAATTATTTCCTAAGTAGTAGATACAAATTTTTATTAAAATAAGCACCGATTAGTTTTATTGATTTATTTAGACTGGCTTTAAAGGTGGTAGCCCAGGTTGAACACCTCTTCGATTGTAGCCAAAAGCTGCCATTATCACATGCACAGCAGCCTGAACCGTTCTATTGACATCATCTTTAGTTCCCAAACTTGGATTGACTTCAACAAGATCCATGGCTCCCAAACGACCCGTGTTGTGGATTAAGTTTGCTATATGTATACCTTCACGAAGCATAAGACCACCACGAACTTGAAATAAAATTTAAAACATATTCAATTAATATTGTGATGAAGTGCTCCATCACGTTAGATGTATATTAGAAAATAACAATCCAGAAAGTTGTTCCAACGTCCTTAATTTTGGGGGTCTTATGGGCTACTGGTTTCGGACAGAAACTTGTCCATCATCAGGCCAAACTACGTGAAAAACCATGAGGGAAAACAATTAGTTGCTTAATCGTAATGACAATTCACAATAATAGCAAAAAAAATGTCAAAAACTGGGGCTATTTCAGCATTCAATAATTCAATTGTAAACATGACAATCTTAAACATCGAAAGTGCCACCTACTCAGTATCTTCTACAGAGTTTCACGGGTTTAGCAGCTAATTGTTTTTTCCTCATTGTTTTCCCCCGAGCCTGGCCTGATGACGGGTAAGTTGTCCGAAACCGGTAGCCCATAACACCCACAAACTTAAAGACGTTGGAACAACCTTCTGGACTTTTAATCCTAATATTCAATTAAGCTGTCAACTCGAGTAAACATTAAAGTTATTTTTATGCATGACCCTCCCAATTTGTGCCTTTATATCCATAAATTCCTTGAAATTTGAGATCGTTCAATTCACACTAACCCGTGCCCAAACTTGGCTCAAAATTGAGAATATTATTAATTTGGTGGATTTTTAATTTCACATATTATCAAGTATGTACTTGTACTTAATTTGTCACGAATACTAATACACTACCCTGACCAATAATGAACCAAATCTAACAAGAGAAAACTGATTCTGGTACCTATGCTTCTTTTCTTTTTCGTAGAATCTGAATTTGAAAACAGAAACTTTGTTGACAGTGACAGTTTCTTCTTGGTTATATATGTAATGCAATTTTTACAGTACATTTTTTATGTAGTATGCTTCGCCGGAAAGTGAAATAAACGTAGTAAGATGCGTTATTCAAATTAGGATGTTGTCCCAATAAAAACAAAAATCTCAACTGAATTCAACGTAATAGCGTTGATTGTCAATGGATATAGTCAGCAATGGGTTAGTTGGGGCCTTAACATCCAGAGGGCAGCGTTTTTTGCAAGATTCATTCACAAATTATAGCGTTTTCGACTTATACAGTTCAATGCACGCAGTTGGTGCGAACTGGCTGAGGTCGAGCATAAATATATAATAAACATATAAGTCGAAAAGGCTATAATTTGTTAATGAATCTTGCTCAAAACCATGCCCTCTAGATGTTAAGGCCCCAACTAACCCATGACTGACTATCTATATTCGTTGACAATCAACGGTAATAGTTTCTCACATTGTTCCTGGTTCTTTTCAGTTTGGAAGCGTTCGTAAATTTTACTCACCAGGAGTCCCAGTACTTGGCGCTTCAGATGGATCTAAAGCATCAATGTCAAAACTCAGATGGAGGGACATATCTTTATTTGGGTCAATTTTGGCCAAAGCCCGTGACACTACATACTCGATGCCATGATTTTGGATATGGGACATGTCGTAAGTGGCGACACCAAAATTATTTAGAATCCATTCCTCGTACGGATCGATCGACCTGATGCCAATATACGCAACGTTTGTTAGCGATAGACTTGGCTTGTGCCAATCCATCCCCGGTAGTTTTTTCCAAAATTTTGCTAGTTGTTTGGCAAGTATCGCCACCGGCATGCCGTGCATATTGCCTGAATCTGACGTGTTAATTGTGTTGATGTCAGGGTGGGCGTCAACCCACAATAAAGCCACATTTTTCTTGGCCTTGCAGTGACCAGCGACCGTGCCCAAACCTGAAATACGAAAGCGAATGAAAATGTCTTTGTTCTTCAGACAAAAGAAGTAGGGGAATGTGTACTTTGGACCAATTTTTATCTTTTCTAATATAATTGTTTAAAAACCACCAAGACATCAAATACACCAATCATCCCGGTAGTTATTTATTGATTCAAAAATCGCATATAAAACAAATCGTTAAGGGGGAAATCAGTTTAGGAGGAAATCAGTTTAAAGTTTATTGGAACTTTGAGAATATTTTATTGTTTGTTAATAATTTATTAATGCTCTTTGTTATTGATTTTTTTAATGTCTCTGTTTAGAAATTAGTCGTTCAAGTCCCTAAGTCATGTGAAGTTTCTATTCTAATGTAGTAAATGAACCATGCAAGTTTTTATGTAAAAATTAGACTAGCTACATTATATTCCAATATGTGTAGTAGTTTAAATATAAAAAAAACTAGAAAAGAGTTTCTAAGAACGTAACTCTTTGTTGTCGAAATGTTGATGATAGTATTTTTAACTTGTGTTTTTTTGTAAACGTGTTTTTTTTGTAAACGGCAAAACTCCGAAGTTAAAAGCATGCCATGAAATAAAAACTCATAAAAATCTACTCAAATCTTTTCAAGGGTGTTTTAAGTTATATTGATCTTTTTTAAAATTTCCTCGGTACTTGGAAGATGCAAGAAAAACAACAAAT
This sequence comes from Aphodius sticticus, assembly GCA_963966075.1. Lineage (NCBI taxonomy): Eukaryota > Metazoa > Arthropoda > Insecta > Coleoptera > Scarabaeidae > Aphodius > Aphodius sticticus. The sequence continues at coordinate 51,486,643 of OZ014508.1, read as the reverse complement.
TTTGTACTACACATTTATAAAATTCTATTTAAAAAGTAGACTACATGTGCCGTCAATGAACTAAACAAGAAACACTTATTATGACATTTTCTTGTTGTATTTTGATGTTAATTAATGACTATAAATTTTTTATAGTACATATTTAGGTTAAACAACTTTTGATATTTTTGGTTTGGATAAAACAAGCCTGAGATAAATTCGGTACCGAAAACGATGACTTAAAAACGGGTCTCAGTAGCAACCCGTATGTTTCAGTATCTTCGTGTTTAAAAATGTTTAATTAATTTAATTTTATGAAAATATTAGTTGGACATTAACATTGAACATTAAATTTTATAGGTACATTTAAATGACCAATTATTTTTCCATTAGAATATTGCTTCAAAGTGCCGTCTCAAAAAATACCTCAGAGGTATGTTTCAATTCTAAAGGACATGAACCTCTATCCAGTTATCAAATATGTACTTGGAACCCGGAATGGAACGCCCAGCATGTAAATACGTTGTTACTCTCGGCGTTTTTTCTAAGCAGTCTAATTTGAAAGCTCCAACACCTACTTCAACGATGTAGGTATAGACATTTTCTATTAAGAATTAAAAGATCTATACATTTTGTCCTCAGACTAATAGAACGCAACATATTGTAAAACGCCCCAATTTGGTCATCTTGGCCTAATAACTCATGAATAATTCGTGAATAACTCGCGACGCAGTCACGGTATCGATGAGGACTTTTGCACGTTATTTGCAATGTTAAACCAAAGGTATATACAAAAATTGCTGAGTTTAAACCTTTCTGAAGTAAAATCCTTAAGTTACTGGGCTATAAAATGTGACTTCCACCACTGTTAACCCGCTTATTTACAGAATCCTAGAAATCTCGACAACCACTCAGATCTCGGCCTTAGACTGATTTTGATATTTTCACCCGTAAAGGTCAAAAGAAACATCAAACAACAACAGAGGGCATTCCCACCACATTCGCAATATAACAATGAATCTAATTGACTTACCGATGGAGTGATCACCGCCTAAAGTCAGGCAAATCTGACCTTCTGCAATAATCTTTTCCACTGTGGCTGCCAAGTTTTTATTACAACTCACAACGTGATCATAGTGGTTCATATTCGAAATTTTTGTGGGCTTACTTGTGGGACGACTATACACCAGTTCTCCATAATCCTTCACTTTTACATTATCTAAAATGTAAGTTCAATCATTAATGAGATCTTCAATTAATGAGAACCGAAAAGCGTTTACGTATTTGATTAAGATGAGCTATCAATTCTGCATCCCTCAATACTTTCGGCCCTCTGCTAACTCCTGTCTTTTTTTGTCCCTTTTCGAAAGGCACATCCAAGACGCCAACTTTGATGGTTTTGCTTGATTTGTGAGCATATCGAACGAATCTATAGATAGGTAGTGACACTTTGTCGAAAATCGGCATAATTTCTTCCACTATGTTTATTACATTGATAATATTTGTCGGTCGTTATCGTATATATATAATCAGTATATTATGACCAATACACCTGCTCATTATTTCTTCATAGATTTCATTATCACTACAAAATGTTAGACTCATTTTATTCATTGATAGCTACTGTAATATTAATTACCAATACATTACCCAATACATTACATTACCAATGCATGGCAGCTCCTAGGGTGGTCTTTATTTAGAAAATTTTAAATTTGTTATCCTCCTTTATATTCATACTTAATTTCAGTCAAATTTGAGATCGAAACCATAATAGAAAATCTAATGTTTCCAGACGGTCGAGATCGGTCATCCCATTTGACAGATATCATTTGACAGATATTCTGACTCTAGTTAGACAGTAGGTATTGTCAAAACATCAAGCGTTTGATACTACCTAGTGTCATCAGAATGAAAATATCTGTCAAATCCTGGCTAACTAGGTTTATATTAATGCAAACACGACCGATCTCGATCAAATAGAATTTGCTCATGCAGCTAAACCAATAATTTTACCAAAAAATGTCAGAGACATAAATTATACAAAATTTCCTCTACTTTAATTTATTATTTAACTATTTTGACCAAATTACAGAAATGGCGGCTCATTTGCAAAATCATTGAAAAATGCTAAGAGTAAACACCCAGTTCCTTTGGACCCTTTTGAACCAAAAGCTTTCAAGCTCTAAGTTTGGTCATGAAACATCTAAATATGACGTTTCGGCCCGATACGATAATAAATTAAAGTAGAGTAAATTCTGAATAATTTATAACCACAATATTTTTTGGTACAATCAATAGTTTAGCTGCATGAGCAAATTCTATTTCATCGAGATCGGTCGTACTGCATTAAAACTAGTAGCCAGGATTTGTCAGATATGTTGATTCTAATGACAGTAGGTAGTCTCAAAAGCTAATGTTTTGACAATACCTACTGTCAATATAAGCCGCGTTCGGATATTGTACACCGTTACACTTTTTACACCCAATAACACGTGTCATTTGGACGGTGTACCCGGGTCAGCGGAGTACAATATCCGAACGCAGCTTTAATCGACATATCTGTCTAGTTCTACTAGTTTTATTTTAATGCAGACATGGCCGATCTCGATCAAATAGAATCTCATGCAGCTAAACTATTAATTTTTTATATATTATGATAAAGTCATGTGCCTGGCCACATCAGATTTTTATTTTCTGTAGCTATTGACAGTTAATAGTTTTGTGCACCTTAAGACCAACTCGTGTCGATTCTTCCGTTAGTCTGTTTAATGTTCCTAGCATATTTGATCGACTTCATGCGAGGAATGGGAATCACACAGGAACTGGCGCGGGAAGACCTAGAGCGAGTGGGATCTTATATGCGATCGTCCAGAATCATGAGGCTGCAGTCGATACGGGAGAGCGATAGACGTTACCATACGCCATGGCCACCTCCATCATACAGGTAAACCTAGGAAGGGGAAAATCCGCTCAGGAGCTATTAATAGCAACAGCGGCTAGACAAAACACTGACATTCTACTGGTCTCAGAACAAAATAGAGCTATGACCGAGATACTAGGCTGGAAGCAGGACATCGGCCGGAAGGCGGCCATCGGAATAAGGGGACGTAAGGTTCACGTCACGAGACAGGGAGCAGGACAGGGATACGCGTGGGTGGACACGGGAACGGTGACGATGTACAGCTGTTACGCCTCCCCTGCTATGGAAGGCCCGGAATTCCAGAACCTCCTGGACACTCTGGAGGAGGGCATGAGATCTGGAAGCGGCAAGTACATAGTGGCTGGTGACTTCAACGCAAAATCACAGGAATGGGGATCGGCAGTCACCGGCAGGAGAGGAGAAGCACTGAGTGAGTGGGCATCGAGGAATGGTCTGGTTCCCCTGAACGAAGGAAATGCGAACACATTCAGGAGAGGGGGAGGAGGATCAGTGATAGACGTCACCTTCGCTACTGCAAACGTCGCAAGACAGGTGGAAGGATGGAGAGTGGTGGAAGAAGAAACCCTCAGCGACCATATGTATATTGAGTACAGGCTGAGGGACATTCGAGAATCGAGGGAGGAGACTCAGCAGTTCGTATCCAAGCGTTACAACGCGAGGAAACTAGACCGCACCAAGTTCAGGGAGACGTTTGAAACGGAAACGGCAGGAGAACCACCAAATGTGGCAACATGTGAGGCAGCACTCGCAAAGGCATGCGAAGCAGCCATGCCCAAGAGTAGTTGCACGGGCAATAGGGCAATATACTGGTGGACTGAGGAGATTGCGGACTTGAGGAAGGTGAGCAACGCTGCTAGAAGGGCCGCCCAAAGAGAAACCAGAGATGAAGACAGACGAGCACTCCTTACAGTACGATACAGGGAGGCTAGAAGGGCACTGAAGATAGCAATTGCCGAATCCAAGCAACGCCACTGGACCAGCGTGATTGAAGAAGTGGAAAATAACGTGTGGGGGCAGGGGTACAAGATAGTCACGAAAAGGCTAAAAGCCAGACTACCGCCACCGAACCTGACGTTGTCCGAAATGAAGGTAGTTGCGGATGAACTGTTCCCAGAACACGACATCACGGAGGAAGTCGAGCAGGAACCGGAAGAGGTCACGAATATTCTCACGGTAGAGGAAGTTAGGACAGCGGCAGGAAAGATCAAGCCTAAGAAAGCCGCGGGACCTGATGGAGTGCCTCCGGAGGCGATCAGGGAAATGGTCGTAGTAGCGGGAGAGTACGTCACAGACGTGATAAACGCAATCCTCACGGAAGGGAAATACCCAGAAAAGTGGAAGACGTCCAGCCTCCTCCTATTGGCCAAACGAGAGGCCACGGAAGGAGAACCACCAAAGTATAGGCCCATTTGCCTGCTGAACACAAGCAGCAAGCTAATGGAACACGTGCTGGTGAGTAGACTGAAAACCGAGCTAGACGAGAGAGCTCCCCTGGCGGACAACCAGTTTGGCTTTCGAGAAGGAAGGTCTACGGTGGACGCGGTGAGGAGCGTGATGGACAAAGCAACGAGGGCGAACCAAGGAACGAGGAGGAAAAAACAGTTCTGCATGCTGGTCACACTCGACGTCAGAAATGCCTTCAATACCGTCGCATGGGAACACCTAATCGCAGAGCTGGAAACAAGAGGCATCAGCCGGTACCTACTGAGGATGATCAGGAGTTACCTGAAGGACAGATGGATTATCCTAAAGGATAAAGACGGGAGGGCCTCACGGAAGAGGATAACAAGCGGCGTTCCCCAGGGATCGGTCTTGGGGCCAACGCTCTGGAACGTCTTCTACGATGGGGTGCTGCGTCTGGAGCTACCTGGAGTGGAACTGGTGGCGTATGCGGATGACCTAGCGATGGTGGTGACCGCCGCCACTTGCGCCGAGCTCGAGGGGAGGGCGGACGCGGCCATCGCGGGAATCGTCGCGTGGATGGCTGACAGACAACTGCAGCTGGCTGCCGAGAAAACCGAGGCCGTGCTCCTAACCGGCAGACGGAAGTGTGAGCCGGTGACACTGGCAGTGGACGGGATACTAATCAAGCCCGGGAACAGCGTCAAGTACCTGGGAGTGAGAATAGAAAGAAACCTCAGGTACAGAAAGCACGTGGAAGAGGTGGCGGCAAGGGCGGAGAGGACAACAGGGGCTCTCCTGAGGCTGATGCCAAGGTTGGGGGGCCCGACGGCAGCAAAGAGGAGAGTTCTCGCGTCCGTGGCGGAGTCGGTGATGCTGTATGCGGCGCCGGTCTGGGCGGACGACATGGAGTTCGCAAACAGAAGGCAGCGGCTCCTACGAGTTCAAAGAAGAGCGGCGATCGGAGTGACGTCGGCGTACAGGACCGTATCTACCATGGCGGTCCTGGTAATTGCGTCCCTGGTGCCACTACATCTAAAAGTAGAGGAAAGAAGGCAACGGTATGACAGAAGAGGACATGAGGGTGGTTCCCGCTTCGCAGATCGGACAGCAACAATAGAGGCATGGCAGAGGGAGTGGGGCGAGGATGAATGTGGACGATGGACCCATCGCCTGATACCCAGCCTATCGGGGTGGGTGAATAGAAGGCACGGTGAAGTCAACTATGAGCTCACCCAAGCTCTAACCGGCCACGGATGTTTCGGGGCATACCTGCACCGATTCAAGAGAAGGGACAGCCCAGAATGCCGGTACTGCGGGGAGGAGGACACACCTGGGCATACTCTCTTTCGATGCGAAAGATGGGCAGCACATAGAAGCGCGTGTCCATATCAGGAAGACCTCAACGAGGAAAGAATGGTACGGCGCATGTTGCAGGGACCGGAGGAGTGGCGGCGGATCGCACACACCGTGGGAGATATCCTAAAGTGCAAGAACGAGGACGACAAGCGTGATGAAGCGAGAGGACCTCCCACGCCTTAGTTGTTAAGGAGTAGGGATGGTCCCGGGGACGGAGAGGGCAAAAGCGAGAAAGGCAGAATAGCGTCCGGAAACCGGCGCAGGAAAGCTTCCGGAAATGCCGAAGCGAGAAATGTTTAGGCTTCTGGAAATCCGGACCAGACTTCAGGACGACCGGAGTCAGGCGAGGGACCAGTGGTTATACCGTGGTCCCAGAAGAAAAGTCTAGGTGGCGGCGTCCCAGAAAGAACTGTCGTTCTGAGCACGAAACGGTGGTGGTAGTAGAATAAGTAATATTAGGAGGTAGTAGAATAAGTAGCATAGTAGTATGTTATTAGTAAGTAGGTAGTCTTGTCTGTCGTATCTGTATTTGTGGTTAAAATAAATAGTAAAAGAGCCAGTAGGCCACAAAACGGAAAGGCGACGGGAGAAATGTTGGGAGATGTCGCTGCAGGAAGTATGCCCTTCAGGCGATGCCGTGCAGCGGGGTGGTGGTGGGTTCCTTCCCTCCCCTCGCCTTTTTTTAAAAAAAAAAAAAGCATATTTGATGGCGAGTCGGACACTAAACAAACGACATCAGCATATTCTATATCTTCAACTCCAGTATACCCATCAAACCCTCTTATGTATTCCTCCCCTATTCTCTTATGTTGTTTTTTCAGCACCAAATCAATGATACCCAGGAATAGAATTGGTGAAAATGTACAGCCCCGTGGAACCTTTAACTGGTTCCGGCATAGCCCTTGGTGAGGTCTAATTCTATTTGTCGTTTCAACGTATCCTTCTTTAACTAACCGGACCAACATCTCAGGTAGACCTTTTCTTCTAAGTACTTGCCATACACAATCCTGTTTACAGAGTCAAGGGCCCGTTTAAAATCAAAGGGATTCCTCAATCATTTGTCTTAAGATGTGTATAGTGTATAGGCATTTAGGTAAAGTCCGTTGTGCACTTTGTGTTTGAGTCGCGTTTCAACCACACCATCATTAAGAGACCAATTCCTTGCCAATTCTCTCATTTGTGCGGGTTTCCTTTGTTTAAGATAAAACGGCTTAGCTTTATAGGATGTTTAATAATACGATGAACTATACTGGTACAATAATGTGGCTAATAAACAAAATAGAAATTGTTATATTATAGAGAGAATGTTGAACATAATTGCCGCCAACTTTAATACAAGTTTCAACCCTCCGTTGCAACAGTTGGCGTGGGTGGTTTTTTTATGGTTTACGATTGGCAATGAATTTTATGCACACCAGTACATTTCGCGCCAGTGAATGTTTGGATGTTGCCTAATATCAGAATTGATGGATTTGCTAAAGAGGTCTACAATCGTGGCTTCGTCGCTCTCCAGACCTAAACCCTCCAGATTGCTTTTGTCTGGGATCACCTTTAAATAGTTAGTTTATACTACTCCCATTGAAAATGTTGATGACTTAATATCATCAGACAATTCGAAATACCGCTGGTATGTTTTAAGCAGCCGCCAATCATTACGACAGATGTCTCATTTTCAACAATTTTTATAAGTTGGTTATATGAACTTTTATGATAAAAATGAAAACACGCAATACACTGTCTAAACGTTACCGTCGCTCCAGGGATAAAACGCATTTCCAGCTTGCAGAACAATGTATGTACCTACCTTAAAAGGAATTTGAAACATATAATATAATTTTATATGTACCTGTTACCATCAGTCTTCAAACTCTTAACGGTTTTGCAAAAACTCATCAAAATAAACGCAGTTCGAAAACTGATTATTGTTTATATTGCGGATGTATTATTGTAAAAATCTACCCTTAACAACGTCATGTGTTGTATCTATTAGTCTTACGAGTATTATCCTTTTTCAACCAAAACCCTAATTATTTTAGAAGTCGCCTCAACAAAGATGCGCTTTCGGTAATACTCCCTCTTTCTCGTAGGACCGATAATAAAGTGTTACATGTAATATGTTGTTTTAAAAAGTCTAAATTTTGCGAATAGGGACATTACAAAAGTTACGTGATCAGGATCACTTATTGTTGGACTTATTGTTCTTCCATGGTTGGGGAATACATTTTGTAAATAACGTTAAGTACGTATCGCAACTTCTTATTCACTGTCAGTGTTAGTTCACTGTCTCTGCTTGTTTTTTCTTGTACTGAGTTCTTGGTTCCTTTTCGTAGCATCCGATATTTTACTGACAGTGCGGATGCTCAAACTCAAAGCTTTAGCACGTCTCTTCATTAAAATATTATAGACCATTATATTGACCGTTATTACTTATTAAGATTTCTTCTTCGTCTCTCACAGCATTAAATGGAATAAAACCATTTCCCGCATACTGCTCTCCGCATACCGCATACTGCCTGCGCGGAAGAATAACTGTTTAATTCACATAGAACTGGTATTCCTTTCAGTAACGAAACTCTTTTTTAATGTTTTTTTATTTGAACCTTATTTTTATACAACCTGTATATGAAAATGTGATAAAGGGTCATTTTCATGTCGATTTTATTGGTAATTTATCTTTTAGAGCGGTTAATTTAAATGAAATGATGTTATAAACTACTTAGGAGGTCATGCTTGTAATCCCCACTTACGATGTAAGAGCGCAAATTACTTAATCGCGGTTTAATATACGAATTGATTACATTTTTCGTCGAGTGTATTCTTTTGACGGCGCGGCGTTGGATGACAATTTATGCAGTTTGGCTAGTCTGTGGTTTGGCACATGACAGATCTGAATGACAAACACTAAACCACCATCAGCAGTTCTTGCCAGTTCGCTTAACCACCATTTACAAACACATTTATACAATAATTGAACATTGGCTTTCAGAGAATTCTATCATGATAGAAAAATTAATAAACTATGAGCTAATTAATTATTTTTGCCGCTCTGATAGCAGAGGAGGAGGTTGCGCAATATATTCGCATACATCTTTTAATATGCAGAGTGAACAGTTTCAGATAGAATCCATTGAGAGCCACTTTGAATATTGCTGTTAGTTTTAAATGTGAAGATATAAAATGCCTGTGTATATGTGTATATAGAGCTCCTACAGGTAACATTGATGTATTTTTAAGTGGTTTGACAATCTCCTGGAAATTGTATGTGAAAGATTTGATTGTATTATTGTTTGTGGAGATTTTAATGTGCGTTTTGATCGTGAGTCCCGCATGTCTGGTGATGTCATAGCGATGTTTACGTCATTTAATCTGTCGGCCTGTTTTAGTGAGCCTACAAGAATGGGTAGCTTGGACAATGTTTTTACAAATTTAGGGGTGGATGAAATGCGTTCTTGGACTGGGGACCCGGGTTTCTCTGACTACGTTGCTTTACTGTGTGGTTTCGAGGCCGAGCGGCCGACCGTTGAGGGTGGGAATTGTACGAGACGCTATCGGGCAGATGCGATCGAGTCATTTAGGAGTGATCTAGCACTAGCGCCTACGGTGTCCGCTAGTAAATAGTCCCGGACATTCATGAACTCAGGCGACATTGAGCGACTGTAATTTAAATGTAATCGGCAACCGTCTGGGTGAGTACGGAGCACTGAGTACCTGTCAAATTTGCCAGTGTTTAGAGTTTGTGCATAGACATTTGTATTTTGTTAAAAATATTTAGAAAAACACATGTAAGTTACTAATTTGTATAGCAATTAATTAATTGATGGAACGCAAAATCATTTCAATTTAGTCAGCAATAAACTTGAAATTTGTTTGAAACTCCAATTTAATGTTCTGTTTACGTATTCATGTAGTGAATACGATTATGCAAGGTATCCTGCAACATGTTTGCATAAATATCAGATAAATAAAGAGACACGGACGGGCGCCGTGAGAACTAAGGTAAGCGAATGTAAACAAAGCTGCATGGGGGGCGAGCGTGTTTTACCTAAGGGGTTTAGAATAACGCAACGTGTTTTTAAAATATTTCCAGCAAATAAAGACAAGCTTAGGGAATAAACTAGTAAGTACATCAGCATAATACATAATAATTAATAGTCAAAATATAGGACTACCATTATAAATTATACTAATAAACTTATTACAAAATAAAATGAAATATAAAAAATATTTATTTTTTAAATTGAATTTATGGCAAGAAGTTGCAGGACACATATATTTTTCTAATTCAATAACATATATTTTAGCTTATGATATGGCTGAAAATACAACGTGTACCATATGTAACGAGACTTATATATAGACTTATATATAGACTTATATTATATCAGATAAATAAAGAGACACGGACGGGCGCCGTGAGAACTAAGGTAAGCAAATGTAAACAAAGCTGCATGGGGGGCGAGCGTGTTTTACCTAAGGGGTTTAGAATAACGCAACGTGTTTTTAAAATATTTCCAGCAAATAAAGACAAGCTTATGGAATAAACTAGTAAGTACATCAGCATAATACATAATAATTAATAGTCAAAATATAGGACTACCATTATAAATTATACTAATAAACTTATTACAAAATAAAATGAAATATAAAAAATATTTATTTTCTAAATTGAATTTATGGCAAGAAGTTGCAGGACACATATATTTTTCTAATTCAATAACATATATTTTAGCTTATGATATGGCTGAAAATACAACGTGTACCATATGTAACGAGACTTATAGCAGTGTATGCAATCTGAGAAAACATGCCCGACGATTTCACCCTGACCAAATGAATGTGTTGATACCTGGAATACATAACAAGTCTAGAAGTTTTAAATTTTCTTGTGAATACGGTAAAAATTTTAATCAGAAACAAAATTTAGTCTTTCACCAAAGAATGCATACCACCTTCAATTCTCTTTTTCTCGAAAATTTTCTTATGTAAGGCCATAAAAATATTATGCTACCATTAAGACAATTAAAAGATCTGTCAAATTCATTAAAAAAGATATAGGGTTGTCATTTAAAAAATGTCGATGACGTCATCTGTTAAAAACAATTGAAGGTAAAAAAAATAATTTGATATCATAAGGTGTATTTTGATAATTATAAATCGACGTGTTCGAGGCTTTTTTAAAATAGCAAACCGTTCTTGAGATTTTGTCATGTTTCCATACTCGCTCACTGTATATAAATAAAATTATGTTTGAATACCTTTTTCGTTATTAAATGTATAGTTATGTTGTTTTCAATAAATGGATTATATAACAATTAGTAGATGTTTTAATCGATACAATATTCATGTGGGTAAGTAGGTAACGATTGCGGTGCACTTAATACATTTTAGAACTATAGCGTATAGAATCATAGTTGTGAGTAATAGTATATTTTCACGCCGTGTGCACTTCAAATGATACTTAATATGTTAAAATGCTAAATAACTTCTATTTGGATCAATACTCTTGGAGATATTTAACTTGAAAGTTTTATGAGCGCGAGTAAATTAATAAGCAAAGAACGTGGAATAATATTCATATTATTATTAATGCCAAAAATTATTATTTGTATCACATGTTCGGAATATCATCCATTGTTAATATTTATTTATCCATCATCTGCTTTATCTCTTTGTTTATTAATTTAGCCACTGTCACAAAACTTTAGAACATCTCGAAAACTATAGCCGAACAAAAAAATGAGGTATCGAATTATAAATCACCCTAAATCACATATAAACATAAGGTATCAATCAAGTGGCACGCTTTTGTAGGAATTGCAATTATCGTGCAGCTGGCTTGTCGGCTTCGCACCGTATTTCAACATTGTCTGTAATTTTTGCATAGATTCCACCATAAAGGTACTCTTGAGATAATTCTCATATTTCCATTTTAGGTTTCTCCTATTAGTGTCCGACTTTCTGCGTTACACGGCATAAGCGCGGACACGATTATTTTATTAGAACAGAAACAAAAGAACTGTTGTTAGAAAATAAGATACTATATTATTTAATTAGAGACTTTACAACGTACGCTATAGTTTGTTTACATCGGTGTCACGCCATTTTCAGTCGAATCAATTATAGGGAGAACCAGTCTGTAATACTATCGGATTCGCTCGAAAGTCGACATCGGTTGGTTTCTATCGTATACACTAATTCTATGTACCTATACCGAGAGCTTTCTAGCGTAGAGTCCCGATTGAACCCGACGGCCCACCGCCTGCGCTCGTGAACGTCCGGGACTACTTACAAGCGGACACCGTAGGCGCTAGTTGATCTAGCGGGAGAGGATTGGGCATACGTGTTCAACTCGCGAGATAACGAACAAGTTAATAAAGTGTACGATATATTTCTAGACACTTTTTCTTATCATTTCAACAACAATTTCCGCTGACTAGGGTCCGCCCCCGAAAGGCTTGCAGTTATCCGTGTTACAATGGGGCTATACGTGCTCAGTCAGCTACTGTTAGAGATTTTTTTGCTATGTGTAAGCGTGCTAATGAACCGCTGCTCTGGACTGAATACAAGATAAGAAAGACAACTCTGAAGCAAGCAATTAGAGATGCGAAACGACTTTACAATGAGTCTAAAGTAATGCAGTCAGGAAACAAAATTCGTACCGTGTGGGGTATAATGACCGTTAGCTGAGAACGGCGATTACGTGCTAAGCTATGATTGATAACGCCATAAAATTCTTGAACGGAGATATAAACGCGGTTCGGGGTTTAAGCTGGAATTGAAAAACTCGCCCTAAATGATTTATTATTATCTCTAATTGAACATAGTGACAACACCTTGTTTCGGACTAGGAGTGGTCGATCTTGGAAATTTGTGATTGATCTTCGATCACAATTGGAGATCGATCTTTTAATGATCGATCAGATCGATCATGATTAATCAGACCTATCTTTTTGATCTCATCAATCTGATCGATCTTTTAGTTCTTCCATATACGTACGATACGTGTCCGGCCACGTACGTATCATCAATAGATCGATCGGATCGATTGATCGACTTTTTTGTTTCAGTTTCTCGGTCATTATGGAACAACTGTATTCCGAGTTTATCATTACCATTATAAAAGATTTTGATATGTACATAAATATCTCCATAAATAGAGCAGATTTTACGCAAATTAATATTAACAAATACACTCTAAAATGATTAAGAAAGAAGCGAAAGAATAACTAGGATAGAGGACATTTAAAAAGGGAGTCTCGACTTCGTTACTCGGACTCCTTGGTTCATATCTAAGTCTAGAAGTTTTTTTAATTGTCCGCACTTACTGTTGAAATCAAAGAAAACGCAATACGTACATTAAGACGTTTAATGTAAACAAATTAAAATAATTTCTACATGTCAAAGAGCGCAATATAATAAAATATGTTTGCTGCTTTGGGCACGTGGTTCATCGTTCGCTTTCCAATTTTGACCGACTTTTCGGATTTTCGAGGCAGGTTGTTACGAAATTTAAGGCACGAGATTTATTCAGACACTTTCTTCAGATCTGGTAACCCAGGTTGAATACCTCTTCTGTAGTAGCCAAAAGCTGCTAATATTACATGTACAGCAGACTGAACTGTTCGTTTGACATCATCTTTGTTTCCCAATTGGGGATTGACTTCCACAAGGTCCATCGCACCCAAACGTCCAGTGTCAAATACAGACTGCGCTATATATATTCCTTCACGAAGCATCAGACCACCAGGAACTAAAAATGAAATATGGGACGATTAAACTGTAGTAAGAGCGAGTAAGAGTGAATATTAAAATATAAAATAAGAAACGTGATGAATAAAAAAATAAATGAGTTTATGCTCCAAATACATGAGCATGAGCATACAGTGAGAGATTACTCAACTTTGTATGAATAAAGGCGGATTAGTATATATAAGTACATGCTCCTAATAGATGGAGCAGATGCTCCCATATATGTCATATTTTTTGGACGATTTTAAAACTGATATTTTTTATATTTCGGATGAAGAAATGGACTAAATTTCCTCGAACCTTTGAAAAGATCTCACTGAAAAACTTTAACTAAGCTTGAAGCACTGACATAGTTTCTTGGTACTAGTGTAAGTACGCGCTTTCAGAAACAAAATAAAAAACTTGGTCATTTTAAGGATTTGTAATCAGCACAACAAAAATCTATCGCAAAAGCCAAGTCACTTTCCATTTTAATAATACCATAATTTTGAAGTTTCAAAGCTGCATATGTATCTGTTCACATACAATAATTTAGCTTAGAACTTTTATTACAGTATTGCCTGAATCTGACCCTCTATTAAAATGATAGGCGAACAAGTAATAAATTACAGGAACGCTTCGATATTTTCAATATTATATGTAATTTAATTATTATATTTTCAATTTAACGGAAGTTAATGAGTCCGGAGATGATTTTAAAGTTAACTTAAAAGTTACTTCGTTAACGAAAAATTTAACTTTGTTAATTAATTAATAACGGATTAACGCTTTTGTGGCCAGCGTTGAAACCACACATCTGAATTCCAAGTAGCTTGTATATTAATACTTAATACATTAATAATAATTAACTTAATAATCGATTAATAAATTCATCTACATGAATCGATGTTTATTTAGTCCTTATATGAGTACTTTATGACCCTATAGCACTGGGAAAATTAAAATGTGTTTGCCAATTTCATTTGCTCGTATTACGTTCATCAGCGTTCTAAGGAAATTTTGACCACTGTTCACTAGAATTTTGTTAATTATTCCTGTTATAACTTTTGATACAGAAGTTTCATGAATTCCAATATCTTCTCCTAAACTATTAAAAATTAGATTATTTCCTACATAGGTATAGCAAAAGATAAATAAAGTTTACTGTGACTATCTGACCAGTTTCTCGGAAGAAATGATCATCAAAATTCGTGTGGTTGATATATGCAAAATTTTACTGAAAAATGGTTGTCCGTCCGTTTTTTATAAGACTAACCGCATCTTCTGTATGTAGTTATGATGAAAACTTTTATACGTTAAAAAAAGGCTCGTACAATCTGCCATTGGAAAGATATCATATATATGATAACTTTTTTTCTCATTTGACGTCTTATTGAAACTAAACAACTCCCTTTGCGATGAATTGAGTTGGGGATAGTTATCAATAAAAATGCCTAAAAATGCGCGTGCTCTGATAATTTTTACCAAGTATGGAATCAGCTTATGATTATTTGATTGAAGTGCAACTCTGCATATTCTATTTTTCGCCCTGTTCCACTTATATGTTTGTTCAATTCCACTATTTTGCACGAAAACAGTTGAACAGGTGAAAGCAACGAAGTTATCAAATGCTTCGAACAAAAAAAAATAACCAACTGTAATTCTAAATGTGAAATGTGTTCCTGAAACAAACGCAAACAATCTTCCCATTCGCCTATAAATTATCTTTGATCAAATTAGTTATGATTCAAGATCTTATGCAATTTTTTTGTTAAAGAAGCTCATTGCTGGTGCTTTTAAAATGTTGACATTTTCTTCAATTATACTTGCCAGCAAGCCCAGTGCTTGAAGCATCAGATGGGTCCAAAGAGGCAATGTCAAAACTCAAATGGAGCGACCTATCGTTGTGAGGGTCAATTCTCGCCAAAGCCCGCGACAACACGTTGCCGATGCCGCACTGTTGGATGTCTGACATGTCGTAAGTGGCAACACCAAATTTTTTTAAGAACCATTCTTCATACGTATCGATTGACCTGAGGCCAATATACGCCACGTTGTTTAGCGATATACATGGCTGATGCCAATCCATTTTCGGCAGTTCCTCCCAATATTTCGCTACCTCCTTGGTAAACAGGGCCACTGGCATTCCGTTCATATTTCCAGATTCCGACGTGTGATTTGTGTTGATGTCTGCGTGAGCGTCAATCCACAGTAAAGCAACATCTTCCTTTGCCTTGCAGTGACCACTGACTGTGCCCAAAGCTAAAATAGGAAAGGAAAGTGAGCATGTCTTGATCTGAATTATGGGGCTACTTTTCTAAATATGTATCAATAACATTGGCCAACAAGGTTTCGCCAACTTTAATGACAGTGTGTAAATTCGCCAAACAACATTTCTTACGTATAGAGACACTTTAGCATGAAAGCCAAGAAAAAACAGCTACAAAAATACCGAAACAAGTCCTACTTTATTTTGTTCTTCGTATTAACGAACAAACAAAACAATCACCACATGTCTCGTCGAAGGAAATGTTTACATATTCTCGGAGATATAAATAAAAACAAAAGCTATTTAATGAAATTTGATCAGACTTTTTTCACAAAGAAACCCGATCAAGATTTATTGAATACTTTTTCCGTTATATCGCCACCAAAATTGCATGACTATATTCTTTCCTCCTGTTCAGGTTAATGCAAACAGTGTAACGTAGGGAAACATGACAACCCTCTGTAACGGTTTGTTATTCTTAAAAACTCTTCGAACGAGTCGATTTTCTGAAGGGTTTTTCTTTTAGAGCGATGCATTTTGTTTTTGACATTTCTCGAATAGGAGTGAAGTTGGTTTCGCAATTCTTTCACAGTTTTAAACGTCAGTGTATGCCATGTAATTATGGAGGGCTACACGATTCAACAACGTTTGCAAATTATTCAACTTTTTTATCAAAGTTCACGTTCTATCGCAACTACGTTGCGTGCGCTTACGCCAATTTTCGGTCTTTTCGGATCTTTTCGGATGAAGCTCACTTCTTGCCTGATGGTTTTGTCAACAAGCAAAATTGTCGAAGTTGGACGAGTGAGCAGCCTGAAGTGATGCACGAGACAACTTGTTCGAAAAAATTAACTGTTTGGTGCGGTTTTCATGCCGGCGGCGAACTTGGACGATATGTGGTTCCAACAGGACGGCGCAACGTGCCATACAGCGTGCGACACAATCGAATTGTTACAGACCAAGTTCGGCGACCGAGTTATCTCACGTAACGGTCCTCGCAAATGGCAGCCTCGTTCGTGCGATTTAACCCCTTTAGATTCTTTTCTTTGGGGTTACATTAAATCGCTTGTCTATGCCAACAAGCCAACAACGTTACAACAACTGCAGGCCAACATCGAACGTGAAATTCCTGGTATTTCGGCCGATTTGTGTGCTCGAGTAATGGAAAATTGGGTCCAGCGTATTCACTCGTGCCAGCGCTTCCGCGGCGGACATTTGAACGATGTCGTATTCCATAAATAATGGCATCGATTGTACTTTCACTTGAAATAAAAATCATTTCTATAACTAACCCACAGGTCTATTAATTGAAAAAACAAAATGCGTCGCACTTAATGAAAAACCCCATATTACTAAAATATACTTTTTATAAAAAAAAAATTTCCGACAGCAAATTGTTACTGATTAATGTCGCGATCAAAAGTTTTTTAATGGCCTTATTTTGTGCCGATTTTGCTAGTTTTAGTAATTGTATTAATGGTAACGGAAACACTTTATAGTTTATAGCATCACATCAGCAAATCATTTTGTTCTTTGATCCAGTGTCTGAATTTTTGAGACTCACCGTTAACCACAAGAAAACAATTTTAGAATTTTACATCCAGCTTGCTGTAAATGTTACTTAATTGAGAGTATTAGTTTATACTTTTAAACTATTGTTGATACACAGTCGACCTGGCATCACATGAATAAACTTTTAAATTTGATCCTGAGGAATGTGGCATACTATTTGGGTTATAGTCAAACAACAGTTTTACCAGTTTTCTGGTAGCACACATATTGTAATGGTTTACTTGAAACAGTATTTATTCTACAAAATTATAAGTATTGGGATTAATCAGAAAGCAAATTGATAAGATTACATTAATTTTTGTAATAGAGCACTAAAGACACTGACCAAGGCCCTAATTTACAGGTTAGGATATCTCAAACTTACACAATAAAACACAATTTTGGTTCTTCCAGTATAATACCTAATCTATTTTTTTTTTCAAAATTCTAATGCATTCTACAATTCTCATGACTTTCTTCAAAAACTGCCGAAGAAATTTAAAAAAAGCGGTGAAGTAGTTCAAAAGTTACCAAATATCAAATTATAAATTAACTAGTAGGTATCCGGAATGTTTTGTTTGTGGATATTACTTATTAAAAAAAATGATATAAACCGGCGAAAAAAATATTTGTGTGTTTTTTGTTAGATAAATGAACATTAATTATTACTAAGTTGTATTTTTGTAAGAAAGTTGTTTGATTTATTTATTACCCACACTTGTATTATTAACACCAACATTTGTACTACAATAAGATTTTATTTTTTTTTAATTAAAAATTACGGAAAAATTGCTACCTTTTTATGGCCAAATTCAAAATCAGCACGTTCAAATTAACAAAAAGAAAGTATATTTAGCGACAACAAACTCAAATTTATCGACCAATGTAGTTAAAGAAAATGTAGCACGTAAAACGAGTAGCTAGTTATTTATTTAAAAAGTAGAGCGATCGATTTCGCCTTTCGACATCATCAGGCTTATCTAAAAGGCATGTTCACAATTTATTATAATACATTATTAGTTAACTACGTACGTCAAACACTTACTGTGGCACGATAAAATACGTGAACTGGTTTAAAATATTCAAACGAGAAGGTGGTGGAGTAGCGGGACAAACATGTCTTTAAATAAAATACTCGAACAGATATTGATCGTTAAAATATATCACATCATTTATCATGCTAGATTTATCGCTTAGGTGGTTTTTAATAATCCGTCTCGTAGATTTTTTCAGATGTTTAAAAGTGAGATGTTTTAAATCTATGTTTTGTGTTGATGTTCAATCAAATGTTTGTTAAACGTAAAAAATTTTCTGGTTTTGTGTTCGTTAAATCTTACTTATTCTTATATATTCAGCATTGCTGTTAACTATTACAACTAACAATTAACAGTTTTGATTACAGGTTTTTCTTATGAATGTTGTTTTTGATTGATTGTTTCTATTACAAGTTTTGGCGATTTTATTTTGCTTAGGTATAACTTATTAGGCTTAGTTGTTATAGCAATTCTCGAATTCTTTACTCAATATTAGTAAAAGATTTTTTTCTGAGTTAACGGTATTGAAATTTGATGGTCTAGAATAAAAGAAAATGCAAATCGTAAAATATTGATAACTCAATTGGCAGATCAGAAAGATAAAGATTGAATGCATTTTGTGATTTTTATCCCAGTTTCACATTGCGTCTCAAATCTAATTTTTTTAATGTTTTCTACATTTTATTAATGTCGTCTTTATTGCGTAAGCATAGTCTGCATGATGTTCTTCCCTGAGAAGTTTTATACCATGAAGGTGTTTTCTGAGGCTGCACTATCCAGCAAGTTATTATCGTAAGCTACGTACATAGTTGGGCGATGATAATGATAGAGGCGAGCATGGCGCGTAAATGTTTCGCCTCTTTTTGGCAGACTGAAACGCGTCGGAATTATTGAACCCTGTCCTCGCCTGCATCCTCTACTCTCCACTATGAA
The DNA here is from genome assembly GCA_963966075.1 of Aphodius sticticus. NCBI lineage: Eukaryota > Metazoa > Arthropoda > Insecta > Coleoptera > Scarabaeidae > Aphodius > Aphodius sticticus. The sequence goes on along the minus strand of OZ014508.1, from coordinate 51,467,445 downwards.
CGTTGTTTAAAAGCTTGTTACTAAAAGCCTTAACGCGTATAGGCAGCTACGTGTTTTGAAGGTTTGTTGAATAGTATTTTACCATGTCGGTGCTCTGCTAACTTGTTCCATCGTCCGATATACATTTGATCTTATGATACACTTAGGTATGCCTATCATCGGTTCCGGTCCAATGCATGGTCTACTCGATCAGTTTTTACCAGACTGTAAGAATTTAAGTTGCCCTACTCCCCTTTGTGTCCAGCAGGCCATTGTAGTAATAGTTTGTTGTTTCTTATGCAACCCCGTTTAAATAGAACGATTATGAACGACCTTTACTATTTTCAAACTTACTGTAACTTACCGATAGAATGGTCTCCCCCTAAAGTAAGACAAATCTGCCCTTCTTTGATAATATACTCCACAGTGGCTGCCAAGTTCTTGTTACAACTGACCACGTGATCATAGTTATTCAAATTTGATACACTTATGGTCTTATCTTCGGGACAACTGTATTCCAGTTCTCCATAATCCTTTACCTTCACATTATCTAAGATTAAACCATTAGAGAGATATCTTTGGATAAATAAATACATAATACACTTACGTATTTGGCTGAGTTTATCTATCAATTGAGCATCCCTCAAAACTTTCGGCCCTCTGCTAACTCCCGTCCTTTTCTGACCTTTTTCAAATGGCACATCCAAGACGCCAACGTTGATGAATTTGTTAGTGTTGTGGGTGTTTCGAACAAATCTAGAAATAGGTTGGCACAGTTTGTTTAGAATCGGCATAATGTGGATACTTTTATTTAACCGATGTCTTTCACAACTCTGTGGTAAGCCTACACTGCAGTCATGCATGGTACATCATAGTATTTATAATGATTATTTTTGATTCATTCCATTATTACTACGAAATATTACGACAAGTTTCTTGATTAGTGATTACACCATTACCTGTACAGTAATTAGTATGAAGAAATAATTAAACTATGCTGAACAGGTGTCGTTTTTTAGAAATGTTATCTAAAAATAAATTTAACCAGTTGTTGGTTGGTAATATATTCGTAATTATTCTTTATAATATGAATTCCCACTCGAGTACAAAAGCTGCACAACAAAAATTGTGTTCTGAGTTGCAAATATGTAACCTCACCAAAATCATTGAGATCTAGTATGCAATATTATTATGTATTGAATTTGAACGATGAATATCAACACAAATATTTTTAAACATAATTATCACACTGGGTCTCAGGAGATCACAATTGTTTAATTGTTATTACTATTGGTTATGTAGTTTTAATGCAAGAGCATTACTTTGTTTTGGAAAAGGTTTAAAATAAAATGTAATGTTTTATGTAATTTTTATACTTATCATTTAATTGATATGTTCTATGGAAAACTAGTTCGCGGGGATTTTTGATATTGCTATGGTTACCAGCGACGTATCGTACCGGGAAATGTGTGATCCGTCATCCTCAAAAATGTTGACATGTCCGGATCCGGAATTTTTCTAGATTTCCGCAAAATGACGTCTTTTCGGCCCAATCGTAAAATAGTTCGGTACAGGGAGAAAATAGGACATATTCTACTATATTTTATTAATAATTTTCTAAAATAAAAGTCGTCTCGGGACCATCAATATGCATGTTCATATAATTGAGTAACAAATGTAAAATAAAGTAGGTACCTATGTTACTGATAATTATAAAATTAATTAAACTATAGTTTACTTAGAGAGCAATAACGCCAATAAACAAACGTCGAAACCTGATGTGTATGCTCGGATTTTCATTAAACCTTTTGCACTGTGTTTAGTAAATTAGACAAGATACCACATATGTTTTGCCTTATTTCATCGCTTTACCACATATTTTGCGCTTTGATTCGCAACATTTCATATACATACAGCGTAAGCTCCTATATAAGCGAACACTCATGGTTCCAACATTTTTGTCCGATTATGGGAAGAGTCGGTTAAGGGAAAGGGATCTTTTTTTAGTTAAGTTTTATTGCATTTAACAATGAAAACAGGAATAAATAAGAACATATTTTGGAGCAAAAGAGAATTAGGATACGTGATTTTATTGTTCAAAAAATAAATATATAATTCTGCTAAGCATATAAAGTGATTAAAGTAATCTCATTACAAATAATTCTTCTGGTACTTTAAAATTGTGAATTAACTAATTTTTAATAGTCGTACAGCATGCGTAAGGTACACCGCTTCTCGCCTTATGGAGCAAATACGTAATTTTCTCCATATTTTAGAGTTTAGATGCTCACAAATGTTTTAGGTTGTCTTAGTTTACTACCAAGAAAAATGCAACATAGAATGGGAAAATATTTAATTACATGCTTGGCTGTTTATTAGAGTTTCGCGTCCTCTTAAGGGAGAGTTTCATCTTGCTTACAGCTTTAACTGTATATGTTTATCCATTTATTAGAGATTCGCATCCGCTTATGGGTGATTTTAATCAGCAAAAACTTCCCTAGTCATGGGGAAGTTTCACCAGAAAACTTCTCCAGTCATGGTAGCTGTCGGCTTATTAGAGCTGTCCGCAAGGATAGCTTTCACTGTAAAAAAATCTGATAATTTCGTGTAAATTATTATCCCGGTTAAGAGTTAGAGCATAGTGTATGACAATTATATATTATATACAATTATATACAATTATATATTCCGTTCTTGACAAAACTCTAGACGCATTAATTTGTACTTTGGAGCTTTTGAGCTTTTGTAATTCCTGAGTTTCAAATATCTGACAGGTTGCCGCAAAATTACAAAATTAATATGCTTCCTAACTTCTTTAGTTGTAAGTCCAAAGCATATATCAGAACAACTAAATGCAAATATACAGGGTGTCCCACGACGTGACTGCGATAGCTTAGGAGTATATTGCTGGGGTGATTTCAAGTCAAAAATGTCTAATGAACATACACCCAAAACGCTATCGTCACCGAGCTACAACCATTTGAAATTTTAAATAAGTAGTAGGAATTCCCTACTAATTTAAAGACCATTTAAAAAGAAACAGCTTTAAGTAGTTACTCAAAATGGCGAGATGCTGTATACATAGTCTAGCTCTTCTTAGAATTGAAGTGGTAGCTCTACCAACAGTCTCAGGATCAGCACGAATAGTTTCTGCGGCATCCATAATTCAAGCTACTAGTAAACTAGTACTTCTCGCTATGGCAGAATATAAATAACAAATGATCATTCACAGCCACCTGAACTTTTTAATAATAACAAAATCAACAGCCGAACTTAATACCTGCATTAGTGGGCTTATCTAAAACTTCAAATGCTTGTAGCTCAGTTACGATAGCGTTTTGGGTGTATGTTCATTAGACATTTTTTACTTGAAATTACCCCAACACACTCCCAAGCTATGGCAGTCACGTCGCGAGACATCCTGTATACAATGCTAATACCTTTCTCCGGTTTGCAAAAAATATTGCAAGAATATAACAGGGGTCAGTTTCAATGTTTCAACTTACCTCAGGTAACAACAGTTGTAACGAAAAATGGTTACAACTGACTCCAGCCATTATTTTTAAAAAATAATAATTTTTTATGCAGTGAACGTATATACTATTCTATTCTCTATAGTTAAAATTAAGTGATCAAGAAGACTTAAAGACGTGTGCTTAAGCACACCTTTTTCAAATTACTTGTTATGTTTTTATACTTTTAGCTTTAATAGATCAAAAGGAAATCTGATGATTTTATCGGAAAAAGGAAACGCTGTACAAATTTGCATATACGGCCTCCATCCTTAACACGGCATTACATTCCAGGAATCATTCATGGTATGATTAAGGAATAATTTTGCAATTAGTCGCTTAAAAAATACATAAATTTTCTCATTCCAAAACACAATACGAGCAAAGGCACTTTAGCAAACCGGACTGTCCTGTTTAAACCCCGATGGTTGGCGACCCTACTTCTTTCCCTTAAGGGTGATCGCGCTATCTCTATTAGTTTTCAAGATATTGGCAATGTTTCAACATCGTACTTTATTACTAGTAATTTTTTGCAATAAAATATAATTTCTTGGAATTCTTACACGTATTTAATATCGTCACACAGGCTTTGTATTTGAAGAGAACAGTTTATCATTGCAGACTGGGGTTCCCTATTCACATCTTCAATTGTTTTTTTTTTAGGAATTGATAAGTTTGTTTGAAATAATTAAAATGCACCAGATATTGTATTAGCGGACTTTGACAGTTAATAATAATAATAATAAATGCCTTTACTAACCCCCAAAACACATACAGTTATAAAAAACAATAGAAAAAAAACACATATTTTAGGACGCTAATAGGTGCGGGTTAAGGATAATTATTCCTTCTCTTCCACCCGGACCCTTCAACCAATAAATAAATACAAAAAAAATGTTAAATAACAAAAAAGTATATGAAACAAGCACGCATGACACCCGGCTCACCCCAACCGCCGCCCACAAAACAGAAACCAAGACACTAACCCGAAAACTCCAACTGCTCGCTCAACAAGGCTCTCTTATAAAGCACACGGAATCCCCTCAAACCACCCCCCAAAACACGATCCTGCAAAGAATTCCAGGTCTGACCCATGACGTACCGGTATGACCTGGTGCGGACAGCCGACATGCAGAGAGGTAACTCCATTATTGACCGATGTCTCAGGTTCAGATGGTGCACATCTGATCTGAAGCGAATCTTCTCGTGGAGGTAACGAGGGGATTTTAAAACAACAATCTTCACAATCATTGCGCCGCAGTGCAGTCTTCTCCTGTTTGCCATACTAAGCCACCCACTACGGACCAACCATGGGGAAACGTGTGCTCGTCCACGCAGACAGTAAATATAACGAATACAGGCGTTTTGTACTCTTTGGATCCGCAACACATCCGCCCCTACAATGCAGGGACCATACACGGTATCTGCAAAATTAAAATGCGATAACACCAGTGCATCGCAGAGAGTTCGCCTAGTGCCAATATTAAGCCAGCGCTGGTATCGATACAGCATTCTCAGGTTCATGTATGCCAACTGAATCTTTTTGGAGATGTGCGTACGGAAACGGAGGTCGCGTTCAAGATAAACCCCCAGGCTCTTCACGACTTCCACCAAAGGAATCACTCTCCCGTCAACATGCAAGTCAACAGCATTGCACAACCTTTGGCGACCAACAAGCAGCGCACACGACTTCTCAGGGTTAATAGTCAGCGAATGCGCAGTCGATGCAAGAGCAAGTGAGGCCAGATCTGAATTGATGCGATTGCATGCGTCAGCCGTATCACGGGGCGGAAACGACATGAACAGCTGGCAATCATCTGCATAAAAATGGCATTTACCCTGTCGAACAGCTTCACCCAGCTTTATACTGTACAAAACATACAAAAGGGGACCACAAATACTGCCCTGCACAACACCGGACCGCAAAGAACGACAGCGGGACACCCGACCGCCAACCCTCACGGACTGAACTCTATCCGACAAATACTGACAGAAAAAGCCAACTGCGTCATCGCTCAAACCCACGAAATGCAAAATAGACAACAGCAAACGATGGTCAACAGTGTCAAATGCCCTGGAATAGTCCAGCAGCACCAGCAGTGACAAGTTACCAACATCCGTGGCCTCGAGCAAGTCATCCACAACGTCGAGCAGTACAGTCTCGCAGCTGTGACCCGCACGAAATCCCGACTGCCGCGAAGGCAGCACACCCACATCATCCAGATAGCCACGCAACTGCGAGTCCACTATCCTCTCGAGGACCTTAGAGAGGGCAGGCAGCACACTAATTGGCCGGAGATCGCTAAAAGATTTAGGAGTCTTAACCTTAAGTACAGGAGTCACAACAGCCTCTCGGCAGCATGCCGGAAAAACAGACTCACTCAGGCAAACGTTAATGAGATGCACCACTATAGGAAGAACAGTTGGACAACACAGTTTTATAAATTGGATGCTTAATCCGTCCAAGCCCACTGCCCTGGAACGTATGCTATCCAGAGCGCTCAGCACCTCCTCGTCACTAGCGGACCGAAAACTAAATCTCTCCATCCCGTTTATCACAGTATTTGAGGAGTAAGAATCACATAAATTATGGTCAGGAGCGATCGCCGCAACGGAATCCACGAAGTGGTCATTTAGAGCATTTACGTCAGAAAAATCCTGCGGCAGAGGGCCCGACCCGATCGATCCCCGCATACGATAAAAGGACTTCCAGAGTTGAGAAGAGTCCGCCCCAGAAAACTCAGACACATAATAAGCCCGCTTTGCGGCTACGATTGCCGAATTGACAGCATTACGTAACCGAACGTAACCCGCTCTGTCTGCAATACTCCTGGTTCTATTAAATTTTTTCTGAGCTCTGTCTCGCAGAATCATCATATCGCGGACGGCAGGCGTTAGCCATGGCGACCGAGGGCGCGTTATCTTTACCTCTCGCTCAGGAACATGCCTGTCGAACAGCTGAAACATAAGAGAATTAAAATATTGGACCTTAGCATCTATTCCGTCAGTATATACTACATCATACCAAGGGAGACCTTCAAGATCTCTCCTAAAGTCCTCGTGATTAAAGAAAGAGTAGTCACGGAAAACCTTGATAAAGGGATATCTATTGGGGATGCTTAGGAATATCGTACAAAAAACCAAACTGTGATCAAATAATCCTACAACGTCCCTAACCCCAGATTCACACTCGCCCTGTCGCCAGACCGTAACTATAATATCCAAAAGAGTAGCACTATTATCCGTGACCCTAGTCGGCGCATCAATCAATTGCCGCAGGCCAAATGCCTGTATTGAAGCATTAAATTCTATAGCACGGTGATCAGTGTTCCTCAAAAGATCTATATTAATGTCTCCCAATAAAAATAATTCATTGCATGTTGGGAGGACTTCGGACATGGTGTCCTCCAGCACTCGTAAAAAATCTCCGCAGTTCTGACTTGGCGGACGGTAAACAACCCCTAGTACAAAAATAAAAGAATGGAACTTTAAAGAAAGCCAGAGCTGTTCAACACCATCAACCGTCTGCACCAGGTCAAATTTTAAATTATCACGGATATAAAAACCTACTCCGCCACCACGAGTGCCTCTATCACGTCGCACAAATCTGTAGCCGGTTACAAAAACAAAACTATCGGGAATATCCGGAGAGAGTCATGTCTCTGTGACAGCCAAAACCGCAAACTGCGAGGCAGCTAGGAGTTCCCGAACGTCGCCAAAATTTTTAACCAGCGACCGAACGTTGAGATGAGCCAGGGTACGACGACCATGCGCGCTCTCACCCAGGTTGTCGATACTCGACAAGCCACGATTCGCCGCGCTCACAAAATAAAATCAAACATAAATAAACTGAAGATATTCTACAACATAAGATGAAAAGCAAAATAAAAACGCCAATCATTACTCGAACGCCGAATGTGAAAAACTTAACTAAAGCAAATCTTAAGTAAACTGAAAAATTATCATAAACTAAACTACAAAAATCAACAAATTACGCCAATCATAGCCCAAACGCTAATTGTGAAAACTTAACTAAAGCAAAACTAAAATAAACGGAGAAATCATCATAAAGCAAACTACAAAAATTAATAAAAAATACACAAAAAACTCGCCTGGTACATTTACAGCCGGGTTGTTATACGGAGCGCAAAAAGCCAGCAAAGTTACTCCGTTTGACCATCCGCAACAACGGCATCCAAATCCCCCTGTCGACAGGGGGATTTGGACAGGTATTGTGTTTTATACAGTTCGACAGGTATTGTGTTTTATTATGTATGACGTTTTACAACATAATTTTTGACCAATTGGTTCTTCTAAATATCGTAATTCAACAATAAAAGGAATGTGAATAGAAATAATTGTGAATTTATGTATTCATGCATGTAAGTAACATTTAAAAAACCTCATTAACAACAACATAAATTAAAATGTACATATATTTTAAATTTTTCTCATACATTTTAAATGAAATTTTATCCCCTATTTTGTACCCCGAAACATAAAGTGGTTCGATTTGATTTCGTAAATTTGCCTCTCTTGTTGCATGGGCTTAGCGCATTTTTATTTCATTTATTAATTGCTAGGCCGAATTCACAAAATTCAATTCTCACCGATTTACATGAACCAAAATATCGTCGGGTTAAAGGTAAAAGTCACTAACTAACATCTAAAATAATTACGAAAATCTGACTTTAAGATGTATTACCAACAAATATAATGATATTTTCTGGATAATTAATGCGTTTTCGAGTACTTAGAACACTTATTGATCGCCTCCTTGTACAAGATGCGCATTTAGAAGCATTTGACTACAATTAATTCGTGTTTCAAGAAAATGTAACAAAATGTTAGTTAGTGACTTTTACCTTTAAGCCCACGATATAATCTCTGTCACCACGCAAATATGAAATAGCAATAATAAATACATACAGGGTGATTCAATTTCGAGGCTAACCATGGGGATCTCGCGTATTACGTATTTTAGTGCTGATCAATTATATGAAAAAAAATTTAACCTATCATTTTTCATTTTGAAGATATCCGCAAAAAAGCTGAAATGTTAAGATATCGTTTTTAATTCTTTATTCAAAACCAAATGTAGCTAGGCATTTGAAACAAAAACATTCCAGAGCTACTTTTTAACAAGGAATGCAGTGTCATTTTTTATTTTCAAATAACATCAAAGATGACGGGGTAACCATGGCCAACTTTTGTTTTTCTAATGGGCGCCATGTTGAATTTTGCAATTTTCCGATAGTCGTGTTTTCTTTCTTATTTTCGCAATGTATAACATGTTGGCATTATCTTTTAAAACAATGGTGTAATAATAAAAAAACTTTCTTCTTTTTCTCGTTTGTTGTGCTTATCAGTTATCAGGTACCCAAATGGAGCCTTGGCTACAGACCGCCGGACTCGTTGCCAAGCAACTTCAACAAAATGCACTTAAATCAGGCGGCGCGCTCAGAGTTGGGTTTGCCATTTAACCAAATTAACCTTAATTGAGGTTGATTGTGGATGCAAAATGCCATTTACCAATAACAAAAACAGTGATATGATAAGGGTTTATTATTGTTAGCATAGAAATGCAACAACAGCGAGTTAAAGATATCTAGAAAGGTATCCTGAACGACAACAACCCCATCGTACAATATTCCTAGAATTGGACAGAAATCATGGATCGTTTAGTAAACCGCGCATTTCTTATAATCCTCATGGAAAGGATGAAAACGATCAAAGAGATATTTTGGAAATGTTAAACGTAAGATTACCATAATTTGCTATGCCTCAACTTCTGGTGTTTAGATAAATGATAATCTTCGGATTTCTACGCGGGAAGTAGCCTCTAATTTGGCCGCAAAGTCGTGTTTGGAGAACATTAAAATCAAAGGAAAGCTGGTTAATCGACGGTAAGATATACAGGAGAAAGGTATTTGTCGGGCAATTCCGTCATACGAAGATCGAAGATCGAAGAAGCAACCGTAAAAGAAACAAAGAAAACAAACCCCACACATGTCAAACTTTGCATCCTGGGGATCACGACTTGTGGAATTTTGCACCTGGTTACTAAATAAAATAAACCCAGAACAAAATTTCTTAAATCACATTATTTGGTCGGATGAGTCGAAATTTACATTTACACAATTTTAGAATGTTTAACCGGAACAATGAGCATTATTGGGCGACAGAAAATCCTAGGCACAACAGACCAATGTGGCCACAGCAACGTTTTGGAATTAATGTTTGGATGGGAACCAGAACCGTTTAATTGGGCCACTCATGTTCCAGGAAAGTTTCAATGTAGAACGATATTTAAATCTTCTGCGCACCGAAGTGGCAGATTATTTTGACGATGTTGCGTTGGACCAAAGGAGAATATTGTGGTGGCAGCAAGATGGAGCACCGCCTCACAATGAGGCAGTTGTACGAAATTGGTAATGGTGGAGTGGTGGAATGGCCTGCTAGATCCTCTGATTTGATCTGGACTATTTTCTATGGGGAACTATGAAGGACGAGTTTATTACGATACTCCCAGAAATATCGAGGATCTGCGGTATCGAATAACAAATGCGGTCAATGATATTCCTGGAAGACAGTTAGAAGAGCATTATATGTAGAAAAGCGGGCACGGTTATGCCTTCAAGAAGATGGTGGCCTATTTAAACATTTACTAAAAGAATAAACTTTTTGTTTTAAACTTGCTGTTTTACAATTTAAACGTTGTTAATATCAACCCAAAGTACTCTTGGTCAGTCCAGCGGTCTGTAAGCAAACTCCAGTTGGGTAGCTGATAAGCACGACAAACTACGAGAAAAAGAAGAAAGCTTTTTATTATTACATCATTGTTTTAAAAAATAATGCCAACATGTTATACATTGCGGAAATGAGAGAATGGCGCTCATAAGAAAAACAAAAGTTGTCCATACCGCCATCTTTGATATTATTTCAAATTAAAAAATGATACTTCATTCCTTGTTAAAAAGTAGCTATAGAATGTTTTTGTTTCAAATGTATAGCTACATTTGGTTTTGAATAAAAATTTAATAACGATATCTTTTATGCGGATATCTACAAAATTAAAAATGATAGCTTAAATTTCTTTACAGATAATTGATCACACAAAAGTACGAATCTTTGCCAATTTTAAACATAGGCTCTATCTCCACTAATGATGGTAATAATAATGGTGAGCCTCGAAATTGAATCACATACTCAGTTTGTCAAAAATTGATAAATAGGTTTGTATTGGTTTGTCGATATAAGGAATCCTACAAAAGGAGACCGATGATTATAAAAGCAACAAAGAATGGTCGACTGGCGGCTCAAGGTTTTTCGTCATACACAGCGCCGAAACTGTGACAAAACATATGGGATTTACTTCTATCTGTTCTATATGTTACCGTGAAATACGATTACCGACAACCAAATTATGTTTATAGACGGGGTAGTTACTGCAATGAATTATTTGTTTGCATATGTTATTTTGGTAAAATAAGTTTAACAACAACAAAAAATTAATTATGTCAAAAGTTTATTGAAATAAATACTGATGCACACAATTCATTCAGACACTGTGTTCAATTCTGGCAGCCCAAGTGGAATTCCTTTTCTATTGTGACCAAAAGCTGCTAATATCACTTGTACAGCGGACTGAACCGTCTTATTGACATCACCTTCATTTCCCAAATTTGGATTGACTTCCACAAGGTCCATGGCTCCCAGCCTCCCCGTGTTATGGACAGTATGAGCTATATACATTCCTTCACGGAGTAACAGACCACCAGGTACTAAAAATACAATTAGGCTATTAGGGATTTCTAGCGGAAAAAAAAACGATAATGGTGTAGCATTATCCAGTTTCCTGTTGCAACATCCGGTTTGAACCTGAAGTAGGTGATATTGGTAAGTACACACAGAAAAGTAAATACTTCACCCAAAGCAATACCGCAAGAAAACTATACCGCAAGTAGATATTTTCTTAAGGTGAGAATAAAGGGATATGACTCAAGTATAAGACTCTTAAATGAAAAAAAAATTTTTCAAGCCAAGAAAATATTAACTTTCATTTAAAGCAATAGCCGCAAGCATATAATTTTCTCATGTTTTGAGAATATACTTCGCTGTGTGTACAAACTTGAGAAACAATACAGGGGAAGTAGGTCGTGTAAGATATCATATGATAGCTCTCTTAAAAGTAAATCCATTTTGTGTGAAACTTGTTTGTATCTACGTCCCTGAAGACAGCTAATGAAAAGCATAATATCATCAATTAGTAGGTACAAATCCAATGAAGAATAATAGATAATAGTTCAAAATAAACTAGTCTTCGTCCATTTTATATTATCTTAATTAACTAATATTAAAACAAGAAAGGATTCATATAAAACATTTATGATTCCTCACATGACCTACATCTTCCTTGTTGAGACTTAAGCTAATGACAATATCACATTCTTACAGTTCTCTCCAACATATTAACAAAAGGGTACAAAAGCTTCGGATAAAACTTATTTAGTTTTATAATCTAAAGTTGATACCAATAACATCAATTTTCAGTTCTAAGATATAAAACGATGCACCATTTATTACGAAAAGAAAACTGCTTAAAGCAGGCGGTTCTTGGTTTTCGGCAAGAGGAAGACGAACTGGAAAGGATTACTGCCGCAAGAAATTGGGTTGGGTTGCTCAAGTTTAACGCAAGGTTAACAAAAAAAATTCTATTCGGAAAGTCGTTAATTGCAGTTTACATCAGAAACAATTGCTAAACATTGTTGATTTTTAGTAATGTCAGTTTTAAGCCAATATAACTGGTCAGTGTTTGATTCATCGGCCTTGGTACGTTAGAACCAGAAATGTTGAAATAAAATCGAGTTGGGAAAGTTAAGTATTTATTTATGAACTTTAGTCAATTAAATATTCCCGTTTTAACATCCAATATTTTTGACATATTTCTCAGTTAGACTTACCAGCAGTTCCTGTACTGGGAGCTTCAGATGGATCCAAAGAGTCAATATCAAAACTCAAATGGAGCGACCTATCGTTGTGTGGGTCAATTTTTGACAACGCCTGCGACACCACATGGTCGATGCCATACTTTTGGATGTCGAAGATGTCGTATGCAACGACACCAAACTTACTGAGTATCCATTTCTCGTATGGATCGACAGACCTGAGGCCAAAGTATGCCACGTTGCTTAGTGATATACATGGCTCGTGCCAATCCATACTCGGTAATTTGCCCCAGTATTTTCGTAGCTCTTTGGCAAGCAATGCCATTGGCATGCCGTGCATACTTCCGGATCCTGACGTGTAATTTGTGTTGATGTCAGCGTGAGCGTCAACCCACAGAACAGCGACATTATCCTTGGCCTTACAGTGACCACTGATTGTACCCAACGCTAAAAATACGGAATAAATAATTATATAAATAAACAGTTTATTCAAGAGACAAAAGCGGATTGTCAGGAATATTCATTGACAGCTAGAAATTTATTTCATGAGAGAAAGACAATTGAAAATTGCTAAATATTGATTTCTCTTGGGATTGTGGGGTTTGTGAATGGAAATTTCATTAACGTTTCCGATTGATGCAGACACAAAAGTTTCCTATCACGTAAGGTTTTTGAAAAACTTTAATGCAAAATGTCATGTTTACTTGAAACCATAGTTTCTGTAAGTTTATATCCAAATCGCAAATTTGGACCCAATCTTTCTTAACTCAACATTAACCCAACATTTACGTGATTTTCTATTGAGCCCAGGTTCGTATTCAACGCAAATATATCTATCGAAAACGCCTATGCATTTCCATTCCCAAAATCCACGTTTCACAATTTCCAATTGTCCGCTTTTCGAGAATTTTCTCATGTAAGACCACAAATAACATCACTGAATTCAGAATTAAATCCTCTACAGTCTACACTATTTTGGTGAAAAAAAAATTACCATCACATATAACAAAGGTATAAGCCTATGTAAAATAAGGCAGCTAGGGGGTTCTGTTACTGTACTAATAAGTGTTCACAATTTCAATTACTCGCCCCATTTGTTTGATTTATGAATTATCAACTTATCCGTAATGTCACGTTGACTAGAAAAGGTCAGAACAAATTAAGATGGGTGGTCGGCAAAGTGACGTCGCTACCGCAAATTCCCGCAATCGGACCAAAATTCCTGATTTGGCAAGACTGTTTGCCAACTGAACGCACCGAGTTCATATATACAAACTCTGAGATCTAAACTCGGTTCGTGGTTTAAACAGGCATTGAAAAAACCCAGTCTTGCAAAATTAGCAACAGTTCTCAAGATCTACAATAAATCATGGTTATTCATTAATTACTTTAATTGTATCTCAAAACTGTGTTAGATAACCCCTATCAACACTGCATTTCAAATAAACAGGGTGATTCACCCATAAACGAATATAGACGAAAGATTATGGGCTAGGCGTAGCCTAAAATTCTAGATCAAAAATGCAAAATAACTTTTATCGATCGGCTTCCGAAATATCTGACTTTAAAGTATTTTGAACGTGGTAAATTAAATACGGAAAGATTTATTTATGATTCTGTAGTGTAATTGTCATTGGACGATAGTTTATTCGACATTTACACTTACTGTAAAAACAATAATTATTTTGAAGTGTAATCGAAACAAACGCCGATCGGAAAATAAGTTAGCAATTACTGTTTACTTATAATTTGACGGTGAATCTACCTTATTTTTCGCTTTTTTTCCTGGAGTTTTGAACCAGCCTCTTTTTTTGTGGTATTTTCATAGACGGTATTTTTTATCACTATAGTACATTTTATATTTTCGCCCATACATAAGTTCACTCGAATGGCACCCTATTTCCCCTACTTTCGCGCTTTACATGCACACTATTAATGACAAAATGGTCGCAGTGAAAAAAATTGCGAAGGCCTACTCAGGAAAAAAACGACGACACCATTTTCTCGGCTCAAAATAAACAACCCAAACAAGCCGAACGCATAAGTTATGATTATCGATTGCCGCCAAATTCAAATTAATAAAAATATCTACTGGACTTACCTATGGAGTGATCACCACCTAAAGTGAGGCAAATCTGGCCTTCATTGATAATACATTCCACGGTTATGGCTAAGTTTTTGTTACAACAGACCACATGATCATAGTGGTTCATGTTCGAAACGCTATTGGAACTGCCTTTGGTACACTTATACTGCAGTTTCCCATAATCCTTCACTTTAACATTATCTAAAATTTCAATTGAACCATTAGAGCGAAAAAAAAATGAACACAAAACACTTACGTATCTCACCGAGTAAATCTATTAAATTTGCGTCTCTTAATACGTCCGGTCCTCTGCTAACTCCTGCCCTTTTCTGACCTTTTTCAAAGGGCACATCCAAGACCCCAACGTTAATAATTTTACTTGCATTGTGTGCATTTCGGATGAAACTAGAGAGAGGTTGGCAAACTTTATTGAGAATCGGCATAGTATAGTCACTATTCAAAATTAAAAATACTCCTATCTAAGCGTATTTATCTAGCACTGGTCTTCCACGGTTCAGTGGTAACTTGACATTGATGAAGTTTATCGTAAAATATCGTATTTATTATCAATTTGATGACCAAAACACAGCCCATTATTCTTTAATCATTTTTACAAATGCCTACCAAATATTATAAGATATTCGTGCGACACAATACATAATTTAATAATATAAATAATGATTATTACCGTGTTATTATTATTTAATCACAATTTAAAAACAATTATTGTAACAGAATATACACTAACACTATATTATGACCTTTTATACTGCTAATGATGATTTAAATACTATATAGTTTCATTTTGAGATAACTGATTATTTCCTACGTTAATATAAATTAACAATAAATTTTAACAAGCTGATTTCACCAAACAAATGACATTCAGGCCAATTCTGTAACGCAGTCGTTACGTAGAAAGTTGCTACGTAGCCACTACGTAAAAAGTCGTTACGTAGCAAGTTGCTACGTAGCCACTACGTAAACGACTTTCGTTAACCACCGTGTTAACGACTTTAATACTATTTCGTATTCTATATTGACAGAATTAACCACTTGTTAAGTTTAACAACAGTGGTTAACTGTTGATGGTCATGCGTATTCAGTACAACACATTCAATTAGGTGATCAGTACCATATAATTACCGTTCGATGTGGTGTGTTACAGAGAAGTTAAAAGTACGCAAATTAATAATGAATATGAGTATTGGCGAGAGTAGAATTACACAACAGCCGTATTTATGCCGTCAATGGCAATGTTATTGACAGAAATAAAGTTCTTATTCGACGCACTCAACTCCGTTTACGGAAATAGGCAACGTCGAAGAATTGTAGAATCCATTTATAATTTTTCGTACGTTAAGTTAAGTTAAGTGGGTGTAAACGATACTTTATTCTTCAGAGACTCGCGTGTGAATGCATTTCTGAATTGTGAGGATAGGTTATTCGGATAGAACCACAAGTTTCAATTGAAGGGGTTAATTAATTCGTCAACTGGTTAAATTCTACTACTTGTGGTGAAAAGTTTTAAAGGTTCTCTACTTTATTGGATACTAATTTAAATTGTTAACAATTAAAAAAATTTAACTTTTTTTTCTTTTTAAAATTCAATTTAATTTTTTAACAATTTAATAGTCGACGAATAAAAAATTGTAATGTCTAACTTTTTTTTACTTCTATAGGTATACAACCTGACACAACCTAGGTAAAAACCAAAGCAAGTATCCACTAACTTCCTTCTATCAATTATTAGGTAACCTCTAAATTAAAAATATAAATTAAATCAAAATATCAACTTATTTAATAGTATAAACAAAATCAATCACCTTTCATGTAAATCTTCTATTTCATTTACTACTTGTTTATTTACGATACATAATATACCATAAAACAAACATTTCGTTTTTATTTTAAGGTTAAAGACTTGAAGAGTGTTTAGCAGCACCTGCCTATCGGTTGCTACGTAGTTCGTAGTCACTCAGTTCGCCACTTAACTGGTGGAAAACTATTTAACCACAGAATACCATTTTATATTTTAACAACATTGCTAAGAAATTTAACCACTTGCTACGTAACAACTGCGTTACAGAATGTCCTGATTTTTTCAAATCCAGACAGAATTGAGTTTTAATAGATTTATATATATTAGATTTAAGGAGTATTAATTTGAATTCAGTTCTCACCTTAAACCAAAATCAAACTGCATTTTCAAATTCACTGGAAATTTAGATTACATTGTGTATTGTGTATGAAAAGTAGACTATTACATGTCAAAATGGCAGATGTCACATCGTTACGTGTCACCCGGGGATCCGACACGGAAAGTGTTGGTTTTCAATGGCGTCCACAAATTACATTGGAGCCTGGCGCCCTTAAAAGCTACCCCTAAGGTCCACATTTGTGTTGTTTGCATTTTACAGCAAAACGCTCACAAATTTGTAATTTTACCTTCTGTACAAAAATAGTATTTTAAAATTCGGCACAAAAATGGTATTTACCACTTTTTCACAGAAACAGGGTCCAAACAACGAGCTAATTTGCTAATTTAACCCACGATCGCGGGAATAAGTTTATGAATTCCCAAAAATAGAGACAGATGTTTTGATGAATATTTAATACAAAACTATAATAATAATATAATGCATTGACGGAATTAGCGAAAGGAAATGTTGATATTGGAATACCTTGTATTACGGACCCTGGAGCGGCCGCTGAGGTTATATTTATATGTATAGTGTGGAGATTAATCAGCAAACTCCTATATTGGGGCGCTTGCAGTTTAAGGACTACGGTATTTGAGAAATAGTGGAATATGGCTTTCTGCAGATAACGATTTTTTTTTTGTACGGAAGTTAAAACTGGAAACTCGTGACCGTTTTTCGGTAACATCCGAAAAACCGCAAACGTGCACGTGAGGGGAGTTTTTGAGGGTACCGGCTCTAATAAAATTTGTGGTCGCCATGAAATATTGAAACTCAACACTTTCCGCGTCGGATCCCAAAAGGGCAACTGTATTGGATTTATTTCTCTTATTTTTGCTAATCTGTTGTACCTACCTAATTGGTTGGATTGATCAATTTATCAATTATCTATAATGAAATTTAATCTTTTTTTGTTTTGAAGATATAAAATAAACACTAAAGTATTAAATTATTAACTCAAATTCCAATTGAACTATTGGTAAGAGCTTGTTGTAAACACTGCCAGTGTGTTGATGACTTTATTAAATATATTTGCCAGTTGTCTTTCAATGTTTTTCCATTGCTGTAGTGCATACTGGTATTCTTATGTTGACTAAATCTCCTTTTTAAGCTTCTACCTGTTTGTCCTATGTAGGTTTTTTGTAGACATGGATCTTGTGGATCTTTGTAGACATGGAACGAATATTACTACTTGCAAGAAGAGTTGCCTTGCGTCTGAACGTATCTAGTAAAACTGCTTGGCGTATTATGAGATCAATCTCAGTATGTTGGCGAAGTGAAACCTGGGAGTTGCAACTCCCTGCTTTCATTTTGCCTAGCTCGACCTAACCTAAGTACATAGTTGGGTCGAGCTAGGCGATTCATCACCATTGACAAACATTGGCCACATACTATACATTAGACATCGCTTGTTTTCAATATTAATAATATGACATAAAAAACATATGAATAAATTTATTTCATCAAATTTTTTTTCTATGAAATTAAATGCGTTGGCAGCAAAAACACCGCCTTTGTGTTCATTAGGAACACAACGAAAAATAGCCATTATTTAATTAACTTATGAATTTAATTCTTTTTTTTAATTAATTTTAGAGGGGAAGCGAGAGCCTTTCGAGGTACAACCTGGAGCATCAACAAATGGAGCATGAGAGAACAACGTTCTAAGTAACATGTTATCGTGGAATATATGATTAAGTGGCATCCTACTCAAGCTGTCGTTGATGGAAAATCCCAAATATTATCTAATTTGATCAAAAATAATTATTGTTAGATCTTGAAACTGCCATAAAACGCCAACAAATTTCAATGAAATGTCCACAAATTTTAATAATCAAAGCAGATACTCGAAAGGAATATTGATATTATATTATCTAAATTCTATCTTTCTAAAAAGAAATCACTAAAATTGCAATTTGTTATAAATTTATACCATTTTGTCATAATCAATGCGAACGGTAGTATATCAGTTTTATTTATCTTCATTAAATTTAATTTAAATATAATTGCTTTAGCTTCAGCTGCTAGAAATACCAATGGTAGAATAGTAGAGATTGGATATTTTATTTTTAATGTTTATTATATTTCCACATGTTTAGTATATATCAATCCATATAATTTAACTATTTCCAAAATGGGAATAATATAAATAACATGTTCAATTTGATGTGTTTTTGATTAACACTCAAGTTGCAGTTGCAGCAATGTCATTGATTTTCCAACGACACATTTAAATCAATAAATAGAAATGGTGTAATGACCCTATACCTGGTGACCCAGGCCATAGGTACTCCAATTTACTTTTTTTGTTTATAAAGCTGGACGAATAAAATTTGGGAAAGTGTTAATAGATAAAAAAAAATGCCATTCGTTGTGTGATATTTTCAATCAGGAGGACATTCTGAACACAAAAACATATCGATCGTCAATTTTTATCACCAAGGCAACGCAAAAATAACTTTTGTGTATTAATCTACGTGGCTAGGAATTGGTGAAAATAGCCGAAAATTGTCAAATAAACACTAACTAAATCGATTTTGGCCTCCAGTGCATTACTGGCGCCCTCCAGCGTGATTTAATTGGCTTCTGGCCGGTGTCATTGTTTTCACGGGTACCCAATGGCCCGACCTTGATTATTCGATAGAAAACATCTTTCCGATTACAATGATGATGTACAAGTCAAAGTCACTCAATGAACTACTCGAAGGAAGTACCATTCAACGTCATTTTCACGCTACGATTGATTATCAGCAAAATATAAAGAATTCGGTACCATTGTGTCGGAAAATGTTTTTCCTCGAATAATCAGGGTACTTGCTTCGAGTGTCGTTTGTGTGACTTTGACTTGTACGCTGACTTTGATCATTAGGTCAATATTTTTTTCGATATCCTTGCTTCTAACATTATTTGTACGCTACGAATTTCAACAAAATATCAAGTATTTGGTATCATTGTAATCGGAAAGATGTTTTCTATCGAATAATCACGGTGTGGCCATTGAGAACCCGTAAAAAAATGATTCACCAATAATCAATTAAATCACGCTAGAGGGCGCCAGTAATGCAATGTCGGCCAAAGTCGATTTAGTTAGTGTTTATTTGACAATTTTCGACTATTATCACCAAGTCATATCCACCTAGATTAATAAACAAAAAAGTTATTTTTACGTTGCCCGGGTGATAAACATTGACGATCGATACGTTTTTGTATTCAGAATGTCATCCTGATTGAAAATATCACACAAAGAATATAGGGTGCCATTTAAAATTTCAATGATGACGTCATTTCCGGAAAAACCGGAAGTCATATTAACCTCAAGAGTATCCCAAACAAGAGCATTTTTTGTCTATTAACACTTTCCCAAATTTCATTTGTCCAGCTTTATAAACAAAAAATTAAACGGGAGTACCTATATGCCGTGGGTTCCCCGATATACCGGCTGTGTATAAATTGGCGGAAACGCTACACATGGCGATGATCTTAGCATAATTCTGAGTGGACAATCTATAATCTAAAATGTTGTACCATGAGTCTTCACAAGATCTCCAATGTCATGATATCCCATCTCTTGATTGGTGTTATTTGAAATCTATTGATGGAGAAGCTGCTGATAGAAAAGAAGCTGCTAGAATAAAGAACAATTTTGAAGATTCTTGTTCGCAGGTATTATCTTTCTGCCTAGAGAGTTTGTTTTTTAATTGGGGTTTTTCGTTAATTTTGTCATAAGAATAAATAAAACATTGTAGAACCATAATTATAATGTTGGCATTTGTTCCTTTTGACAGATGCATAATAGAATTAAGTAATATGACTTATCTGTACTAATTTCGTGTCAACTCTACCGTTCTACCGTGATTATTACTACAGTTTTCATTAGATATTGTATCTATCGTTATATTTTTCGTTCGTTCAACATACGTTTAATGAGTCTATCGATATGTATATGGTATGCGGTTACTGTAATGGAAATGCTAACAGACCAGAGCAAGAGATTATCGTGTGCGTTTTAGAACCCGGAAGCATTTGACACCAAACGTATTTTGAAGGTTGGACCAACGTGCTAAGAAAACAGGTTCGTTTGTCTGCATGAAAAGCATGAAAAGCCCTCCGTTAGAAAGGGAAATTTGCTGTAGCATTAAATGTCCCCAGCAACAAAAAACGTTCATTTTGGTTTACAAATTTTGCACCATAATTTTAAATAGAATTCGTGATTCGTGATTTCTTGAGACGTATTATTTGAAGTGATGAGTGCACGTTTTCAAGGGATGACGCATCTAATACAATATTCACCATTGGGCTGATGAAAATCCGCCGGAATTTTATGAATATGGTCACCAAATAAGGGTTTCGGTTAATGTTTGGATGGGCATAATAAATAACAGGGTTGTTGGGCCAATTTACCTATCAATTCGGCTTAATGCCGATGAATACCTTTATCTTTTGGAATAGGTTATTGATAACATTCTATTGAACATCGGCCCAACATGATGTACATGCTCTGTAAGACATAGATTAGATGAACATTTCCCATACAGATGGATCGGTCAAAGCGGTAACATTTTATGCAGTGGCGTGCGGTCCAAACGTGCAGAGCTTGCAGTGCACACCCTAAGATTTAGGAAAAAAGAAAGAAGAATATTAAAAATAGTCCAGCCAAAAAATGACATATTGTGTATGTATGTAATAATATGTAAATAATAATAATATGTACATAATATGTACATAATATGTAAGTTATGTAATGTTAATACCGACATATTAAGTAATATTTCTTTGTAGTGATAGGTTAAAGTAATTTAAACCACATGGTGTTAATAACTCCGCTGAATTTGCCCGGACCAATCACACCATATCATTGCTACTTGCTAGAGCCGAGCGCTCCCGTCCCGACCGACACCCGCCTTTGCGACTACTGCCATGTCGTGCAACCAAAACCGCTGCACCAGACGGTGCAATTTGGGTTAAAATCGGCGAATTCAGGAATCATAGCAGCTTTATACGTATGTAAATAATGCATGTACTACCGCAAACTCTACCACTGATAAAATAAAAATATATTCTAGAGAATTAACACAGAACACACTAATTTATTTGTCCGCTGTCCGATCTTTACAACCAACCGATACGCAGACAGTGCGTATAGGAGGTACACGCAACAATATCGCTCTAGCGTGTAGCGGCTAGGGGCCCACGGACGAACGTCAAAGAATTGCTAATGTCCATGGCACAAACACGCCGCTACTGAGTTGTAGCCGTAAACACAACAATGCACCAACATGGCTGCGCCCATACCTCATCCAGCCGCGCAGCCCTCTAGGTTGCACATTCTAGGTTGTATTCAATTCTGTGGGGGCATTCAAGAATTGTCAAAATAACATTTTGGAATGTTAGGACTTGGAAGACATGGAACAACATTCTGTTTCGTGTGTCTTTCGATCAAGTTAACTGTAGGAGACTACTTACTCGTCCAAGTATTATTATCAGTCACTTTCTCGGAAACTAGAAGGCGTTTTGTTGAGATTTATACCTTGATTGATAGCTATTGAAACAGAGTAGTTTTATACGACCAAGAATTTGACTTATCATACAAATGAATTTGATGCCCCCAACCCACCCCCACAGTGCCCTGAAAACTACCCTTAAATGAAAAAATGTAGATTCTTCAGAAAATTTACCCTTCTAATTATTTCATTCTCTTTTTTTCTCATAGAAGTCATTATTATAAGTCTAGTGGGATGCCTATAAACATTTGTCAGTTAATTTCCATTTGTTTAAACAAATTTTTAGGTGTTTAAATAATTCGTTTTTCTCGAAAATCTGTCTGAATTCTGCTTTCTGAGTTCGAAATGGCAGTTTATTATCTTAGAGTGACATTATTCATTAATTCCTCCTATTGTTTAAACAATAAATTATTATTCATTTTCAACTATTTTCTAATTATGGTAGAAAATTTAATATTTTTAAAAGAAATGTAACTCCCCAATTTACCGAAAAAAGTATTTTAAATAAATTAAATTTTTTCGAATAAATGATACGAAACGAATAATATTTTACTTAATAATGATTTGAACCAGGTCCTAGGTCCCTGGTTCAAATCCAGGTTGTGGCTGTAATTTTTAATTTATTTTAAAATTTACATACCACCTGTATATCACCATTATGCATTTGAATAATATTTTATTATTTAAACAATGGAAATTATGTCAAAATATAAATGATGTCACTTGACAATAACAGTTGACCAGACCGATCTAAAAAAATGAATGTTAGGAGAATTGCAAAGAAATTGTTTAAACAAACGCAATTTTTTTAAACAAATATGGGTTTATTAGCTAATAACATAGGCAAGATACCTCGAACATGAAATTTATAAGGTAATTTCACAAAAAGCCTGACTTCTACCATAACTAGAACAACAGTTGAAAATTAATAATCATTCATAGTTTAAACAATAGGAAGAATTTGTTTAATGAATAATGTCACTCTAAGATAATAAACTGCCATTTCGAACTCAGAAAACAGATGTCCGACGGAGTTTCGAGAAAAGCGAATTATTTAAACAAATCGAATTTGTTTAAACAAATGGAAATTACATGACAAATGTTTATAAACATTCAACTACACTTATAGTAATGATTTCTATGAGAGAAAAAGAGAACGAAGTGAGTAGAACGGTAAATTTTCTGAAGAATGTACATTTTTCATTTAAGCGTAGTTTTCAGGGCACTGTGGGGGTGGGTTGGGGGCGTCAAAGCCATATGTATAATAGCTCAAATTCTCCATTGGAAAGTCCTCTACAAGTCCTATAACTTTAATCTTAAGTTTTCCTAAACCCCGAAGAATTATTCGAAAAATACAAAAAAATGTCGTTTTCCCATGCATCTTCTTGTTGTAAATTTGATGCATCGATAGGCACCATTAAAAATAAAAATTTCGAAGAAAAAATAAATACGTGTCCACTTTTATTTTGATTTGGAAACGATTTGGGGGATCGTTGCTTTCTATCATGACAAAAATTTTTGCAATGCATTTTTGAACCACCCTAGTGTCCATATATGACTTCATAATTAGCTTTTACTATAAAAATCGTTATAATTAAAAAATATCTCGAAAATTGTTAACATTTGGATCATTCATTTGGGGTGACTTAACTTGCAAATGACCTCTACTATAACGTGCTTAGAGGTGAATGTTTACTCACCAATAACCGTGTATGTAACTATTGACAATAAAAAATAAAAATGCAAATAATACAATATTATATTGGTAAATTAATATACCAAACAAACAAAAATATTCTCTTGTATGTATATACTTAGAACTTACGTTATAAGTAAATAGATTTTTAACACAAGATATTGATTATTAACACAAGATACATATTGCAAAAGAATATAAAAACAAATTACAAAATATAAACAGAAAATAAAACTGTATGTATTCATTAATATATATTATAATAAAATATCTAAAAAATCGCCGTTGATGGATAAAACCAAGTACATACGATTTCGTTTATCAAGCGATTCTCGTACCTAAGGCAACTGGTACATAGAGGGCAGAATCGCTTGAAAACCAGTTTCACTTTACTTGGTTTTTAACGATCACTGACGAAATGATGAAATGAAAATAAATAATAACAATAATAATGCAATCAAGTCATCAAGTAAGAATAAGTTTACCTAATGAGAAGGAAGGATGTGATTGCGTATTCTGGCATAATAAGTCACATCATGTATAATTGTGCTAAGTGCTGGTCTCATGACAGGATGTACTTGATACTTTTACGGCATTTTGTTTTAGTTGTCGTTAATGTATAAAACGCCGACTCGCATAAATAAGTAGTAACAAATGGCCGAAAAACTCCTATGGCTAAAGCTAATAAGGTTAAAAATTCTGATTTAACAAAAGTTAAAAAAGGTTGACAATCATTAAAATTTTGGAAAATTGCGCCAGCTGTTCTACGTCCATCTAACAAAATACGAAATCTTCGCGGACCCTGTTGTAACAATACCTAACATAAGCCAAAAGATGTGCGAAGTTTGTGATCCCAGTCGATTCATCCACCTGAATTGCAAATTTTTAACTAATTTTTATTCTTATAATAAGCTGGGTTTCTTGCTGGTTTTTGCTAATTACCAAAATTCGTCTAATCACCGTATCATTTGACATGAGATTTTTTCTTAATACGTCTGCATATTTTTTCCCGTGGATAATTAATTCAGTCATTTTAATCGCAACTGGTAGAAATAATTGTTCACCGATAGTGTAAGGATTTTTAGCAGTTGCGATTAGGTAAGCTGCTTCATACAATGCAACCAACAAGTGTATTAAAAAGAGCGATTAATGATCGAGACTGTTTAACGCACGAGCGATTAGCGAGCGCGTTAATTGTCGAGATCATTAATCGCCGTTTAATATTCGAGTTGGTCACAAAAATTTTTCGTCGATCGTATTCTTCTGGCGGCGTCTACATAGATTTTATTCGTCGATGTCCTTTGTGTTATATGACCATTTATGTAAATTGCCACTGACAGGTCTGGGCTGTGTGCCTGGGTAACGGAATGTTTTGATTGGGTGGGTTTATTTTACGTATGTTCGATTGGCTATAATGAAGTCGTTTGATTGGCTATAACAAATCATGCATTACTAGAAATCATGCATTAATAGAAATCGTGCATTTATAGAGCTTTTTCATAAATGATTTTCGATTCAGTAAACATACTCTTAAATAAACGATCCACGGAAAAGTATTTTTTATCAACATGGGTTTCAAGACATTGTTGTTTTTTTGAGGACTGCAACAGCTTTTCAGAATTTGTCGCAATCCCTCGAGGTGTCGCGACCCACGCTTTAAAAAGCCCTGCTATGTATTAATTTATTGTACAATGCAAAAAAAACTAATAAACTGGCAACCAAAGACTCCACATTACATTAGTAAATAAATTTGGTTCAAAATATCAAACAACCCAAATTATTGTAGTTTGTAAAATACTTTTAAAAAAATTAATTCGTTGTGATCGAACCCTATAAATAGTTTGAAATAAAAGCTTAAACATTGAAAAGACCCTGGTGCAGGTTAAATTCCGCATCCTGTGTGCCTTATTCATGATTGTTATTGTTATTATTATTTATTATTATAAGTATTATGGATTGTCAACTTACCTGCCGTTGTTGGTGCAGCAAAATATACAATGCAAGAAACAAATAGCAACGGCAATAGTCAATTTCATTTTCCCGAATAATACTTTCTTGGTAAATGCGAGCATATTTATACCTGAATAGTTTTAATAGCGTATGTAATTAGTGGCAACTTCCTTGTATACTAATATAATTAGCTCTTTAATTTACTTACTTATCTACTACACTTATTTAGCCCATAAAAATAAAATTTGGCTATTATAATTTTAGAGATTATTTAGTACATTTCACTGGGAGTGCTCGTAGTAAAAGAACTCGGCAGTAAATAGAAAATTAATTTAAAATAATCTGAGGAATGATAATATCGGACAATAACTCCAAAATATTTGCATTATTTAAAGTTGTCGGTATGGTTCGCATTACTCCTGAAATATGTAAACGACTGCTGGACAGCGACGTAAAAGTAAAATAACAAATAACGATAATTTATTAGTTTGAACTATTTATTATTAATTCCTAGTCTCCACGTTTATTTCACAAACAGCGTCAAAGTAATCGGAGACAATTTTCGGCGATTATTCCGACCGCAAAGGATATTATCCGAGTTTTGGTTTATAATTTCTGACCGCTAAAGTGAGGTCCTATCCGGTCTATTACCTAATACAGAAATTTTTATGGGAAAATCTAGTTTGCGAGGCGAGATTTTTTTTTCGATTTTTGCTTAAGTAGGTTGAAATGTTGAGTGTCCCCAAGACTGATAGAATAGAAGACTACGTACTGCGCAGGTCATTTCTGTCATCTCATTTCTGAGCGAGTTTGACAGCTGATTGCTATGATGTCACACTATACCAAACCAAACAACATACCTTGCCAACACCTTGACAACATACAAAATACAAATCATAACAAAATACATTAGTTCAATCCTACCACTAAAATCGTCAGTTTCTAACTTGGGTACCTACTAGAGCAGAAAGTAGTTCTTTACCTCACGTAAGTCATAGAAACGCGTGAGTGAAAAATTTTTTCACTCACGCGTTTCCATGACATTCGCCCCACTAGTTTTCAACGTTTACATTTAGATACTAAATGATTCCTGTGTTATTTCACTGGGAGTAAATTATATGTGGCCGTATTAGCATCTCCTAAAATATCGTCTTTAAGCTCCATATTAACTGATATAAAGCTTTTCACAAACGATGAACGTCAGTCATAAACACTTTGACACTTGTAGTTTGTCTATATCAACCGGATGACAACGTCATAAACTTTCACCTACGTCGACAGATATCAAAATTAACTAATTTTAATAACGTTATTTCTTTAAATTTAGTGGCAGGATAGAACAAAACTATACAGCAAACGTGAGAAACCACTTCACTCATGTCTTCCCGTGGTTTCTTCACTTGTACTGTAATATACTATTAAGTTCGCAATCACATTCGCAATAGATTTGAAAATGGTTTGAAAATGAAAATAAAACATCAAAATGCACCCTTTTTTATCTGATGCCGGCGTTCTAAAAAAAGTGGATAATTTTTTGCCGGCAAAAGAATAATTTTAACCATACGATCGCACAGTGGCTAAACTCGCAAAAAGTTGGCCAAAATTCTAAAACTTGGTGTATAAGTGTTTTCAGGTCGCTGATTACGAATTTAAACTCTAAATTGCGAAAAACAAAATGGCGCGCCCAACATGGGTCCCAATATTTAATTTTGGAGGTTTTGAGGACTAGTAGTCATAATTTAAATATGTACTGCAAATTTTTTAAAACAATATAAAAGATCCAATATTAAACCAATACAAAACCTTTTTATTCACCTCAAACGTTGTTTGCATGGGGTATGAGGTTGCTCTTCACCAATAAATCATCGTCGTTGACGATAAAATTATTACAATTTAGTTTCGCAATTGCTTTCACCGATCTTTTTTCATATAAACTAACTAAATATTACTATGTTTAATGTTTCACATCAATGTTGACAAAATATATACGAGTTTGGTATTTGGCTTTAATAGCCATTCTGGTATGACGTAGATGCGCAGAACGAAACGATTTTGGTAGGCTGATGTGCGTAATCTTTGGTTTTATCATTCTTGGAGTGTACCTCGAGAAACATCAGAAAATTTGTGTAATTTGTCAGTTGTCAAGCGACCGTTGTTGACAGTCGCGACAGCGCGTTGCGGAGCCAGATTTCAGTTCGGTGTGCACAGAAAAGACGTTCAAACGGATAATAACATAAAAATATGGTGCGAATGGCTCTAGTTGTAAACCGTTGGCCTACTGACTAGGAGGTCCGGGGTTCACACCCAGGACCAGCTGAAAATTCGTCTGCCGTCTTTCGGTAGAGACGAAAAACCGTGGGGCCCGGCAACCAGTTTGAACACCACCCGAATAAGTTGTCCGAATAAGTAGTAGGGGAAAAGTTCAAAGGGCCAATTGTGGCCTAGGAAGGAGCTACTTTATATCTATTTTTCAGGACAAAGGACTCAAACATACATATGTAAGTTATATAATTTCACGGCCGGAATCATTTAGAAAATAAATTGCTTCCGGGTTATGCCGTGTGTCAACATTCGTAAATGCTGACGTTTCGCGAACCATGTTGCTCGCTTCTTCAGAGCTAACTGAATACTTGTACTTTACCGTGTCCCTTATTTTTTCGAAGTTTTTTTTTATTTTTAACGCATAGGTTCTAATTTTTGTTTATTCTATTATAAAACACTCACAAAACAAATTTACGTCAGTCGAAGTTTACAAGTTAGGCCGGCCACTCACTGAACACGGATACTTGCGATGCGCATTTACTTGCGGTTTTAAGTGGCACATCCAATGTAAAAGATCGTGCGTTGAAGAAAAACCCGTTTATTCGCACAATAATCGCAACTATTCAGCAAGTGATATTGCACTGTCAATTCGGGCGGGAACACCACTACTCCCAGCTAAGGCTATGCGCTCATTGGACGCGGACAGTTGCGAATATCGTGAGAATAACCGCTTTTTCTTCAACACCCGATCATTTACATTGGATGTCCCATTTAAAATCGCAAGTAAATGCACATCGGAACAATAGACGTTCAGTGGGCGGCCGGCTTAAGTTGCATTGATGTTTCAAACTTTCAAGGCAAGTCGGCACGGGTTAATAAACTCCGAGTGACGTAAAATGTATTTTGCGAGTGTTTAATAGAATAAACACAATTAGAACATATGCGTTAAAAAATAAAAAACTTTAAAAAAATAAGAGACCCTAATGTACATACATACATGCACAATAGGTGTTCCAAAAAACGGACTTTTCCCTAGGGGGCAACAATTGTATTTCTTGTCCTTTTTTTTCTTGTCTAATTTGTTAACTAATTTTCAATTACCTAAAACCTATAATAATAATAATTAGTGTTGCAAACTGTTTTTAAATTTATAATATATAAACACAGCAAAGAGGTTTTTGGTACAGCAATGTATGTATTGGGTTTCTATTAATACATTAATAATAACTAACTAATAAGTCATAATGTTTTTCTGCTGCTATCTGGATACTGCGATCGATAGTTTTGTGCAACTTGAAGCAAGTAGCAAGCTTTAGTTCTTCATCCCTGGCAATCAAACTGTTATACCTCTTCCAGACTCTCGTGAGACATAGCGAGAGACCGCGAATCGGGAGTGTGTGGATGCCACATTTACCCAAATTCGCTAACATTCGAGTTGCCAGAAGTCTCTACGGGTGCAGTTAGTCGGATAAAAATCACGCGTTCGGCGAGTGGCTCGCTTCTTTTCTACGCATTCGCTTCGATCCATTCAATGTGGATTTTTGACGCGGCTCGAGCAGTTTTGTGTCTACCCGAAGGTATTATTTACGAGAGGGGCCTGATTTATGACATCAAACACGTGCGGTTAAGGGGCATCGAGCATGAATGCACCCGAAAAGTAGGTAACGAATGGAATAGTTATTTAGTATGGAAATAAAAAGATTAAAAGATATTGAACACAATAAATTTATGTGCAAAATGCCAATAGTTTATATTGATATAAAATTGAATATCTGATAGTATTTTTTTCTCTATTTGTGAGGTCCCTATAACTATAATTTGTCAGGAAAAAAATCACATACGCAAAGTTAAAATGGAAAATATGCCAGATAATGATATTTATTTCTGTATTATTAAAGAAATGCAAATGCATATCAATAAATTAACCATCCGTATTATAAGATTACTAATAAAAATTAAAATTAACAGCAATATTAAATCAATAATTAATTAAAACTAAACAATATATTATTTATTTATCTCTTTCAAATAAATCTTATCAGTTCCAAGTTATTCCAGTCTTATTTTTCTATGATGTCTGAATCTATTGTATCGTTTTGGTACAGTTTTTTGATTACTTGGGCCAGCTGAGAACTACCTGGTAAGTAGGTATAATTTTACCCTCATTCATGGGGAATGTCGAACAGGTGTTTCTCGTACATTGGGGAAAACAATATTTATTCACTGTCGACAGACATTCAACAGTCATTCTTGTTTTATCTTTCCCGACGATCGCAAATTACGACTGCGATCTACATAGGGCAATTACTAAGTTATTGATTGATAATATCGTTGTTACATACCAGTATACAGGATTGGTCAAAATATCCGGAGCACCTAAATAATTGACCAACCGTAAACATTTTCAAAAAAATCAAACATAAGTTGTTTGATTTTAAACAAGCTATCGTCTAAATATGTTTGCAGAGTGCTTATTTTATTATGGAAACTGGCAACCTTTCCGTCTTCTAATAGAACACATTTATTTATATTTTATAATTAAGATTAATTCCATGAATTTTTTGTAAGAATAATTTTTATACAATGCATCATTTTTTAGTTATAAGCAATTAATCAAAACTCATAAACTTTTATTTTAACTAAACGGATAAACAATAACAGAACAATAAAATAGAAAAATAAAATTAAATGTTAATTAAATGTTCAAGCACCAAATTAAAATAAATTTGTGTATGTATGTGGGAAAAAATTCAGTTTCAAAGTTCAGGAGTTTTAATTAATTGATGATAACTAAAAATGATGCATATCATAAAAAATGGTTCCTACAAAAAATTCTTAGAAATAATCTTAGAATTAAAAAATCTGATGTGGCCAGGCACATGACTTTATCATACTAGGTATATATAAAATTAATAGTTTAGCTGCATGAGATTCTATTTGATCGAGATCGGCTATGTCTGCATTAAAACAAAACTAGTAGAACTAGAGAGATATGTCGATTAAAGCTGCGTTCGGATATTGTACTCCGTTGACACCGGGTACACCATCCAAATGACACTTTCGTGTTATTGGGTGTAAAAAGTGTAACGATGTGCAATATCCGAACGTACCTTATATTGACGTATATTTGACGGTATTGTGGAAATGTTAGCGTTTGACACTATCTACTGTCATTAGAATCATATCTGACATACAATCTGACATATCCTGGCTACAAGTTTTAATGCAGTACAACCGAGCTCGATGAAATAGAATGCAGCTCATGCAGCTAAACTATTGATTGTACCAAAAAATGTCATAGTCATAAATTATTCAGAATTTCCTCCACTTTAATTTATTATTTAAGTATTTCGACGAAATTCCAGAAATAGCGGCTTATTTGCAAAATCTTTCAAAAATGCTAAGATCAAACCTCCAGTTCCTTTGGACCCTCTTCAACAGAAAGCTTTTCAGCTCTAACTTTGGTTATGAAACTTCTAAATATGAAGTTTTGTCCCGATGCCTTTAGTAGTTTCTCCGGAATCACACACACACACACACGCACGCACGCACGCACGCACGCACGCACGCACGCACGCACGCACGCACGCACGCACGCACGCACGCACGCACGCACGCACGCACGCACGCACGCACGCACGCACGCACGCACGCACGCACACACACACAGACACTTTTTTGTACCTTGGTCAAAAAAGACATATTTCCGCTAAAATCTCGAAACATTTTTTTGGCACGATTACAATACTCTACTGCGTATGATAAAGTAAAAATTTAAAAATATACAGTTTTGTTCAATTTGAAAAAGGAAATGTTACCAAATTTCGATAGCTAGTTTAAAACAAACAAAAATGTTTTTTTCTTTATTTTTTACGGTTGGAGAGTTATTTAGTTGTAATTTTAACTAACTCTGTATAGATGCACTATAATATTAGATTTATAACGCAATACATTATACAAAATAATAAAATATGAATTATGCAAATATATAATTTTGTTTTATGGAAAATCGTATTACTATGTCTTATATTAAATAGGATGTCTTATGTTAAATATGATATCTAATATAAATGATCAGAATAAGAAGTCAATAGCATTTATTAATATATTAATTATGAATTAATAATAACCACAATTTCAATGAAAGTATGCACACAGTATACGCTGAGGCAGCGGCTCCTTCATCGACGTCCATTGTAAGTCACCCGCAGATGAACAGAAAATGCACGAGCCGAACGCCGAGAATGTGGACGGCCTTCTTTGACCGCTATGTCTCACCCAGCCTCGCCGAACTTTTCGCCGATTTATTTGGGCTGAGTCTGGAGCTAGCATTAAAGTCGGAGATTACTTTCACTCCTCTCTCGGCAATATCATTAATGACTTTCAAATTTTTGACAACGTTCAATCCTTTTCTATAGTCATTGTTTTCCATCCACTTTGATGGGTTCATATCTTAAAATGAAGTGGATATTCCAAACCTTCGAAAGCAGTTGAGTGCTTGTTTGGAAATAGAATCATCAATTTCCTTCTCCACTAACTCAGGCGCGTGTTTTGCCTGTAGTCGTTTCGGCTCGCAGTTGAAGTCGCGAGTTAAAGCGTTTACCATTGCTCTTTTTCTCATTGCTGGAATGTCTTCATCAAAAAAGGCAAGCGCAGCGCTTTCTGGTATAAGGTACCATAAATGTCCACTCAGTTCCAGTACAAGTCTGGAAATTCGTTGATCCCGCTTTTCATGCCTTTTTCACGTTTTTCATCAGTGGAAGATCCTGATTTGGTGCATTAGCAAGTGGTGCGCTAAACTAAACTTAAATTTCATACAACATACATTTCAACAAGGTATAGGCAGAGGTCTCGGCATTACTGGTATTCACACTGGGACAACGTGTGTTCTTTCCTTAAACATAAATATTTTTAATATATGGCTTTAGGGCTTTAGCCATCCATCTTGCTTGTTGCATTGCTCCAGGGACTCGAAAAGACACGCCACGTGGTGGTGTTCGTCCAAGGAAAATGACCACAAGTTCCAAAAACTCTCGATAATCCTCCCTGCAGTGTTTGTTCGGATGTTGTTTGTCAGCATAATGCAAGAGTTCATTGAAAGTCCGAGGGGGAATTCTTGACAATCGGGTCTTCTAGACCAGCGGTCGCCAACCGGTGGTCCGCAGACCCCTAGGGGCTGCGGACAAGCACATTTTGGGGGTCCGTGGAGAAAAAACCTTATATGCAGAATTCATTATAACATCATTATTGTCAATAACGTATCCAAAATGCTTATCTAATAATGAACAAATAATATTATATATCAAAATAAGTTATTTTGTCTTCTCATACATGAAATAAAAGTATATTGTCCTTTTATCTTTTTATCTAAGACAGGTGAATTTTCTATCAATTTCTGTAATTGGTATTGGATACATGGGCGTATCCAGCTCAAATCGGAAGGGGGCAGTTTTCTAAATTTCGCTTGGTGTATTGGTAAGGTGACCAGAATTTGATTGATGCAAAGCGGGACATAAGCGGGGGGGGGGGGGATTCAGAGTGGGGCACTACTTGAGTAGATTTAATAAATTTGAGTATTGAGTAGGTGAGTAAAAGTAATACTCTGGAGTATTCTACTCAAACCGATTTGAGTAGATTTACTCAGAGTACGCATCTACTCAAATCGATTTGAGTATTTTACTCAGAGTACTACATCTACTGAAACCGATTTGAGTAGATTTACTCAGAGTACGCATCTACTCAAATCTATTTGAGTAATTTACTCAGAGTACTACATCTACTCAAACCGATTTGAGTAGATTTACTCAGAGTACGCATCTACTCAAAACGATTTGAGTATTTTACTCAGAGTACTACATCTACTGAAACCGATTTGAGTAGATTTACTCAGAGTACGCATCTACTCAAATCTATTTGAGTAATTTACTCAGAGTACTACATCTACTCAAACCGATTTGAGTAGATTTACTCAGAGTACGCATCTACTCAAAACGATTTGAGTATTATACTCAGAGTATAGATGCGTACTTTGAGTAAAATGCTCAAAACGATTTGAGGATTTTCCTGAGTACTACATCTAATCAAACCATTGTGTGTACTGCGTACTGTGTTTTGGCTTGTTTCTGAATGCATACTTTCTTGTGATCTTTAAGAGATCTTTTCTGACGGGCGCGTTTTCGAAGGGTCGGGTATTTGCAATTTTTGTCGCTAGCGACACAAAATACCTAATATCTAGTCGTGTAGGAATCTAGGTGACTCACTGCAAATCGCTTATCTAATAAGCGTGTCATTGTGGATTCAACTTTGTTTGATTTATACACGACTTTTTTTATTATTATCATTATTGTTATTATTATTTTTTTGTCGCAAATCGGTCTCCAGCGTGCCAGCACCCTTAGGGTCGTGTTTTTAAAGCGCTTGTTTCATTACACGCGTATTTCTGATGCGCTTTTTTCCGACGCGCGTGGTGTCTGATGCCTTTTGTCACGTTTATGACGCGCGTTTTCTGTAGAGCGTGCTTTCTGTATTGCGTGTTTTCTGACGGGCTTGTTTTATGACACGCGTTTTCTGAAGCGTGTATTTTCTGGAGCATGTTTCTGGAGCGTAAGTTTTCTTACACGCTTTTTTTTACCCGCATTTTCTGAAGAACGCTTTTTCACGCGCGTCTTTTTTTTTTGACCCGCGTTTTCTGAAGCGCATCACTTATGACGCGCGTGTTTTTCTTATGTGCGTTTTCTATCGCACGTGTTTCCTAAAACGCGTGTTTTCTGAACTGCGTTTTATGCCGCGCGTTTTTCATAAGAACGTGCTTAGAAAAATCACACGCGTCACAAAAATCTAGTTTATAGTAGCCTTAGCAGCAGGACCAAATCATAAACAACGCAGGTTTCGCGGCGATCGCCATCGGGTTGGGAATAAGATGTACCGCCGGCGCGCACCGGTCGATGCCGCGACACAAATATCTTCATATCGCCGCATGGCTCGGTAAAGGTTACGCGGCAGACCCGGCAAATGCACTCAGCACCTATCACTCCGACACGGTGGAACTTCGTTGCTTCAATACAGTAGTACTATACTCATTTCATATTGAGTACAGTACTCAGTACTCAAAATTTTGAAATTTGGTATTGAGTAGATACTCAATACTCTTTTTTTTTTTCGGTGAGTACTGAGTATCTACTCAATACTCAAATTATAAAATTTTGAGTAGTGAGTAGATACTTAATACTCACCGAACAAAAAAATGAATATTGAGTATCAACTCAGTACTCAACATTTTAAAACTTGAGTATTGAGTAGATACTCAGTACTCACGGGAAAAAAAATGAGTATTGACTATCTACTCTGTAATATATTATAGAATATTTTGTTATGTTTAAACCCTATTGTATAGGCAACCATATTTCCATGTATAGTTATCAGAAAAACTAGTTTCGATATATGTACAGAATATATTGTCGTGTATGTACAGAATAGTTGGAACCACCAATAAAGTAAGATGTTAAGTTGACTCCGAGTTTTAATTAGTAACAAGTTGTTACATACTCAGTACTCAAAATTAAACAAAAATGAGTATTGAGTAATCTATTCAATACTCTACTCAAGAGTAGAATTTGCCCCACACTGGGGGTACACAGATATAATTTTACAGTTTTTGTGATGCTGATCAAAACATAATTATTTTACACCAAACACTGTAGACATTCTTTGTTTTACCATATTTATTTCAATTATATAAATGTTTGTGATGATTTTTTAAAATAAAATTGTAAATTTAATGCATATCTTATTTTTTCGATTCTTTTTTCAATTGTTTATGTATTTGTGTGATATATTAGGTCCATAAAGGCAACCTTAGATCAACTTTATGATATCTCATTTGAAACTTTTTAAATTTTTATATTCCAAAACGATTGTTGATACATTGTAATGTATATTTATTTAGCTTTATTCAATCTTTTAAATAATTCGTGTTGAAATTTTAACCCTTTTCCTTACCATAATTTCGTCAAATATGCGGTTTTTGTACAAAATAGATTTAGTAAATATGTAAATACACGTTCATCCAGAAATAAATATATTGTTGTCTCTAATGAAGTAACTTATTTATTTGAATTATACAATATTTTGCCTTAGTGTAAGTTTGACTATTAAGGAAACACCTTATTTCTAAATTTGTGGTGGAGGTATGACGAAAGACTAATAAATATTTTATGTTTCATGAAGATGGTAAACGAATGTTCTAATTTCCTGGTTTTAAATAATACAACAACATTTGCCAAGTTGGGAGGAACGGTCTAAAAACCAACGCTAATTCGTTTTATCAGATTCCATTACAGACAAAAATAAACAAATCAAAAATTAAAATATCAAAGCTAGAAAAAAGTTAAAAAACATATCACTGCAATTTTAATTGGAATTTGATCTATGACTGGAAAACTATTATATAGAAATCAATAAATTGTTTGTTCATGGGTACAATATTATAACCGTAGTTTCTTCAACTTTGACCAAGTACACAATGCATAGAAACAAGAAGCAGCTGACTATTTTTCTTGACCTGTTGATACAGTTCCGCACGACAGATTGATCGAAAAGTTAGAGCTATACGGTGTCTGAATGTAAAAAAAAAAACATTTTGTGGCATTTAGCCCTATACAAAGAAAACCGACCAAACTTTGATTCACTGCTTGTTCGTAGAAGAGATTGTCAGATTGAAAAAAAATTTCATTGAAAGGGTCAATTTAACATTGGCGCAGAAGTTCATCTCTTATATTGGATTAAAATTTTATAACCTTGTGCCCGATCTGATCAAGAGCATTCAAAGTGGTAAATTTTTTTCAAAGAGAGTTTGCGATTGAAAATGCAGTCGTTCTGAAAGATCTTTTAAATTAGAGGCATTTTAAAAGTTTTAATTTATACATAAAATTTATATAAAAAATTTAATCAGCAATACGTTTTAATTTATGTTCATTCTTTTGTATTTTTGCTGTATTTTTCTTACTTTTCTGTTATAGTTTTTCCCGTTTAGTTTTGCTGTATATTTCTTACTTTTCTTTTATAGTTTTTCCCATTTAGTAAATACGTATTTACTCACCTCGCACACAAGAAAATCTTGCCTAGACGAGCATGTTTTTCTGTTTGTAATATTTGTGTTTATATGTTTGGAATAAATAAATTTGAATTTGAAGACCCTTCCTTCCAAGCCGGTCACAGATGTAAATTATACTATAAATTAATAACATCACAGTTTAATAAAATACTTGAATAAACACATAAATAATAAACTTCTTTATTAACAAGGAAAATAAATGTCACAGACACAAAAAGAAAACAATAAAGCTCAAATTTATTAATAATCAATATATTTTACACAATTCGCATAAAATAAAAATCACTAAAAAATAAAAAAAATTGATCCACAAACAAAAGTGTATGTGTTTATAGGTATATTACTTATTTGACTCACTATCTAAACAACAAAGACAAAAATCTCAACAAATTGATATCCTAACAACTGGCAGACTAGTTCCTCATTTCTCTTTATTTAAGGCATGTATAAACTCCTCCAGCTTCTCCTGAATCTGTCGTACACGTTCTGAAAGAAAAATATAACAATTAAAAAATAAAATATATGGAAGAATTCTCGTCATACTTAAGTCTTCTGCTAAAGTCACCCTTCTACCAGTAAGTAATTTTATTTTCTTCTCAGAATCTTGACTAAAATCTTCCAGTACTTCCTTGATCTCTTTATCTAACCTCCTCGCTTCTCTATTCATTATTTGCTGCCGTAAAGCGTTTGCAGTCACCTTCATCATCTGCTGAATTCGATGGAAGAGCACCACGTCACCGCAGTCGACATCCATTTGCTGGTGGTACATGTAGAATGCCTTTCGACAGTCATACGCCCTGCCTAAAGCCTGCTTTAAAAAGTGCTGCCTGTATACAGGATGCCACACTTCTCGGATGAATTCGCTATCGACGTCTACACTAGACCTCTGGAGGTTTTTCCTTATTGTCGTCAACTCGTCAAAACTCAAGATTGGAGGATGTTTCTGTAATGAATTGTAAGCAATTTTCAATTTGTTTTTTAAATTATTTTTTATGTTCTCGGCAATACATGTGTAATATTGATTAATGAGTGCCACAAGTAATTTGATTTGATCTTTGCGTTTATATATAGGTTGATCCGCTTTCTTTTCTTGTTTAAAAATAAAATAAATAAATTTGGGTCAAGTTAACAGTTTTTGACATGGATAAAATTTGGTGTACATCCAGTTTTTCAATTATGGGAATGCAAAATGTCAAAAATTGTAACATGTGCTGTTTATCTGGAGAAGCTTAATAGAAAATGCTGAAAAATGACACAATCCACATCTCTAGCTCGATTAGCAGAGCCAAAATCACGGTTTAAAATATAACTAATGAGCGATTTTTAAAATTTTGCATTCCCACGCTACAATGGGCTGACAAAGAAACAATTTGGTATTTTTGTGGAAGGAAAAATGTATAGTTGTCACTTTGTGTCACTATAAGTGTCATAGTATTATATTACAAATATTTGTTTGCAACTCTAATCCAGCATAAAATGTTTCATATGATGTATAATCTTTAAAAACTCTGCATGTCAAATCAGAAACAAACAATATTCGGCTCTGTATGACTGTCAAATAAATGTTTGTGAATCGTCATACTCAGTTTTTAAATATAAGCGACGGTAAGCGACGGTAGCTTTTTCGGCGACAAAATGGGACACCTGTATAAAATTTATATAAAAACTGGCATTGATAAAAAGTCTTTGCCAACTGGCATTGATAAAAGTCTTTGCCTCAAATCATGTTTTCAGAACGCGATTAAAATAAATTCCTAAATCGGCAAAATTGTTATCAACCAATCTCAAACAAATGTATAAAATACGCAAAACTAATATAACCACAAAATGTAAAAACCTCACATACAAGTAATTTTACGTTGAATTTAAATAATAAATTTTGTATCAAATTGTGCTTTGTTCTTGTTCTTCTGAAGCTAGAAGAAATAAAGAGTTATATAAACAGATAACTATAACTATGTACTACCAAAAGTAAACCGAAAAATTCCGTAATGACATGTGCGGTAATTAAATTCTGTTACTACTGTAGTAGCTATACTGCAATATTATGCATTGAGGTCATTTCTGTTTGTGAAAAGATGGAAAATGTTGAGTTTCTTGAATCTATTGCTTTCTTATAGCATTTAGCCTTCATAGATCAACAGATCAATCCATTAAAAAAAATACTATTTTGATTTTTGTTCCTGATAAGTATTGAGTTCTACACTCTTAGTACCTGATTTCAAGCAAAGAAGTGAACGTACTCGGTTAGGCAATCTACCCGGATCGGGGATCCACCGCATCGGCGATCCACCCGCATCGGCGATCTACCCGCATCGGCGATCCACCGGCATCGGCGATCTACCCGGATCGGCGATCAACACGGATCGGCGATCTACCGATGCGGCGATCTAGCCGGAGCGGCAAACTACCAGAATCGGCGTTTCAAAATTGTTTTGGTAACTTTCAGTAACCTCAAAAACTCAATACGAACGCCGGGTAAAAGGTACAGATATTACTCTTTGGAGTTGGATATCAGTATAGACTATTTTTAGGGAATTGGTGTTCTTATCCAAAATCAGATTTTCAGATCAGACGAACGATTATTCAAAAAAATTAACACTCCGATACACATCAAACAAATGGATTCTCATAGACACCCCTGAAAACTCACCTCGTCCGAATGCAAAATTTTATCCAACTCGGATTTAACGGAATTACATTTGTGCTGGTAATCGTTGACATACTGCCAGTAAAACCACCGTTCCTTCCAAGAGGGACCCAGCATCTCCTTCAGGAGCATCTCATTCTGCTTCAGTTTGTCCTTTACGCTCGACTCGAGGAATTTAACGGCAGAGTCCCAATCGCGTTTATCGCTGACAGTGCGGTCCTCCAGCGTGTTCAACTGGATGACCCGGAGCATCTCCGAAGCCTTGTCCTCCCACTTGTGCCTCTGCATCGCGTCGGTAACGACGGACGTCTTCAGCTGGTCGAATATGTCGTCGTGGTCTTGCGCCTGCGCTGCCTTCTGCATAAACCTCTGGAACTCCTCCTGGAGTGTTTCCCAGCCAGATTCAACAGCTCTCGTGGGAAGCCCTTGTTCCGTCCACTGCTTCAGTTTGATGTCTACCGCTGTGTGGAACGTAGCTATGCCGAGAAACAAAAAAAAATACTTTCATTATAATCGTAATCGTATCAGTATTATAATATCATAATACAGGTTCAAATAATAAGACTTTTTTTATTCTTCTTTGTTTCCGTGTTATCTAAAGGGCCATTTACACGCTCCGTCTTTTTACTACGTCTAGTTTGCGCAGGCAAAACGTAGCGATTGCCATGTGTTTACACGCTACGTCCTTTTGATAATTTTACTTGTGCAAACTACATTTTTTCGTTGTTACTTGTTGTGTTGGAAACCAGCGTCTATTTATAAACTGTGAACGATGAGTTGCATCCCTGAAGAAATATTAAAATTATCACTTTTAGCGGCTTGTATTTATAAGAAAAACAAACAAAAAACTTTAAAAGAGGGCTAAGGACTGTTTGGTCTTAAAATGGTTATTAAAAAGACATCATATTCACATGTCAAATTACTCCGAGAATTACGTACCTACGCAGAATGATTACAAGCGTAATTTACCGCGTAAATTACCGAATTAATTACCGTAATTAATGGTAATTTACCGATTTTTAATTACCATAATTTACGACGTAAATTACCGATGGTAATTTACCGTCAACTTAAATTACCGTTAGTAATTTACCGACAATTTTAATTACCGTTGGTAATTTACCGGAATTTATAAATAAATTTCAAAGACCTTCCATCAGTAGACGCATGAATGCGCCCCACCCCACCTCAGCAGTCGACAAGTGCACTATTGTTTGCGTTTGCCTGGGAAGTACGTACCTAACAAAACAAAAAAGTTAACACATCCATCGCCTGTAAACGTTATATTTGTACTATTCCAAATAATCTGACATTAATTGAGAAAATACAGAACTAATATTTTGTATTTAATGAATAGAGAAGTGGAAAGCCCCTTCGCCAATAGCGACCAAT
This sequence comes from Aphodius sticticus, assembly GCA_963966075.1. Lineage (NCBI taxonomy): Eukaryota > Metazoa > Arthropoda > Insecta > Coleoptera > Scarabaeidae > Aphodius > Aphodius sticticus. Next base: position 51,426,156 of record OZ014508.1, on the reverse strand, counting down.
CCAACAAATCCGATAATGCAGCTCTGAAATCAGAAGCCATTTATTGTCAGAATTCACTTTTTAATAAATATGCCAGTGTTAGAAAAATGACAAAGGACAAAAAACCCTCTGTGAACCGGAGAGTTATTTTGTGAATGTGGACAGAATTAAATTGTTTATTGTCTACTATTATTTTCTGTTTGATTTTCCTGTTTTTGTAGTAGTGCAATAAAATAGTATTTATATGTAGTCTTTGCTTTGGTTTTAGTACTATCAAATCAGGGAAAAGATCAGAGATAGCTAGTTATCACAAAATAATAATTTAAGGTTACCATTATAACAAACATTATAATTAACATTAGTAGTAATAGTAACTTACAGTGATCTGTTTAATTTAACATTTTGAATTTTTAATTACCCGGTAATTTAAATCAACGTAATTTAACATTTTGAATTTTTAATTACCCGGTAATTTAAACAGGCGTAATTTACCATTTTGAATTTTTAATTACCCGGTAGTTTAAACCAACGTAATTTACCATTTTGAATATTTAATTACCCGGTAATTTAAACAGGCGTAATTTACCATTTTGAATTTTTAATTACCCGGTAATTTAAACTAGCGTAATTTACCATTTTGAATTTTTAATTACCCGGTAATTTACGCCATCGTAATTTACCATTTTTAATTTTTAATTACGTGGTAATTTAATATTTGAAATTAATAATTTTAATTTCAACGGTAATTTACGAAAAAAATTAATTACCGTAATTTAACATCCCTGATTTTGAAGCATACAGAAAGTTGTTCTTCATCACTATTTGGTCAGCCAAAAATTATAACTAACCGCATCAATTAAAAAAGACGACCAAAAGTAAAAAATAAATGGTATGAAAGACGAATTCAGCAAATTCGGCCATATTAACTAAATAATGACTTCAATTAATACAGTACCACGTACGTACGTAAATATTTGTCAGTTTGACTTTTTGTTTGACATTCAGCACATGCTCTGTGACCAATCAAAGTGTTCGTCATTAGTTTACGGCAGGTTCATTCGATCGCTAAATAAATTTGATCGTTAAGCGTATTTATCCGGTCGGTAACGTTAACGACAGGTGAATAGACACATTTTTACCATTTATCTTGTCGTTTAGATGACGAACAGTTTCACGATAGGTGAATATATCGGCCCTTAGAGTTATAAAGTGTGTGGGAGTTTGTAGTATATGTTTGTATTATATTTTTTTTGAGTGGTGATTATATAGTTTCCAGTTATAATACTTATAAACAGATTAGTAGGTTAGGTTGTAAATAACTCGTTTGATGCTCGTTTGTGTGACGTGTGACAAATACATATATTTTCTGCCCACAATACAAAATTTACTAATCATGTTGGAATAATGTGTCGCTCATCCCATTCTCGAAGGAGTTATTCGAAAAAGAAGGGCACAAATTCACGAAGTGCGGCATCAAAACTAAGGTGGGCAAGATTTCAAGAGGTTTTACAGTATGTTTTATTTTATACAAATAGGTATGCTATAAATTAAAATATTATTATTTTAGATATGGTGATGTACAGCCGAACTCTCCAGAACCGTTGTCACTGGATACTGTGGAAGATTCTGCTGCGGAGATGCCAGAAAGCAGTGTGAATTTGACTATTGATAACCCGTTGGGAGCAAACGACGATGTTGAAATGTTTGTTTCTTATTATACACACATGCATATCACTGGAAACGGTGGAAGATAACTGTGACCCTTCCGAAGTGAATAAGAAGTCTTTGTTAAATATGTTGTACAGTTTCTGCGGAGAATAGTGTCAATAAGTGTCAAGTTTTTGCCCTTTTTCCACAAAGTTCGTCATGACTTTTCAGTCTGTTAACATGTATAATAGACAGTAAACGTTCATCTGTTATACGTATGATGGACTGTTCTACTATTCCCCGCGGAAACTATATGTGATGTATGATTTGATGATGTATGATAATTTACATACAGGTGTCCCAGTTGTTTCCTACAAAATTATTTTTAGTAGTAATTGTCATACTGAGTAAAAAGTTTCATATGAGTTTCGTATTTATTAAAATAATTCATATACAGTAGAGCGTCGATAATTCGAACTAATTGGGACCGAGGGTGGTTCGGATTATCAAATTGCTCGGATTATCAAATATCGAGTGTTGGATACAAGCTATAAAACAAAAGCAATATATGTTTGTAAAAAGGAATCGACAAAAATACCTCGGTGACTCGGTGATTTATTGTTTTATTATTTATTTTTGGGGCGTTCGGATTAGGGAACGTTCGGATTATCGACGCTCTACTGTATATACGTGAGTTGTACAGTTATTGCCTAAACCCTAGTTCCTCCTTCTAAAACCGTCAGGTAAGTATATTATGAAGTACATTAATACAACAAAATACCTACTACACAAAGAATATTAATCAAATTTTACAAAACAAATTGCAATGAATATATAAGATTCAAATATTTTTTAAAATTTTGCATTCTTCTAATTATAACATGGTCAAAATAGTACATAAGAAGTAGTAACAATGTTACAATTAAATATATTACATTATTTGCATTTAACAATGACAAAGAAATTTGTTATAGACATGTTGCAGATATATTTACTTGTTTAGTGGGTTCCAAAATTTAGCAAATAATATAATTTATACTAATATAATATTTATTTTTTAGCAAGTAGCATGCATTCTGTTTGAACGTGGGTTGAGCATACTACGTACGAGAAATCGAATAGATTTACCCATTAATTAAACTAACTGGAAACCATAGTAATTTTCAAATACAGGAAACCAATTAAGTTGTCTTCCATATGTGGATATATGTAATTTGCAAATATAAATAATATATTATTGATAATATATTTATAATATAAGATATATACCTATATTAAATATATTATTGCTTTCTATTTGTATAAATATTGAAACTGGAGTCGTTTTGAGTTTTCCAGTTGATGATATAGTACTTTCACAATCGACATATCGACATATAAATCAAAAAGCTCATAGCTTAACTATATGAATCCTCATAAATTATACAATAGGTTAAACCGAATATCTGCTTAAATTTTGACATGACCGGAATACCCTATTGGGCAGCAACAACATGGACGCGAAGGCCATTGGTTGCTGAGTTCAAGCGCTTAAGCGGCTTAAACAGGCAGAACGCGCCCAATACCTGCCACGCTTCCTAGTCAATATACCCTACCACAGTAGTAGTGTTCGATTGCTGGCCGCGATCTTTTTCAACTGAGCGCGTTCTGTTCTTTTTGATCGCAAATTTGAAATACTTGCTTCCTATTGGTGGAATCAGTTTTGCTCAGACGTCAAACGAGCAATCGAACTGCACTTTAGCCAACTGAGCGCGAATCAGATTGAACAGAACTAAGCGCGGCCAGCAATCGAACACTACTAATATATGTGGGAGGGGGTATAAACATCGGTGTCCGAGGATTTTTAAAATAACCAACCGTTTCAGAGATTTTTTTACTTGCGCGCTCACGTCATCGTGAAGAATTATTCCCTCCTTTCTACTCTTATCTCGCTGGCCTCGATATTGTTATGTCCGTTGACATTTGACAAAAGCTAACCTAAAAGTTAAAACCCGCAGCGACATGGACGAAACGAAGCTAATTACTCTTGTAGAAAAATGTAGTTGTATCTATAATAAATGGTCGAGAGACTTTAAGAATATCGAATTAAAAGACAAATCGTGGTTACAAATAGCAACTGCTATGAATGAATCAGGTAAGCTTCCGTACATAGTATTGTTATGATTTTGAACGTTTGAACTATGTTTTTAGTCGAAAATTGCCAGAGAGTCTGGAGAAATTTGCGAGACAGATATACAAGAGAAAAACGTAGTATAAAAAATATATCGTCTGATGGACTTGAAACTATTGAGCCTGCATGGAGCTTATATAATAGATTCCAATTTTTAGATCCATACATTAAAGAAAGAAAGTAAATACACATCTAGATACATGTCACTCGCTCTGAAGAAGGGACCTTATGACAAAAATTATCAGTATTGCGATTTCATATTCATATTGCGGTTTCGGAACCTCCAAATCATCCTCTCTCATGACAAGCCGTCTCAAATCATAAACATTTGATTACAAAAAAATAATTAAATAGAACCAACTCTTCACAATTAAAAATTCAATAAATGCAGCGTGGCCACACTTTTGTATTACAGCATGTACAAACACCGGGCAGGCCAAACATTTGACATGGTGGAGGTAGAAGAAAGGTACTTGTTTGTTTTTAAAGGGATCGATGGACCATGTTCAAACTCTGGACAGGCCAGAAGTTTGACATGGTAGAGGATAGGGTGGAGACCTGAAAGAGAGGAAAGGAAACAAGCATTTGCTAAATACTGATTTTATTATAAAATTGGTTGAGTATATATAGTAAGGATTATCATAACACATTTCTTTAGTATGCGACCAAAGATTATTGCTGAACTTGCACAAAGTAAATTTGGTCACATATAATTAGGACGGCATAATACTTGCGTATGTGTATGACATTACAACACAATGTCAAGTTTACAATGATTGGAAATTAGGATGAATAAGTTTGTAATTAAAAGAAATATACTTTTGGTTAATATGAGATTAAACAAGCAGGTATTATCCTTTTTTTTTAGAAAATGAATAGGATAATCAAGTCACCACATCACATCTTAAAAAAAATCAGTAAATTGAAGGGTTTATTGGCATTGTTTGATACCTTCCATAAAGCAATGTGTGAAGTTCAACATTATGAGGAGAAAAATATTGTGATAAATCTATCAACTGGTCCAGCTAGGTTTTTTTAACCAGGCGTGTGTCAATCTTTCTCCAGCGTTTGATAATAAGGCGACATCAGTTCACACAGTGTCATAGTTCTTTTGTTTATAATGTTAAAGATCATGGTTCAAGCATTCATGTCAACCTACTTACACAATTCTATCACATATAATTATTTATTGGGAGGGTATGATGCTTTTTTGACCTTTTAGGCTATCGTTTTCAAAAATGTGATGTAACAGAATTATTTAAGTAAGCAGAAATGAAAGCTTAAACTTTAGATTTTATAGCTATGTTCATCTATGTAGATGAAATTCTTAGGATACTTTAAACTATGAAGAGAAAAACATTTTACAACTCTGTTTAGTGGTATTTTGTTACTGTCAAACCCGGTGGAAGATTGATATGAGTTCAGTCTACTGCACCAATTTATTTTTTTAAGAGAATAAAAAAGTACAAAAGAATTTGATGCTTTAGTATTTTAAGATTATTTATTTAACCAAACACCACGTAATTTTTTTTTTAAATAGTTTAGTTTTTATATAAATATGCTCATTTGGATGCTATACCATAGTCTACGTCGTAATAAAGTTGAATTCTGTTTTAAATCGTGATGTAAATTTGATTGAAATAAGTGTAACTTTTAGCGCGGAACATGTTGCTTTGTCATAAGGTCCCTTTTGTCGAAACGGGTAATATATATCCGTTATATCAATACTTAATTTTTTTAGGAGATCTTCACATTTAAGCCTCAGAGCAAGCGGGTACAACTATGCCGAAACAGTTGGCAGTGCATCCTCAGCAGATAACACAGTAACACAAGTAGTGATTGACACACTTCTTGACGACAATAAAATGCCTACACCAGAACCTAGCCGATTACCTGAAGAGTTTAAATTTGCAAGGCGTGCAAGTACTTCCTCAGAATCAATGGACATTCCCCTTCCAAAACCAAAAACATCGTTGAAAACAATAGGTAATACGACTAGGCGGTACAAAAGAAAAGCCAGAGAAGAAGAGCCTCTCCATTTATTAGAGAGCTTAGCCTCCTCCTTAAAGGAGCAAACACCAACAGATTCTGATATGGCGTTTGGCCAGTATGTGGGTGCTACATTAGGAGAGATGTCTAAATATAAGAAATGCATTGCTAAAACGGAAATTGTTAATTTACTGGCCAAATTACAAGATGATAGTGATTAAATATTCATGTTTAAAAACATTTTTTAAAATTATATGCATAACATATTTGTTTGATTAGAAGATTTCTTACCCAAATATACAGTTCTAAAAGAAGTGTGGTACGTCTTAGAATCAAAGCCTGTTTTATGTGTCTTGCATTTGAAAAAGAAATTTGGAAATATAAAATAGGTATAGGTATTAAATAAATTTAATTAACGTATTTATCAAAAATAATTTTATCCCTAGTATCTTTTCCTTTTTTTAATTCAAAATAAACAGAAACAATCACAGTGATATTAACCAAAATTACATAAGAATAAATATACAACTCTACTATCAGTTGCAAATGTATAGAGCCCTGTGTTTGAAGTCTCATAACTCTGAAACAAGTTATATACAAAAATTGTTTAATACTCCTGAATCATTTTTATATAAGGAAAATGAGGGTCAAAGTATTCTTCCCATTGGTTAAAACATCAGCGCAAAAGAAGTGTTAAAATGCTCTCAATTTTTGCAGTTTTAAGATAATACTGGTTTTTTTTTCACCTAGGTTGTGGCGGTTTTTCCGGGTTGTCAGAAAAATTTCAATCAGGTAACGTTTCGAATCACGTCTATTTATTGAAGTTCATGTTGTTTTTTGTTTTTATATAGTAAAAACTGTAAACAAGCGTTTTAAGTACTGTCCGACCGAACATTCGGCTTCGGCCACCTTCGCCCAAAAATTGAACCTTCGGCAAAACATCGGCTTTGACCAAAATTAGGCCGAAGGTTTAGCCGAAGCCGAAGGTTTGCGCATAGTGCAATATATGAAATATGAAAGGAAAGTGGAATATTTGATAGTTTGTTTACTTTGGTGCTTGGTGAAAATGTGCAAGAACTTCTTTTTGTATCCTATAATGATAGATGAAGTACCGCTACAACAATAGTGGAAGCATTCCAAAGAATTAGTAGTAAATGAACTTAACAGGTCTGACGTTAACAACAAAATACACATGAGAAATTATGTTATGACCCAAAAATAAATATAAAATCTTCGTATAGTTTTTATGAAATTTTGAACACCTGTAGAAGTTTTTTTAATATCTATATACAATTTTATAATTTTTCAAGTTAGGCCTGAAATCTTTTTTTGTTCGGTGTTTCTTTGTCGGCGCACAATCATCAAGAACCAATACTAATATAAAAAAATTATTATTATACGGAAAATTGTAGTCTTTATATTGAATTTGAAGTGATATTTTCTATTTTCTAACATATGACATTAGTAAAATTTTAATATTTTTGTTTAGACATTTTGTTTGATATTTTCTCTTTTGTTTCTATGAATTAATAGCTGCAAAAAAACGAGTAGAAAGCAGATGGCAGATACTGAATCCATTTTACATTGATTATTGACTATCAGTTTTTGTTTTTAAATAAAATACTGTGTGTCTCCTGATGAACTTTATTATACATATAATGAACATGCATTTTCATTTCTCGAGACAGCGTTTTTCTTAGAAACACAGTTCTGGGTGCTCTCAAAAGTCCATAATAGATAGTCAGCAATTTGATAGAACAACAATGACAAAATCAATTGCTTCACATTTAAATTCAAAATGTCTGACATCTCAGATATCGGTTCAGTTCATGGTAAATCTAAAGCACGTTCCTAATAAAAAAAGAGATCTGCAGTTTTGGAATCGGGATTTTACATGTGCCGTCATTTGATTTTTTAAAGGTTATTTACTCATTTAAAAATGATTTAAAAAATTAGAAAATACGGAAAATCTTTCTAGAACTGTATACAGAACTTATTACGAAAAAACCTAAAGTAGTTTTCTTGCATGAAAAGTTTTGCGTTTTCATGTTTTTTTTTAAATCTGCAAGATTAGTCTCAAAGCAAAATAAGAATTTTCTAATATTATTTTATTACTGAAATACAGGTTAAGGTTAAGTTGTTATTGAGATTCAGTTAACATTAGCAATAGTGCATTATCTAATGCTGTCATAATTTGTTGTATTAATATTGTTGACTAACGATAAAGCGATAACATAAGAACAAACGATAAAAATAGTAAATAACTAATTCATATAATATATATTCAAATTTTATATCAGCACCAGACTAAATTAAAAACAACTTTTCCCTATGCTATTTCTCATTTAATCGTGAAAAAGTGATAGTTTACTCTTGAGCAAATTTAACAGTTTCTTGTTTTACAACCTACCTGTTCGTTAATTCAATTCAATTGAATTTAGTCAATATTGTATCAATAATTGCGACGTTTTTAGGACATCCATTATAGATATAGTAAGGTCCATATGGGGACATATTGTCTGTAAGTATAGATAAATTTGTACACATTATATAACTTTAAATTTCGTCACTTCTTTAGCATTATTAATTTCCTTCGGCTTCGGCCGAAGGTATCGGAAAAGCCGAACATCGGCTTCGGCCAAAAAAGTCGCCTTTGGTCGGACACTAGTTTTAAGGATGCAGATATCTCAATAACAAATGATAGCAGGACAACACAGTTTACATGTAAATAATTCTTATTAACTTTAATACGCATCCATTGACATAATAACATAGAAGTTGTTAATTTTGAGGAACAAAATGAAAGTGAATGAAGGTGTGTGCAGATTGGTTCCTCTCGGAAAAAAAGATTGCGTGTAGCAATGAACCGTGAAATTCATTAGATTTTACGAAGAAAACTTTTATAATAAATTCAAATGAAATGGTTCTTATATGAATACTTGTCAATATATAGAAAACCAGATTAGGATCGAATGATAATTAATCCAGGTGAGGATAATTCGTTACAACCAGGAGCCTCCTGGATTAATTGAAATTCATTTCGTATTTTAGTTTTGACGAATTTTTGCTAAATGTTTATTGCTGTTTCAAGCATGTCTTTAATTCAAGACAGACCTCAATATCATAAAGGCAAATAGCGACATTTGTGAATGAATTTCTTATATGACAAGAGTGGCATTAGGTTCAAACAGCAAAAAATTAATGATGTAGGGGCAACTTCTTGCCAAAGGAACCATACGTTAGTTGCAATAGGGGTCTTGCACTAAGTCTCAAAACTAAAAAATTAATACGCTCTATTAATGCAAAACATATACCAGAACCGTCCGCAAACGTTTTTTTTTTAAGAAAAAAATCGGATCGTATACAATTAATAATATTAAAATCGGTCTCGTCCCTTTAAATATGAGTCAGACCAGAACACGCTGTGATTGGTGACGTAGTATGCTTGGTCGAAGGGCTACATGACATGACCTAGTTACGATGCGATTGTCATGCCTTTACTCTTTCTACAACATGTAAAAAGATTGACTTGAACGTTGGACGTATGTCTTCTCAGACAACTGTCACTTTTGACAACCCGCAAAGATTTCTTGACTCAACTATACTTATTCGTTATCAGAACGCACACAACGTCCTCCAGATGCTATACATTGAACTCGATGCCGTAGTCGTGCATGTAGGTCATATTTTTTCGGCTGCTCTCTGCGGCCTAGGCTCGCTAAGCCTAGGCTCGCTGAGCTTCTCACCAATCTTATGACGTCATGGAGCGTTTTGGCGCGCTCTTAGTCCGGTTTAAACTTTGATGTTCAATAACAATTGAGTACATCCATATTAAGCGGAAAAATTTTACACACGGTTTTCTTACCACCTAAATTAGGTAAACTCATGCAAGACCCCTATTATGTGGTGGTTTACTGTGTTAAAATAAAAGAAAAAAATTGACCCATCAAAAATATTTTGACATAAATACCGAAGATCATGAAAGAGACATACCTGACGATCCACTCTGTGCTGCAGGCAAATAAACGTTCTCAAACACGTGGTTTGAGACCTTGTCCCAAATCTTGTCCATCAGGGAGTCCTCCCAGTGCTTTGGGCTGACCTGTGACAAATTGACCACCTCATCAAGAATCTCTGAACGTGCCCTCTCAAAGAGCTCATCCCTGTCTAGCTCCCGGAGCCTTGGGAAGTTGTTCTTCCACTCAGTCTCGAGGTTGAATCTGGTCGCTTTGAATGCGTCTGCCTGCTGTTCCACGGTCTCGCGGACCATCTTCCAGAAGCAATCGGCGACAGCCAGACTTAAGTTTCTCGTCGTCACCTGTGTCGATCTTATCAACCCCTCCCTACGCAAACAACAAACCAGAACAATTTTTTTTTTCCTTTTCTTGAGTAAGTTGTAGTGATGAGGACTAAAAGTCCGAAACACGTGTATACATGGTTGCTTGCTTGATGGCGGATATGTCCAATAATTACCTTCTACTATTACCATATTACATTGGTAAAATTTTAATATTTTTGTTTAGACATTTTTGTTTTTAATTTTTGACTCAAGACCCAATGAATTCATGTCTGATTGTAAAGGCACTTTTTAACGAGTAATCTAATTTTTCTTCTGATCAGACTTGATGTTTGGCAATGATTGGCAATGTTTTTTTTTGTTTAGCAAAATTTTGAGTTGTTTTTCAATTGTTATACTGATCAAATCTTTGCTGTAAGTATTATTGTAAAAATGGCATTTTCAAATAGAGAATATTAAGCAAATGCATGAAAAAAATACCTAATATTATGCATAATATTACGTTATGCCTAATACATATGCATAACGTAAAAATGTATACAGAAAGAGGGATCATTTTTATGTACAATAAATAAGCAATAGCGGTATTAATTATTATTCTGATAAAAAAAATTCTTATCTCTTCAAACTGTAGGAGAACCATATTCAAATTTTGATTTTTTTTTTAAGTTTTATGAAAAGTTTTGAGATGGGTGTGACAATTAGGATTACTTGACACAGCATTTTTATGTTAGGATTTATCAATAACTTGGACACAAATTGGAATTCACACACACTACTTACAACAATAGTTTTCATCAGAAAATATCAATCTTATATGAAAACTAAAACGAGACATTACACATAAAAATCTACAACTAAAAGTGTGATACAATATTGAAATCAAATACACAAAAATGTCATAAATTCCCACAAAAAAACGGACATGCTGTAACTTTTGTTCTATAACGTACTTGAAAAGTTTTGAAGTTCTGAAGAACTGTTCCTCGTAGTCTTTGATAGTTTGAATGGGATCATCCTTACGGCCTCGACCTGTTACAACAGCAAAATATCCCAATGCTTTCATAGGGAATAGCTTTCCGGAGAGAATTTTACGAATCTGAAAATAATAGAAAGTTTTTTTCATTAATTATGATTGTTTTTTATATAATTTCACAAAAATGCAAAATACAACAAGAAACAAAGACAACTGGAACCTACTCTATCAGGGTTGGCCAAATTTTCTTCTGCCATATCAACTTTGGTCAAAACAAATATTGTACGCTTGCCTTGAGGATCACACTGCGCGACTAGGTCCGTTACGTTACTTCTCTCAGCATCTACTGACCCATCCTACAAAAAAAAAACTCTTTTTTGCTCTTCACCAAAATCATAAAAAATATTACCTGTATGCACAAAATGATTGCATTAGGGTTATTCATGTACGTTTGGCTCATAAACTTGATGCTTTCTTTGGTATCACCTGCCATGTCGGTTGTTTGAGTCTAAAAAAATTGTATATTTTCTCTTACATCCTATATTAGTTGTGGTTACGTACCGATATGATGCCTGGTAGATCAACAAGTACCATCCTTTGTAGACCAGGGCCTGAAATATTTTATAGTAAACAAAAAATTTTAAATTGAGGTTTAGAGTTACCTTTAACAGTCATCGATATAACATCGGTGGAAACAGTCTTTCCGCCACGTACGCTGTTCCTCATGCGGAGCTCCACCTCCCTTCTGAGATCGGCTAAGTCCGCTTCTTTTGTGAGGTCAAATTCTCTAGAAGAGTCACGGAATTGTGCCACATGATAAGGACCCTCCGAAAGAGTGACTTTCACTGGTGCTCTGTAAGAAAAAAGGTACTAAATTGAAATTTACATTCAAGGTTGCTTTAAAGTGTGTAGTGAAATTTTTGCAATAAATGTTTAAAATGATAAATCGGGATTTGAAAATGATTTTAACTAATTCTAGTAGTGATTGTGTAAAATAGGGAAGCGAAGCGGTATAGTGACAATGGCAATTGTAAAAAATAACAGAGCAAGCAATAAAAAAACACAAAAAAAGTAAAGAAAAAAATTATGAAAGTAGTGAAAAGTGAAAGACAGGGCATTTTAAATAAAGCTTCCCTAAAAAGCTATGGGATGTTTGTAACCATTTTAAAGCTACTAGGGGTGTGTCAGCTATAAATTTGTGAAAATGAATATATTGAATATATCAAATATATCTTGTAAAAATACAAGTAGTAAGGTTACATTACTTTGATATCATTTTGAAGTTTCTAGGGCACTGAGTTCACTATAAATACGCAAACATTGTCAAATTATTTTTTTATTTTTATTTGATTTTCTGATAGTCTTGACACATATATTCACCATTTGTGCCCAGATTCGGATTCACCGCAGGAGAATGTAGGTATCGCAACATCAACCTCAACTTTTCTTTTAAAAAATACAGAAATATATACTAACAAATTTTTGTTTTATTATTTTCAATTATAATAATTACCTCTCAATAACAATGCCTTCATTTATGGATTTATTTATGCTGTAAGATGAAAAACTAGTTTTTCAAGATTACAAGAATCTTTGAATGTATTTAGCTGCAACTGTTTTAAGAAAACAGTTAGTTTCAAATCAAAGTTTCCCTAATGGAATGAATTGAGGCATTTAAATATGTTTTCTATCACAATATTTTTTTTAAGCAATAGTATAAACATATCATTATCTAAATACTTTGTATATTTTGTTACCATAACCATAACCATAACCCTTATCATGTGGCACAATTCCGTGACTCTTCTAGAGAATTTGACCTCACAAAAGAAGCGGACTTAAACATGTCATTAAAACTGGACGTGTTTACAGTGGCAGCAACACAACCGAAATGGCCAATTTTATCATTTTCGAAAAAAACACTCGTCATTTAGGGTTTAGAGTCCAAACATCATTAGGGTATCCCCTTGTATGAGGACACTATTGGCAGTTTTATGATAATAGGGGTCATGCATGGTTTTACCTAACTTAACAAATAAGACCCTTAGGTGGTAAGAAAACCGCGTCACAATTTTTTTCTTAAAACACGTTTGCAGATTGTTCTTGTATGTTCGGCACCAATAGAACGTTTTAATTTTGAGACATATATTTTTTTATTGATATTTAGTTTATATGACATTATGATCAATATGATATTGATATGATACAAATGTTAATTATACCAAAGAAAGGCACATTTATTTGATATAATTAAAATGCATAGTTTTCACGAAAAAACAACATATCAAGCACATGTAATTGTAGTTGTTCTTATTAAATCGTACTCAACAAATTTACAAGAGGGACTCACAATGTTCTCCAGTTTCTTTAACACATTTTGACAGAGGTTTACAAAAAATATCATTTGTCATATTTTTGTGTTGGACAAAATCTTGGAAAATACTGTCCCCAATGTGTGATCAAAAAATGCAAACATTCTGAACATCTCTTGTATATTTTTGGAACTAGATTTGGCAACAATAAGTTAAATTAAAATTTAAGCTGGGTCTAATTACTTTATAGACAGTATAATATTAATAATTATTGCAATATTAATCAAATGTTCTTATTGCTATTGCTAATTTAGCCAGTTATGTACGCAAGTATAAAATGCAGTGTAAACCTGAAATGACAAAAGCAGGTTTGGCTACAAAAATAATTAAAACTAAATCGTTTATTGAAATAAGAAATTGATTAAATTTTTATTTCATCAAAATATACACTTAGCTCCCTAGGTGCAAATGCCAACATATCCAATTGAACTGAAACCATTTTTGCATCTCTCTGACATTCACATTTTACGTTAAAATGTATTAAATAAATATTAATAAATGTATTAATATTAATAAATATTGTTAAATGTATTAGAAATTAAATGACTTCTACTTATCATTTAACTTTCCTTTTTATTTTTATAGATAGACAATTAAAGCATAACAATTATGCCATCTCCCATAAAAATTATACGAGTTGAAGAAATTTTGTATCATAAAACCTCCGCTGTATTTGATTTCAAACCTTGTTATTGATCACAGAACAACAAACAATTCTCCGTACCTCGTCATCATCTCTCCGGCGCCTCTTGGGAATATCCTCGCTTGAGCAATCATCTCCAGCACGGACGTCTTGCCGCTACTCTGATCTCCGACGACAACAACCCTCGGCAGTTGATCTGCCGTATTATAACCGCTATCGTAATCCGCAAGCTCGTCAAGCACCTCGCTGTACATATCGATCAAACTCTTCTTCACCTGCCTGGTGCTCGGTTTCCTACCCTGTCGCAGCAGCAGGTTCTGCTTCCTCAGCTCCTTGTTCTCCTTCTCCAATCTTTCCAATTCCCTCTGGTACTTGATCTGCGTCTGCATCATCTCGTCTTGCAGAGAGTCGAGCCGTTTCTGCGCTTCTCTACGAGACTGCTCGTCTTGCTGCGTCTGCGCAAATGGTCTTGCGTACACGACCGTCTTATCTTTTATCTCATTTGCCGTTTCTAAGGAGAGGGAAGAAAATCAGCGTAAAGGTCTGTATAGTGACCAGTCAGTAATGAAAAGTAAGATATAGAAAAAGATAGTAAACATATAAATGAAAACAAAACTTCACCACTGCTTTTAAGATGAACAGCTGTTGAAATAGATGATGTATTTTTTACTCTACTGCCCCATCAATTTTGCATTACTTCTTACATTTACATTACTGACGTTTCAGATTGGTTTATAAACAGATTATATAGGTCAGGAGGAGGAGCATTTAGGAACGAAGCCTAAGTATATTTTGGTTTAAACTAGGAAAAAGCAACGCAAAGTGATAAGGATAATGTCGGTTTGTACAAACCTTTGTTGGAGGTTGGGAGTGATTTTATTTTTTTAATGTTCAGGTGACTTGTAAAATGAAATGCAGTGGTTATACTTTTGAAACGCAACCTTGAACAATTGCTAAAAAAAAAATGTTTAATTAGACAAAAATAGCATAAATCAGCACCCCCACAAAATATCTTAATGATTTTTTTTCTAAATTAAAGACTATTAAATGGACTTTCCTAAACTAACCTAAACCGTTTGTCCTGCAGTTCTTGGCCAACCATCTTAAACGTAAGATAGTCTGCCTTGCGTTGGGTTGCCATATTTGTTTTGTGATTTTACTAAATCACTTTACTATTTGCTTTCAATTTTAGTTTTTTTCTTACAAATTAAGGAATAATAAATATGCTGGTGTTTTGAAAATGAAAGTTCGTAATGTAAAATGTGAGTTTAATTAAGTTTGACAGCCGGTAGCAACCCTTAAGTAATATTTAAGGGTTGGTATTAGTGATGAGCGCATTCGGATTACAAAATCGATTATAATCGATTCTTGAAATAATCGAGATATTTCGATTATTATTTTTAATAATCGATTTTGAATAACCGTATGTTAATAATCGATATTTAATAATCGGTTATTAATAGTCGGTTTTACATACATTTACATCAGTTTTATACCCCCCCCCCCCCGTCACCAACTCAACCCAACCCAAAATATGCCTTTTACATCATTGACTCTCCCTATCCATAATCGATTATTAACATACGATTATTCAAAATCGATTATTCAAAATCGATTATTAATGGAGAACAACTCGAGAACCAAATCATACGATTATGCGAATCACTCGAATACTGAAAATCGATTCTTGAAATAATACGATTCTGCCCATCACTAGTTGGTATGTTGCAAATACAAACATATTGCAGAGATATCAAAATAAATTAAAAAGAAAAACAATGTCATGTTAGGGTTTTTGTATCTTCTTTTCCCTTCAAACGATATAATGAAAAGGGCTATTATTTTAATGGGGTTTAGGTGATAAATTTGTTTGTAAATTGTTGTGTAGCATTTATAAAAATCCCTAAAATGATTCTTTTTCCTGTTTTTGTTTTATTTAGTTTAAAGGACTTTGTGACAAGTAGGCCAACGACAGGTTACAAGGTGCTAAATTAAAAAAAAAAAAGATAATCCGATAAAATTTGTATATATTATAAAATATTTTTGAACAAATGCAACAACTGTCAATTTAGATACACTAGACATATATCAGTTAATGAACACTTATTCATGCTTGCTAATCATGATTTAACGATGATTTAGTTTAGGGTGCTTAAGTAATTATCTTAACTTTTATGATTAAACGACTGCATCTAAAACCTGTTTGCATTTGACTCATATGAAGTAGAACATCTTGTATACTGTCATATATTGTGTTATTTGACATATCGTAACAAGATGTTTGACTTGGAAGTAAGATTTACATTTATAAGCACAACATAACTTCAATATAGTATCTTAATGTTGGCTAATCATGTCAAGAGCAACCAGAGAAGCACTGAGAACATAATCTCATAGAGTATACAACCAAACTCTAGACTACCGCTTAGGTTTAGACAGCTACAAATTGATGACATAGGGCTTTACACTCTGGGTACGATTATAACGCACATCTAGATTAAAAACAACGTAAGGTAAAAACATATTACATATATTCTAGATGTGCAATCTACATACAATGCTGGTTGTAAAAGCATTTATAAGTAGTTAAAATTTTATTCAAACTGAGAACCATTCTCGAACTTGAAATTTCAACAGAACACCAAAAATCTGAAGAAAATAAATTGTTATTGTTGTTAGAATTAAACATTTCAAAATAGTTCAACATGTTCCAAATCGAAAATGGCCGTAAATTACTATTAAACCAACCTTATTATTTAAAAGTAGTTCTGCCACCCTATCAAAAAATCTGATATTATTTTATAATTATTTATATAGTGATTTATATTTAATTTTTTATTGGACACATATTTTTTTACTATAACCGAAAAACTATTCAGACATGTGACGCTACTGATATATGCAATTTTACTCACTAATTAGCCTAATTAAACATTGTTTTGACCGGAATTGCTTAACTGGACATTTCCTTTTTCTTAGTGATGTTTGAGGGTACAATTTTGCTGCGGGCTCTCAAGCTATTTTGATTTGCACTAACAAAAGAACGTAAAATTAACTTAAAATCACTTCTGCCACCAAAATAAAATCCACAGGAACGACAGGAACAACAGGAACGTCAACGACAAAAAAGAAAGCAACGTTGGGAGCATCATTACCTGAGTACAGTCTCTCTAGAGAGTCGGAAGCGCCTCTTAGTGCACCTAAACAAACAAAAAAGAAAACAAAACGTATCGAACTTAGACAGAGTGTACTCAAGCGGCGCATGCTCACAGATACTTACCGGCTGCCTTCGACGTGAGTTCACCATTGGACTGATCGGCGGCCGCAATCGCATCGTCCAGCCTCTGATCAAACCACGAACGGAACTGTTTGTACCTGGCCTCCGTCAGGGCTTTTATTCTCGGGTCTTAACAACAATATCTAAATATAGCAACAAGCGACCAAATCTGCACTACATCTATGTCTAAGAAGCAATTGTAACTTTTAAGGACCTTTCCCAAAGTTTGAAGATACTTGAGGGGTTATCCTACTGTGAAATTTGCAAGACACATCTTGGGGAAGCGTTATGAAGTTTTGTATGTATTCCGCAATTAAATGTTAACGATTAATGTTATGTTGATTAATGTTCGGATTAACTCATTTTACCCAGACACCTTCGGTTTAGTCAATAGGCAATACTATGAAATTATTGCATAAATTTGGTTTTTCTCTCTTAATAAATATATAAAAATGAACAAAACTGCATATATATTTTTAACGCAATTATAGTAGGATAGCCCATTCACTTTTTTATGGCAGTTCTCTACAAGTCGGGCAATTTATTGGTGTTAAAATGTTGCTTTTTAAGTTTTAAGAAGAATTATTTGAGATTAATTAATGAAATATATCAACTTGCGTTACACAATGATTTCTTTGTTGTCACAAACAAATGTTTCATGATTTTAGGCTGTTTAAATCTGTCCATCTTAAAACATTCAGTATATTACGGGAAAAAAAAACATTAGCACAAAATTAACAACAATTATTGAATATGTAATGCGATCTGAGAAAAGATACCTTATGATAGGAATTTGGTCTATGTTTGTTCTTCGCTTTGACATAGTAAAAAAAACTTGATTTCAAAAAAATTGAGGGAGATTAGAAGGTAAGAAATGTATGTTGTTCAGTTTATTCTTCAGTAAAAAGTAAATTGTAACTATCAAATGGCATAGTACCTAAGTATACACATCTTCTATTTTAAGAATAATTTGATTTATAACTAAAAAAAATAATTGCTGAGAAAATACAAGGTGACACAAAATAAATGTAAGATAATAGGCCTACATATAATAGAGGATAACATGGACCCCAGCCCCGAGGTGACATTCTTGTCACAGTTAGTCGAAACAGGATGTAATTTTCATCACAGTTCTTCGGAACAGGTTGTGATTTTTTGTGACAGTTCTTCGGAACAGATTGTAATTTTGAGCAGACAGACCACAGCGCTTTATTGAAGAGTAAAGATAGATTATTGAATATAGATTGAACATATAGACAGACCACGTTACCGCTTTATTTAAGAGTATAGAAGAGTTTTATCTGAAACTTTTGATTATTTAACGTCGATGATAAGGGTTAAATTATAGCAAAGAACAGATTCTTTTTAATTGTCTTCAATTAAGTTAAATTTTGCGGTTACAGATAAAAATACTACTTTATGATACCTCACTCAACCTACTTTCCTTATGGTATTTTTATAATTAGTAGAGTTGCCAGTCACAAAAATTAAATTTGCAGGACCAAGGTTGAGAAAATGCAGGACAACTGCCAAAAACGCAGGATATTTTTTTATTTGTTACAAAATAAAACAAACAATAGAAATGATAAAATGAAACAAAATTTTATATTTTAAACAATATTCCAAAAGTCCCTATTAATACCGCCCCTCTAGGTGGTAAAATGGAGAATTCAGTTCTTTTTATTATGATCGCAAAAATTAATAATTGTTATTATGAAAATTATAAAATTAAAAAAATTAAATTTAAAATATGAGCAGCAAAAATTAATAAATTTATTAAAATTGAAACTGTTAAAAAATACTCAGATAAATTCACTTTTAATAATAAAAAACATTTGTATATCAAATTAATATCTGAAATTAATTTTTTTTACTCATGTCATCAATTGTTTTAAATGGCTTATTTTTCTAAATTATTATGATATATCTTTGAATTGTCTTTAAGGTATCAAAAAAACCCAATCAATTGAAAATTGAGTCGCAATGAATAAAAAAGGTGATTTTGGCAATTTTTGCAAATTTATTTCT
Organism: Aphodius sticticus; assembly: GCA_963966075.1. Taxonomy (NCBI): domain Eukaryota; kingdom Metazoa; phylum Arthropoda; class Insecta; order Coleoptera; family Scarabaeidae; genus Aphodius; species Aphodius sticticus. The sequence continues at coordinate 51,406,778 of OZ014508.1, read as the reverse complement.
GCTGAACACAGTGCCCTAGAAACCTCAAACTCATAGCAAACCTTAAACTTGTACTTTTCTCTGAAATCCTAAAAGTTCTTAAGGTTTTTAAAGAACCGACAGCGATTCTTTAAGTGTGGCCATTTTTAAACAAAACAAAAAAAAGCAAAAACTTGACTTGATATTTAACCTTCAAGTTCGGATTTGTATCCAGCGCAAAAACACTTCCCATTCGCAAAATAACTTTAACAATCCTTTATTAATTTTCCAAATCATTAAATTATCTTTTTTTTTTGTATAAGTAACCGATTCATAGATATGAGGATCTGAATGTAGATGAAAATATAGGTGTATAACAGGCAATTAAATTTTGTTTCCACTCCTTTCTGGAATTTTGATCATATGCTTACATTTTTTGCATAGTAATAACGGAATATAGACTACATAATTAACAACTATTATAAATTTAGTAGATATAGTACATAAGCTATAGTTCATCTTGTGCTACATAGTTATAAAGCATCATCGTACTGGCTCTAACACATTAGCAATTTCTATAAAATTTCAAAACATCGAGGCTCCTTCGGATATACGGGCACTCACATCTGGTACACCCCATATAGTTTAACACCATAAATAAACCGTTCAACTTTTAGAGACGAATTGCTATAAAAATAAAAACTTTGTACCTATATCAACATTATCTTTCATGTTGTCTTTGAAGTCAATAAGTGAGGCACGCCATTGGTTCCACTTGTCGTTATCTGGCATCACATCGTCTAGCCATTTCATATCCGGTAATCCTTCTTTCCAATCTTGATATTTCTGCGACAAAAATATAACAATTACAAAATAACGTCAACTATCATTCTTTGCCGGATGACTCACCTTCTGCAAAGTTACACCACCTCCGACAGCACCTCCAAGCAATAAATATCTAACTTTTAGCAATCCACGTAAGGCTTTAACCACAAAAATTCCATACTGCCGCTGATGTTGGATCTGATATCGTTTCAACAACGGCCTGGAGCGGTCAAATGCCCTACCTGACCAAACGCTGCATATCCCCCTTCTGCAGGTCACGTTGCTACCATATTTTAGGGGATTTTGAGCATAAGTGCTTATCACTATGCGGCTTTTAATAGAAAAAAGTTCATTAACAACCCATGTATCATAACCTCAAAGTGCATTCGACGAAACTCACCCGAATCGTCCCTTTAATATGTGCTCCATTGGAATATATAAATTACCTAAGCATTTTAATAAAATATAAAATTATATAAATTTACAAGTATTATGTATACGGTAAAATCAGACGAGAAACGTCAAGTTTCAAACCGGCCGGCAACGAAGAGGTCTATAATCGGGTCAAAGGGTTAATTTCTAGTTATTTATCCAGGGGAATTTCTAATTATAACTAGATATTATAATCGGCAACTTCCCTCTAATCGATTTGAAACATAACCTAGGATTTAAATGTCAGAGCCGCTTTTTCTTAACTTTATTTTGCAGATGTATTTATAAATAACGCTGTGAAATGTTAAGCTTAAGCAATAAATCCGTCGTGGATTACATTATCAATGAAACCATTCAAAACAATACAATTCTCGTAACAGTGTCGCAAGTAAGTATATTATCTTTTTCAAATTCCTAGCCTCGACAATAACATCCATATCATTTTACCCATTTTTAGGAAGACGGGTCCTCACGTTACATACCAGTAACGTTAGAGCAGGCTATCAGTTTAGGTTTGAAAGTTGTGCCTGCAAAAGTTGATGAAATGGACGTGGAGAATTTGGATAAATCTAATGAGGATGCCAATGTTGAAGTCGTAGACACAAATAAAAGTGCTTCAAATATTATATACAAGGTTGTCAAACCGGAGGATTTAAATTTGAAACCTATCATACAAAAGTATTTACCGCGTGGGAGACCTAAAAAAAAAACGGATAAAACTGCCAAGACTGAGGAAGAAAGAGGTAACATGAAGAAAGTAACCAGACAAGCGAGAACTAGATCGGGGAGGGTAACAAAACCACCACGTCATATAGAAGCAGTAAGTGTATATATATCGTGTCGCAATATGTTTGTAACAAATGGAAAACTTTTGTATTATTGATTTCTCACAAAATGTTGTTAGTGAATAATATAATTCGGAAATGTTGTTTTAATGTAAGAATTACATTCAGATACATCGTTTTAAATAAAACCAGAAACTTATGGTAAAATTACCAATTATAATATGATTTTGTCGCATTCTTGCTGGAGCAAATGTTCAAGTGTTTCAAATAGATTTTTTTCCAACTTTTCGCTATGGACACTCCAATCCTAAAGATATTTGAAGAAACTGATCATTACTTACATGAAACACTAAACTATTAAATCAGAATGTGATATATGAAGCAACATATCTAAGTCATTTAGCAGAAATCTTGTTGGAAAGACTCCTATAGTGAGTTTGGCCTGAAGATGGTTTTTACCACGGTCCACACGGTCTGCTCGCTTTGAGTCTCAAATTAGTTCATTTCTGTGCATGACGTCACTGCAAGAAGGATGTTGACACGGACACCTAGGCAACCAAATTCATCCCTAAGTTTTTGACTTTTGTAAGTGATTTAGGTTAACAAGTTGACAACCATGCCAACGCTTTAATTGTCAAAAAAGCTTGAACGTCACAGCAACATATTAGCTACCATGGCAACGAACGCTACTTCTCGCAATGTGTCAGCACATCAATGTCATTACAACTGTGACAACAACAATTGGCTACTCAGGCAGCCATGAAATTAACGCCATATTAACGGTACTTCCGCTTCCTTCTTGCACAGCAGACCATATTGGACCGTAGTATTTATATATCTAGTTGTTTTATTTGAATTGTTATTTTTTATACAATGTCCAAAATGTAGTTTATTGCTAGCGTCTGTGTCTTGAACCTTTAAACCAACAAGGAACATTGTAAAAACATGTAAACTTTGCAGCAGCATAAATCATAACACGTTTAGTTAAATACCCTGCGCGCCAATATTAATGTACAACTAAAAATTTGTTATAATTTAAAAGTTTATTTCTCTCGAGCTGCTCATATGATTTTGATGATTCTTTCGTGCAGTTGTAGGTTGATTGATCACTAACCATGATGTGGTAGAAATTTTTATTTAAATTTCAGTTATGAGCTGATAACACGCTGTGGTTTGTACCAGCTATTGGCCGGGTGCGTGATGAAAGAGCGTCTACCGAGGTAGGCGGGTACTATGTCCACAAGGCGTAAATGGAGCAGTTCGCAACTATATGTTACAGTTATCTGTAGTGTTTTAGTGGTCCAATCAAATTTGTATTATTATATTGCTTTTTTTTGGCGAATAGCTGTTAGTAGTGAACTTTAAGAACCGTTTATATTTGTTTGATTGACACTTAGTGTCCCCCCCCCATTACGATGGTATCGACGAACGATCTGTGAACTTATGACAGATAAACAAGAAAACATAATGCGCCTTAAACTAATGCACATAGTGTAGGCTCCTGTATTTCTCCGTTTCTCCACTATGGGCGCCTAGATCGATTCTCACTTCCCTTCCAGGGGGTATGCTCAGGGCCAATAACGACATAAATCACTGGACTGTGATTTACTGTGATTCATGTCATTGCCTCTTGAAACAACCGAGATACAACAAGAACACTAATGACAAAGCTGAACACATGGTATGGTCGAATCACTATTAATAGAGCACTGAGAGAAATATACTAGGTTTTCAGTGACTCAACCATAACATGTAGGTAACAATCCATCCTTTTTAGTACTGTGTTGTTTGATGTGCAGATCGTTAGATTATTCCTTATTTTATTTCCACCCTAATTCTCAATGTGTTAATAATTTTTTATTGAATCAATATCAATATTAATTTCAGAACTTCAAGAAGATAGATGTTATGGAACCTCTTACTCAGGAAGATGTGCATTTAAAAACTGTGGAATTTGAGCCATTAACAACAAACACAGTACCAGTCGAAAAAGAACCGCTTGTGGCATTGGCACAACATGGCAGAAAACGGATAATCCCACCAAGATTCCGATGCCCAACCTGCAATAAAGCATATCTGGGTAAGGCAAAGATGCTATCTCATTTCGACAAGTACCCGGACCATGGCTCAGTACCCGACAGGTATCGATCCAAAAATACCGCAACATGGGATTTTCTAAAGCTGACAGTGCAGAAACACCGCGGTTCAAAAGGCGAAAAGTTTTGCGAAGAATTATTGATGCTCTTGCAAAACGTTAGAAATTTAGCAAAATTTTTATTTAAACCTGCTTTAAGTGAGGAAAATCATTATTACGTTACATCGGAACTAGCGTATTTTTTAGATATTAAAGAAGGTGATTATAGCATCGATGAGACTGAATTATTTAGGGATTTTACGTTTTACGAATATTTGGAAACGAATGGCGATAACGTTAGTGATAATACGAATACAGATAGCTTAGTGAAACCAGCAGATGTCGTAATAGATGATAAAATAGAGAATACTGTAACCCAAGTAAGTGTTTTGTCTGATAATGAAATCTTGACAGATAAGGAAAATATGAAAACAATTGAAAATGGCTTGTTACCAACTGAGAGTGATTCGCAGAGTATAGATTTCTGTATGTCCTCGAATAAGTGCCAGACACCACCACAGAAAAACGAGAATTCACTGGCTTTAGTCAAGTATGAAATGCCAAAGTTAGCGTTTTCTTTTTCAAATCAGGCGTACTCATCGATTAACAACGATATCATTATAGATACCAGCATTAATTATGAGAACATCGGTCAGAATCTTATAACGGAAAAAACAAATAACAAACATAATTATCAGAAGAAAGATAACTATGACCTCCATAAGCACATAACTTTACAAAGTGCTCTACACGATGTAGATGAGTTAATGTTAGAAAATGTTGATACTGGTCAAGTTTCAGGAATCTTGGACACTAGTAGCAACTCGGACGATATTATGAACGTTGATCAATTTGTTAATGAAAGATTTAAGAAACTGACGGAGCCTGATATTGACATGCAGAATAATTCGTTGCATTTGGAGCTTCCCCCTTTGGATATCTTTCAATTTCACACATCATGACACAAGTCAACATAGTTTTGCATTTTCTTTTGTATTTAACTTGTGTATAGTTAACTTATGTATAGTTAAAATATTTTGTAAGCGGTGTCCTAAAATAATGTCATAGATTTTAAATTGTTTCAGTTTTGTGACAGTGCATGAAGGATTTTGATAATACAGTCAACTCCAGTTATAACGAACTGACTTCAAAACTTCACATATTTAACGCATTTTATTGTTGACGCTTGTAACAAAAAGCAGTAACAAAATTTGAATTTCATTATAAACAAAGTTGACTGTACTTATAATAGTATTGTGACTTGTGTGCCAAAAAGTAGTTGTAAACTCTACCAATTCAATTTACATAAAGAAAAAAAATGGTGATTATTGCAATGCATTTTTTTTGTTATTTTTATTTGTTTGTAATACTTTTACGTTTCTTTTCATACTATGAATAACAACTCATAAAATATTTACCGATTTCCTTAGTGAACATGTTTTGTTCCTTATACAACTATTCTGTTTGTTATGTCCTGTAGTTAATAATGTTATTAATATAAACTTGTTTCATATTACTGTTTTTTTTCTCAGTAAGGTTATTTATCTGAATAGAAACATGTTTTTATAAGAATATTATACACAGGCCCGGACTTAGAGACCCTGGGCCCCTAGGCAGTTGACATTTGCGCCCCCACCATCTCGAAGCCATTTTGAAAAACTAGCAAATTAAATGTGCTGGTACAGAACATATAATTTTTATTCGACTTTTGAGTAATAAACATCAGAATAATCAGTCTATGTTACTGTAAGTTATATTATGAGCACCCTGTTTTGGCAAAATGTAAAAATATTTATTATAATATTATTTCGATAAAGCGGTTTGATAAGGCAAGCCAGGCTATTGAGCTTATGTAAACGCCACCAGGGCCTCTAGGCCGGGGCCTTGTAGGATTAGGCAGAAATCCGGCACAGATTATACAGATGTCCCAAAATATGATAAAAACTCCAAGTGAACAATACTTAAGTATTTTAAAATCTAATTTAAATGATGGATTTAGACAAGCAGGTAGTTTAACCTGCTACTTTTTTATCGAAGCATAAATCGTCAAATTTACAGTGATGCAATTTGGAATTACCCTTACAGAAATACCCTTCTCTTTTCTGAGAGAAAACCATAACCGATTATAATGGAAAATCTTTCGTTATTTGATAGCAAGGTTCTTCAGTTTTTACAAAAGTACATTTAAGTATTCTGGTTGCTCATACGAGGCCTGCATCATCTCTCCCAGTATTGACATCGAGTTTTGGAAATCTGTATAAAAGAATAAAATAAAAAAGACCTTTTGGCAAAATGTGGGGTTACGCCATTTTCGTATTAGGCTGATATGTCAAAAGTGTGATTCGTGGTGACCCAACTGTGACCAACCGTCCTCCTTTTTGAGAACTGTCCTGCATTTTATTATTAAGCTGACCAGACGTGACGTCAGATGCCACGCCCCATGTCTATGTAGGAGGTGAAGAAATGGCACATTTTGCATATGTGTCGTTGTAAAGGTGGACAATCTGGTCAGCTTATTATTATTGTCCTTCCTTGCAGAATTCCTTTTTAATGACCCAGAATTTGTTCATAGAGCGCAAGTTTTTCTTTCAGATGGTATTGTTATACAAGAAGAATCATTTGAAGAACAATAGTTTCAAACGTTTCACAATATAATACTGTAACTTAAAATTTGTAACAGCCTGTGTACGTCCATTAAAAATAAAAGTGAGTTGATAATAGCTACCCATAGACGAGCATTCATTCCTGCCGGAATGTAGAATCCCGGTGGAAAGAATATTCGTTAGTGAAGTATGAGACGATGCGCCGGCGTACCGTTTATCGTTTCGGGGATACCCCGACTTTCCTGGGCGACACGATAACCCGCTTGTTAGTGTGCATTGTGCAAGTACTTTGGTACTTTCCTTACACACACACACACAGTTGCAAGGAATGCCGCTCTTGCCGGTCGATTTGTGTTAGTGCATTTGTAATTTATTATTAAACAAAAAACATTTATAATGGACAATACAGAAGAAGATAAAAATAAGATTGGATATTAGGATTGTACCTAAAGGCATCCTAAAAGAATTGATTGCAACATATCGCGCCCATCCTGCACTGTGGCAAATTAAAAATAAAGATGTTTATAACAACAGAAATCTTAAAAATATTAGCTAAGCGGCACTAGTTACAGTTTGGAAAAAGTTTGATGGCGATGCGGATCAGAAAACAGTGAGCGTAAAAAACAGAGGGATGGATCGGCGGTATAAAACGGCAAGAAAGGCAACAAGATTAGTTTGTGTTAGTGGGATACGACATGCTTACTTTCCACCGCGGTTTACTTTCCCTTCAATTTCTTGAACGGAAAAAACGCCAAATGAATGAATAGCGGGAACAACCGCTTGTCTATGGGTAGCTAATGTGACTAATGTGTTGAAGTAGGCCAGAAGTAGCTACTTGGTAGTATTTTAGTTATAAGTTCAGATTGAGGTTATTTGTGTAAAGTAGTTTTGAAACAAACAATAATACCTATATGAGCAATTTCTAGGGAAAATGGTTATTTTATTATGTATAGCCAGGGATGTTAAATTACGGTAATTAATTTTTTTCGTAAATTACCGTTGAAATTAAAATTATTAATTTCAAATATTAAATTACCACGTAATTAAAAATGGTAAATTACGATGGCATAAATTACCAGGTAATTAAAAATTCAAAATGGTAAATTACGCGGGTTTAAATTACCGGGTAATTAAAAATTCAAAATGGTAAATTACGCCTGCTTAAATTACCGGGTAATTAAATATTCAAAATGAATAAATTACGCTGGTTTAAATTACCGGGTAATTAGAAATTCAAAATGGTAAATTACGCCTGTTTAAATTACCGGGTAATTAAAAATGTTAAATTACGCTGATTTAAATTACCGGGTAATTAAAAGTTCAAAATGTTAAATTAAACAAATCACTGTAAGTTATGATTACTACTAATGTTAATAAAAATGTTTGGTAAAACCTTAAATCATAACTAGCTATCTCTGATCTTTTGCCTGATTTGATAATACTAAAACCAAAGCAAAGACTACATAGACATACTATTTATAGCACTACTACAAAAACACGAAAATCATACAGAATAATAATAGTAGAAAATAAACAATTTAATTCTGTCCACATTCACAAAATAACTCCAGTTCACAGAGGGTTTTTTGTCATTTTTCTAACACTGGGATATTTATTAAAACGTGAATTCTGATAATAAATGGCTTCTGATTTCAGAGCTGCATTATCGGGCTTGTTGGATAGGTCGCCATTAATTAAATTACCAACGGTAATTAAAATTGTCGGTAAATTACCAACGGTAATTTAAATTGACGGTAAATTACCATCGGTAATTTACGTCGTAAATTACGGTAATTAAAAATCGGTAAATTACCATTAATTACGGTAATTTACGCGGTAAATTACGCTTTTACATCCCTGTGTATGCCAATTAAATAAGCGAATGATAATGAATGCAGGTGAGGATAATTTGGAATAAAATACATCGTTTTAAAAATGCATCCTGTACCTTTTCAACAAAATAATTACCTTAAATTACAATAATATATCAGATAGATGTCAAATAAATTGAAAAAAATAAAAAATATGGTAACCTTATTAACCAATATATCTGTATTTTTTTTAAATAAATTTTGTCAACTATATTAAGACAAATTTAAAGGGAAATGTTACTAGTCATTTTACTATTCACATAGTTCCTTGCCTCTCCTTAAAATGATTGGTTTGCTACCTTGAACGTATGCTTCAAGATGCATGGTTTTATACGCTTTGATAAATCTATTTAATATCATTTTCTTTTCATTCCTGTTAGATAAATTAAACACATAATAGTTAAAAGAGATTATATATTCAACTTATACAAAAGACAAAAATAAATGTGATAAATTTGAGAAGTTAATACAGTAATCGAGAGATTCAAACTCCTCTGTTGGGCAGATCTTTCACTTTATATATGCGCACGAGCCAATGTTCCGTGGTGTATGCCTCTTCAAGAACGTCCAATTCAAAATCTTTGTTTCCAATCTCGGCGCTGCGCACCCTGTCGTATCCTGGTGGTTTACCACCCTCAGTATATACTTGTCCAAACCTGTAATAGCACATCTTGTACATAAGACAGTTGAGCAACGTTGGAGATCCTTCTTTGTCTACTCGAAATTCACCGTTTGGTGAATAGTAGTCCCATTCTTTTATGTGGGCTCCTTTTTCCGTGCTACCACCTAAAAATACAAAAAAAAAGTAATGTCTTTTTATATTTAATTATTAGAGCGGCATAGCTATAATATGCTAATAATATTGTATAAACCCAGGATAACAATCAGAATATACAATCAGCAACAAATAAACTTTGCAACACTGAGAGATACAAAACCAAATTCTTCCCAAAACACTGTAAAGCATCTGGAACGTAGGAGTTCTTAAAAATAACACCACTTCATAAAGGAAACTCCAAGGCAGTAAGAACAGGGCACAAGTACCTAGTAGTGGTGAGTGGCAAGGAATCTGAACAGAAACAGATCAACATCAGGGTTCCTCAAGACTGACTGCTTAGCCTCATATTGTTTCTGATGATCAATGATCTGATGCATGAGTGCAACGTCACACCAAATGTTTACATCTATGCCGACGATACAATCCTGATTATTACAGAGAACAACCTAGGTGGTGTGAGGGTATCATTCTGAATGACCACAAATCAAGAATAGTCTAGTTCATGACAAAGAACGAGGTAGTGGACAGCAACATCATGTCGATTGGGTATTAGAAAGACAGGACTCTGTTCCAAAAGCTAACAAACACTGGTGTTCGAACACACCCTGATGATCAGAAATGTCATTATCCAAAAGATACTGAGTACGATGTTCCAAGCAAAACAACGACATTTATGTAAATCTCTTCCAACAACACCAGATCATGACTGTGTTCACACTTTACAAGTATTCAGTTCTAATAAGAATAAAAACTATAGAGCAAGAGCTAAAGAAGCAACATGAAGTACAGTCATGATACCAAAAGAAAAAGCCTTATACGTAACGAGAGGAAAAAGCCGGAGATTGCTCAAAAAGACACAAACATACTAGAATAAAATACTTCAACGAATTACCGAGTAAAGTAAAGAAGTAAGCTAGCTTGACAAGTTCTACGCCCAGTTTCATAATATAACAGCTAAAGTGGATATAACTATAGTGGACTTCAAGTTGAAGTTGGCTTTAAACTCGATTTTAAAGTTATCACGTTTCATAATACAATCATTGATTGTCAACGAATATAGATAGTCAGCCATGGGTTAGTTGGGGCCTTAACATCCAGAGGGCATGGTTTTGAGCAAAATTCATTAACAAATTATAGCCTTTTCAACTTATATATTTATTATATATTTATGCTCGACCTCAGCCAGTTCGCACCAAGAGCGTGCATAAAAGTGTATAAGTCGAAAACGCTATAATTTGTGAATGAATCTTGCAGAGGACCCTGCCCTCTGGATGTTAAGGCCCCAACTAACCCATGGGTGACTATCTATATCCATTGACAATCAACGATACAATCATATGTCACCTTTTGGTAAAAGTCGACATTAAGTATTGTTATCAAATTGGTTAACATGAATTTTAGTAAATTTGGGTTTATTGTGTTTGTAACTTTCACCAAAACAAAGTATCATGACTATAAAATGTGTCACCATCTACATACAATATGGGCCAAAGCCAAAGCTACTCCCACAAAATCTCCACTGAAATGATCATATTTTTTGCTGCGTAGAACGTCAGGGTTAACTAAGTTGCCGATTTCAATATCTTCTAAAGAAAGATGAAAGTTGAAGTAAACGATATTGTATGTTCAATTAGTTCAATTAATTGAACTACCGTTGCTTTGTGGCAAAAGTGTGACAAAATCTTAACTTTAGCTTTATCTTATGATAAAGACGAAGCTAGTCCGAAGCAATAACAAGATTTTTGTGATTTTTTTGTGACTTTACTCATGAATCGATCAATGTGAAATTTTGAGTGCTCATTACAATTGTCTTGAGGTGCAAAGAAACATTTTTTATTTTAATTTCTATGACAATGGCGGCTTGGCAGTGTACGGAACAGTGGATTTTTTTTTGGCGTCCCGCGCCTGGCAGCACAAGTCTCCAACGAACGGATCTGGAGTAATGGAATTTTGTTTTCATGATATACGAGTATAGCTATAGAAGTACTCATGAAATAATGACTTTTGCAAATTTGGGAGCACTTTGAACAAAAAAGTTGGTTTTTCGACTTACAAATCGGCCTTCATTTAACTATAAAAATCGTAATTGTTTATCAAACTCCAAAATCGTGTGTACTTCTATAGATTATCTATCTAAGAGGGTACAGCCAAAATTTGAATCGGATAAAAATTACTCGAGTTCTACTGCTAGCCGGTTTTGAAAACTTGGTTTTGGGTAAACTGCCCACACAACGGTTGTACCACGCGTTTGCAGTCCTATGCCAACAGCTAACATGGCTACACAGGTAACATATATTTAATATTTGCTTCAAACTACCAACTAACGCCATCTGTACCTCATTTAGATATTATATAGTGTACCTTTGCACCGCTGGTAATGAGTAAAAGGGGCAAAACGCTCCCTGAAACTCAATTTGTCATTTTGAAGAAATCGGACTTGTTTAAAAAATTCATCTTTTACGAGCACTTAAATTTTTTTTCTGCAGTTAAAATTGTTCTCTTGTATCAACATGGACAAGAAAGAACAAAACAATACTTGAACTACAATATAACTCAAAAGAAAACCTACCTATCCTAACCATCCATAAGAACTTATTAATATCGTCCGAAGAATACCCAGTCAGGCCGCCGAAAATCACCAGCACGTAATTCACGTCCAACTCCTTCATGATCTCGTACGCCTTTTCCTCCGTACTGGCCATGGCCTGCCCCACTCTGCTGATATGCGTATTATTCCACGTGTTATTATCCACAAGAATCGTCCGATTGGCCATCGCTGTTATCTGATACCCGTAGTCCCACCATGACATCACTTTTGCATCCTCAGGCGTGTTCATCTTCAGCCAGTAGTACGCTTCGCGGAAATCATCAAAGATGATCCGACCTCCGTCGTGAGATCTTGCGCTTAGGACGATACTCGGCGAGCTATATGCTTCTGATGTGACCCACGTGCAATGGAAAGTGTACGATATGAGGAGGAGACAGGTGATGCCGACAAACGTGGCGGATATCTCGTTCTTTAGGACGACGTTGGATTCGAGTTTTTTCGATTTCTTGTGAGGGTTGTCGTGGTGATGCTGCTTGAGCTCGGCGTGCTTTAGGAACTTGGTTAGAAGGTGCGAGACAGCGATGCCACTCAGTATGCACATGACCGGAGCGAGGACAAGCATTAGACGAACCATGACGCCCTGAAATGATAATAAAATCATGTTTTCAAAACAATCAAGGTAATTTTAATTGCATCACTTGCAGTTTTACGTAAATTTAAGTAAAAAATTCAAAATAATAAAAATAAATTGAGGTTTTTTTCATAAAGTAATTGAAATTCTGAGTAAAAAGTTTCATGCAGACTTTTAGGGGGTTTCAATTTCTATAGCTGTTACAGTAGTTTGACACAGTTTTTTATACTATTTCAAACTGGTGTAACTTTTTAAGGAATAAAAAAAGGACATAAGCCGATGTGAAACTTTTCCTTTGCTATTTGGAAAAAGGGTTTGCAGGAAAAATGTAACTGCCTGTATATAAGAAAAAATAATATTTGATAAGAATAGTCATCATTGAAGTTTGAATATATTAAAAAATGGTTGTTTATTTGTCATCCAAAAAAATTATCTAGATTAGACATCTTATTTGGTAAGCAATAAAATATAAAATAAAACATGATTTATTTGATTTGCAATTACTATGGTTTTCCTAGTTAGGGGTTAGATAGCTTTTCAATCGTTTCTTGATAATATACCTATTAGGCTGTTCTTATTAATGAACTTTTAAATTTTTATGCAGGACCCACTCAATTTGTTTCTTATATCCATACTTAATTTTACAGAAATTAGGTGAATATAGAGAAACAATTATCACTTGTCGCAAGTGGCTCAAATTCTAGAATATGTTCTAGAATAATATTAATAATAATGTACATTTTTATTTTGTTTTACTACAGTAGATTTACATACCACAGTTTATTTATTATATCAAAAAATAAATAATCAATTAACTTTTTAGTCTAGAAATCAGAGCATTTTACAATTAATTAAAAGTTAATTTCTCTAATATACAATAATCTAAGCTAAGTGACTCTCCTGGTCAGCAATGAACAATATTGAACAAGGAAAACTTTCTGATATTCTTTTGTTCATTATAATGTGAATGTGAAGGCAGAAACTCTGAATAAAGGTTAGAAAATCCGTAAGAAAAAAAGAGCAAAAAAAATGAAACGTTTATCAGAATTTCAGGTTTAGATTCAACGCAAAAAAAACCATACCAAAGGCAGTTTTTGTTAATTTCATTTTAGTTTATGCCAGGACATTCGCTTTTATTTATATATGATATCTAGACACAAAAGTAAAATAATTATTTTTTTGTTGATTAGTTTAATAACTATAATATGTAAATTTGTTGGAGTAAAACAAAATAAAATGTTCGTTGTATTATTTTTAATTTTATCTTAAATAAAACTTATTCTTGAAATGGAGCTCCTTGGGGCTCACATTTCACAGAAATTAAGTATGAATATAAAGCAACAAATTGAGAGGGTCCAGCATAAGAAAAGATCAAAGACAAAAACAAAGACCATCCTAACACCTATTCAACAAGCCCGTAAATTTATGACTACGTATTGAGACATCTCTATAAAAATAAAAGAAAAAATGTACTTATACTGGAAAGCCAAGGTGAAAATTAAAGTCATTACTATCGAAAATAATAATCCGTGTAACAATGAAACACTATCTCATATAATTATATTATTATTACTTATACTGGAAAGCCAAAGTGAAAATTAAAGTCATTACTATCGAAAATAATAATGCGTGTAACAATGAAACCATATCTCATATATAAGTTTGTTATTAGTCTCATATATTTTGATAATTAAAATCTGACAACCCAAACAAACCATAAAAATACTCACCGCAAAGTAAATACTCGTAACACCGTACAATATGAGGAAAATGTTGGAATCCGTCAGCTGATTGAAGCAGAAGTATAATCCGGCCGGGAACAAGAACACTAATATTTGCAGATCAAAGTAGAATGAGCTCCACGACGTCGGCTGATGCTCGGAGACACTAGCGATGATTGGGATGTGATTCTTTGCGTAGGAAGGATCCAGCAGCGAGTAGAACCGTCCTGTCCACGGAGAAATCTTCCCGGAAAGGGTCAGAACACCCACTAGAATAAGCAGTAGGCTGCCCACCGTATACAGAAGCGTGACGAAAAGCGTATCAAAGTCGCTTGGGCCCAATTTGCTACGGAGGTAGTCGACAAAGGCAAGGATCTGGCATAGGCCAAATACGCCCAACGCCTGCGGAAAATTGATAAAATGTACTTTTATACAATAAAAATTATTCTATAACAATGTTTTTACAACTAAATAAAAGTAAAAACTTAATTAATTGTTTAAAAATAAATATAATTGTGCCAATATTAGTGCAATAGGTCGCATTAGGCAGTTTGCACACGCACCAACAAAATCGGATCCGATTCCGGCTCCGGCACCGGATGCAATATCAGATATGAATTTGCCGGTCCGGTAAACCGGCTGCGTGTGCCATCTTTCATTTGAAAACATTGCATCCGGCGGCCGGAGCCGGAATCGGGTCCGGTTTTGCCGGTGCGTGTGCAAATGGCCTAAACCTTGAAAAGTTACATAGGTAGGGTTGCCATCTGTAAAATCATTAAACCAGGACAAGAAGCTCAAAAACCCCAGATTTTTAGCTTGAAACCCGGACATTCCTGTTGGAAACCTTTCATTTTACTCACTAATGAAATAAATAAAAAATTGTAATAATTTATCATTCATTATTTTATCTTTATTAATTATTATTTTATAAAAATATCTACTTTTAAAAGATAACAGCATTATAAAAGCAAATGGGTCCCGTCTCAATTCAAATAGCGAACTGTAGCAAACTTCTCTCCAAAGTTTCGAAATCACGAGATGTAGATGGCGCTACTATAAACATGTCTGTTTTTATTTCGTATTTATTACATTTGACGTATAAAGAAATTAATGTAGTTCTTTCTATTTGTACAAATATTCAAATTTGAGTTTTCTAGTCGATGATATAGTACTTTCACAATCGTCGCTATTGTAAACATGGTTGCCAACAAAAATTCAAAATTTGCATAAATAATTTTCATAAATATTGAAATCCTTTCCGATGGCAGTGGCATAAGGACCTTCAGAATCGAATAGTAGCGAGCATTTTGCGATTGGCGCAATAATTATGTCGTGGGTTATTTTCGCGTTTTCAAGGTCGGAGACGGGAGCCTTAAATTAATCTTAAAGACTAAAGGAACTCCACTTTACTTATACTTTTACTCTCCCATTTAAGAACATTATTCTAATAATTAAAGAAACTTTAACTCTATTTTCATATCTTAACAAAACGTAAATCATGTAATAATTTGAGAAACTAAAAATATCTACTGTATAGGTGTTATTTATTATCGGGCTGTTGGTACTTTTCAGTATTTCCTATAGGCTTTAAAATGACTTCCTTCTTAATAGAAGTTTATAAAAATCAAGACAACTGTAATCTTTGAAATTATATTTTATTTTGATGAGTGACGAAACCGTTCCTGTCCACAATAAATTTCTTTCTTTTGTCCATTGTTGGGTAATTAGTGAAAACACTCTCTCTACGTAGGCATTATGAGACATATAGGACCTCCACCCAAGAGTAGGTACGCAGGTTGGTGCATAATAAAATAAATGATCCTTATAAAACTGGTGACTTGCATCAAAAGCCATACCAAATTCCCTGTTTTTAAGGAAGAAGAAATGTAAACATAACCTAACATGTTTGATTAATATTTCAAGACAAACAGTTAGGTTACAAGTGTTCTTTAAAAACAGGGAATTTGTATGGTTTCTGACACAATGTCACCAGTTTTGTTTGTAACTTATAAAATAAATGTTCCTAAAACCCAAAACAATTTTATATATTATCAAAATGTTCCATACACTAGACCAGCGTTTCCCAACCGTGGGTTCCACGGAACCCTAGGAGCGGAGCGGACTTCTGCGCCTGACGTGAGCAGGAGAAGGACAGCAGGAGAAGGTTGGGAAACGCTGCACTAGACACACCTTATAGAGTAAAATTGTACATATTATCGCCATTATTATAAAGGGAGATTTATCAGATCATAAATTAAAATGTCTAAAAAAATACAATAAAATAAACAATGCATACCAGCATGTGCTCAGAGCTTTGAACTGGTTGAAAGCCTACGAAGGATATCTGCATCGACAAAATTGTGCCAACGCAATACAGCGTGCTGTACGCTATATAGATCCTGTGGGAGAATCTGCCTGTTATCATCAGCGTCAGGACGTGCAGCGGAATCAAGTTAATTAGGAAGACATAACCTCCCCATGACGATACCTAAAAAAATACATGAATAAATTATCAAATAAATAATTTAATAATTATTGGCAATAATAAATTATTAGAATTAAATTCTTTTTTATAATTAAGGAGAAAGGGATGAATAAAATTAATGTCAATACTTTAAAAATTGGGTATGGAGAATTTCCATACATCAATACTTCATATTTCCGTCAATCAAGGTTTTACTGCAAATATTTGCATTTGACATGATAAACAAAAATGATTGTTTTACTTGCATAACATTATATTTTAATTTAACAGATTATTTCATACAAAAATATAGTAAATTAGATAGGACACGTTGTGCACTCTTGATATTCATGTACAGCGCATCGCTGCCAGTAAACCTTATTTGACAGACTATAATAAAGCAACAAACCTGACACATCTACTAGATAGCTATTCACGACTATATAGATACCTACCCTTTGTTTCAGGAAAAATAGCTCGTTGCTTAAACCTATCAGACAAATGTTTCTTTACAAATGACTTTTATCATACAGTGTACCTATTTGAATTGAACGTCAAAGAATGCTTTGCAAAATGTTTTGTATAATTTTTTTTATTGTATGTCGTAAAAATATATTTTCTGACAAATATCAGTGATAATCTTATATGATCAAAAATTGTTTTTTACTTTATCATAGTATGATGCCATTTCTGTAATTTCGTCAAAATAGTTAAATAATAAATTAGAGTAGAGAAAATTCTCTGTAACTTATGTCTATGAAATTTTTTGGTAAAATTAGTGGTTTAGTTGCATGAGCAAACTTTAACTTTGAAAGTCATGCATTGACTCTTTTGGTCGCTCTGTGCAGTATGTATATATGTTACGGCTAAAATGGATACTTGGCTAGTTTCAAAACTAACTAGCTATTTTCCAAACGAACTAAAAGTGCCGTTATTTTGAAGGATTTTGCCCTTTGTTGCAAAATAGCGGGTAAACAGCAGCTAGTTTACAAACTAGTTGGTTAGTATGCAAACTATATATTCGCTTTGGTTAATGTCGTTATTTTATACTATTGTTTTAATATTAACCAAGTGTTTTAGATAGTTTGTATAATAAGCATTTATGATGTTGGCTAATATGATAACATTAATCGTTTTAGTCACCCAAAATAGCAAGATTCCTGGCTAGTTTATAAACTGAACGACTAGACTGCCTGTAACATTAGTTTACTTCCACTGTAAGTGTGAGGTTATGTAGAAAGTAGCAAGTTGTTTGTGTTTGTGCACGTATTTACAGCTCCGCCAACTTAAAGTTGACTCGACGTGTGCGCAGAACGAGAACAAGGACGACATTCGGCGGAAGCGAGAGGCACTGTACTCTCGGCATCAACACACTAACTGCGATTCCGAGTGGCCGGGCTGTATACAGCCCGGCCACTCAGAAGTCGTTTGGAGAAATGTAAACATTAGGATGCGCAGTGGACATGGGGTAGTTTTTGTGGAGGGGATCATTATATTATCACATTTATATTATCAATTTGATATTTGTAAACAGTCATTTTTTGTCAATTGAAGATGTGAAGGATACAGAAATTACCCTTCGGGCTGCAGTTGGGTGTACTTCAGTCTCGGGATACACTCAGGGTTACGTTAGGTGTCAACGTACCAAAAGGTGTATCAACAAGAAATGTAAATGTGTAAGCTCTGGACTAACATGTTACAGTAAATGACACCAAAGCAAAGACTGCTAAAAAATAAATCTTGTTAGTTTTTTTCTAAATTTTATAAATAAAGTTTATAAATGAAATTGAAATGTATCATATTGCTATGAACCTAACCTACCTACCCACAGATTCTACATTAATAAAAAAATGTTGTGTTCAAACTAGCGGCTATTTTAGTAAAATTATATAAAATCCCCATTTTAAGAAGATTTTGTAGAAAGTTTGCATACTATCCAGCTAGTTTGTAAACTGGCAGCTGGTTACCCACTATTTTGCAAGAATGCACGAATTCCTTCAAAATAACAGCACATTTAGTTAGTTTGCAAAATAGCTAGTTAGTTTTGAAACTAGCGAAGTATCCATTTTAGCCGTAACATATACAATAAATAGTTTAGTGAAGCGTTAGCAGTTTTTCTAAATCAATTTAAAGGTATTTAAAAGGATTAAGAAAGATCATTTCGTGTGTACTCGTGCGGATCCGGCATCATCGCGACTCTACAGCCAATGATTTCAAACGATGTTGTCCCCGCTGTTTCTAGCCACTATTCTAGCCCAAAAGCTAAACCAATCTAAAGAGATTACAAACATCAAAGAATTTGCCAGGACTGTCAGGTCTTATACTCTCTAGTCTTTGATTATATAACATTATTATAATAATAATAATAGCATTTATTAATCATAAATCAAATTAAGTGTTCACAATAATAGAATTTACATAACTTTATGATCAATAGGACCGGGTCAGACTGGTTTAAATAAAACCGTCTGGTCTTCCCCCAAGCCCTTAGCACATTTTTCTAATTACACAATAATCGTGACGAAACAAAATAGAGGTTCACCCAACGACTGAGAACAAAACACGCACATAAACAAAATACATTTCAGAGATTTTGAAGAGACACACACAACCAGAATTACTTAAGTAGGCTGCTGACGCTCATAAATGTGACGCTTATACTTTAATTTGAAGCTGCTGCTACTTAGATATATAAGCTATAAGCTATAAAATGTATATACAAATGTCATGTGTAAAAGACGTAACCGATGCATTAAATTAACAAGAAATATTTAGTATGTGGGTCAAGTTTCCAGGGAACATCAAAGAGCTTAATTCTTCAAGGCATTGGTAAATTATTATGTTATAATAGTACACTACATTTAGATATATAATAGCTTTTTATTATAAACCGCTACATTATTATGTTCATATTATTATTTTCAGGGATTCAGATTACTCTTTAAGGACATATTTGCTAACCAGTGGAACACAAACCTGCTACTGGTATAACAGAAAATCAGTTTTTGAAATGCACAATGAAATGAATTTTGGTAACCACGTGACATATGTATATATGTACAGAGTGATCTAAAATGACGAAGGACAAGTTGAATTTCCCGCCACATTGAATAATTGTGATGTTGGTAATGGTTGCAAATAACAGCTGTTATTTTTGTTCAAAATAAATTTTCAATTATAATATAAACATAATACTTATAACAAATAATAAAATCCTCATCTCTCATATCTTAAATCAAATAAAATAAATATAGTATTTATAACAAATTAAATCTCGAACAGATAAAATATTGTTGCTGTGGAACATACCCCTTACTGACGAGTCCACTATGGTATCTGACAGTAATCATAACCTGTATCATAAGCCTTCTTCTAATATGTCTGAATTCATATAAATTTAAACGGTCATACCAAGTGACATATTCCCGTGTTAATTTCCTGGCGTCTTATCAGTCTAAAGTTAGCAGACAACCTATATATTCTAGTAATCTCGGGTCTGAACCCAAGGGCGTAGCCAGAAGTTTTTACAGGGGGGGGGGGGGGCAAGGAGTCAGAAAAATACCAAAATTTAAGTAAATAAATATTTCTTATCGCATATCTTTTTGTTTATAAAAATATATGTATGAGGTATGTACATAATATGAAATATGCTAATAAAACATTACGTAATGTTAAGTTTCCGCTTGTTTTCGGAAAACTTCTGCAGGACAGATTCTTTGAACTGCTCTTGGTCTTCATTTGCAATGTTGCGATGAACGCTGAGCATGCTACCGAAACAAATATTCTTGGAGGACATGTATCCAATGTATCAAAATGTACATATAAGTGTACAAGAACAGTAATACTAATATATCATAATTTCGAAGATATTTGCGAACAGCGAATTAATGCAAGAACCGCCATAGCGCCATCTATTGCTTAAAAGACAAACTATAGGTAAACGGGTTGACATTTGCCAAACGAGACCAAACTCGAAACTCAACAAAATTAGATTAATCTAAAGTAATATTTAGCTATAGGCACTTAAACTGCAATAACCACGTGATTACAGTGTTACGGATACAGTGATAATCACCCAATCATACAACGATATAACACTGGTTTCCAAATAATAATTAATACTTAGTAAAACAGTTTCTTATACACATTGCAAAAAAAAACACTGCTTTATTATCGCGTTCAATAACAACACATCACACAGACTCCAGTAATATACAAAGTTGAAAAGTGGTTTTGGTTGCCAAACCGACAAGTAAATTGAAGATATAATTTTAGATTGCTTTATTACAAATAACATTATAGTATTATATAAGGTTATTTGTAATAAAGCAATCTAAAATTTTTACTTCAACTTACTTGTCGGTTGCATAAACAATTCCTCTATTAATTCCCAATAAATCAACTTACCAATAAATACCTCACCCTGTATTGAGATTTGGAGGTAGGTACTGGTTACAGTACATGTTATGTGTCTTTGTAAATTTATTATGTACCTAATACAATTTTGTGCATTTTTATTTTGAGCGCCAGAGAGGGGGGGGGCAGTTGCCCCCCCCTGGCTACGCCCTTGTTGATCCCCATTTTCAAATATAAACCCACAAAACTGTCTAATTAAAATAGTCTTAAAGCACTTAGCTCTTTACTAAATTTAAGTTTTGAGCATGAATGTGAATAGCTTTTTATGAAGAATACACTAATAAAAAGTAGAGTGAAATAAAATTAAAAAACAATACAAAGAGCAATACGAATAAACTCACCATATAAAAATAGGCAAGAGCAGCCAGAGTTCCCCACAAAATAGTTCCAGTTTTCACAGCTTTAATCCAAGTGTAATATGTCAGCAACATACAAAATATGGCAATTCCTTCGTTATCGTAACTGCCAGCAACAGATCTACTAATATAACCAGGAACTATAGCAACCATTGCAGCCGCTACCAATCCAGCTCCAGAACTTTTCAACTCCTTTGTTAACAGATAGGTAATTATCGTAGTAAACGATGAAAATAAAGGCGCTAGAAAGACGCAGACGTTCCGAATATCGATTGTGATGTTTAAAAACCAGCAGAAGTGATAAATTACCGCTGAAGTTACCATCAAACCAGGGTAGATGGTCCCTAAAAATATTATTTCTTGTTATAAACATCACGAAAATGAATGTTCAGTACCTCCGATAATTCTTCCTAAAGGATACCATGCTCTATCATCAAACCAATTGTGAAACGAATAAAAACCTTCCTCTGCTAAGTATTTTGTTGTGCGGTAGTTGAAATAGGGATCAAACTCATGAATAACGCTTTCAAATCTCAGAACGGAGAACAAACGTGTAGCAAAGGCTTAAAATAAAGTTTTATAAAAATTTACGCCATTCAAATTATTAATTTTCTTACATAAAATAGCGGCTAATGTTAAAATTGAAATAGTGAGTAGGGTTTCCTGTTTTTCTACGTTGGCCGTGGTAGGCGTTTGATTTTTCTTGCCGAAACCAAGCATTGTAATAGGTTATGGTTCACGTATAAGGAATTCCTATTTTTGTTGCCGGAAAATTGGATGCTAATCGACGGAAGAAATCGAAAGTCCACAAACACTATTATCTAATTTATTGCTTGTTGTGCGGATTCTTCGACATTTTTCGAAATGCTACGTCAGCAGCCGCTAAGATGCCGGCAAAACAACCAACGGGTATTCGTTTTGACTTTTGACATTGCTGAACGGAATCTGTCAAAACATAAAGATTTAAATTTTTCGTGTTATGTTCCAATTTGATACGATCCTGAAAAGTTTTGATATAATCCGTTTTTTTGTCTATTAGCATCTATTTATTTTATTGGGATCGGAGTTGCTCCTTTTTAAAAATTTCGTGCAAATTTAAACTCTTTATTTAGGAATTTTTTTAATTACCGGCAATTTAACATGACTATGCATAATAGAAAGAACCAAAAAAAGTGAACATTAGTCAGAGATGTTTTTGATAATTTTTATGTATCCATCAAAAAGGGCATTAGATAAATGATTTTCATGGACTATTTCGATAATCTTTTTTGGCTTTTTATTAAATATAAACAACAAACATACTTAAATACAAAACAAATAAAATAAAATTATTCCGTTGAATGTCTAAATTTGCCACGTATTTGTTTTGGTAATGGACATGTTCCCGGGCAGGGTATCTGTCCAGGAATTTCGCAAATGCACGCCCTATCGCAAAGAGCCCCAAAATTTGCAGGATTATCTTTTTTCTCCCTCGCAACTGCCTCGTCGTGAAGTTGATCCCTAAAATTTTCACATGAACAAATATACAAAATCCTATAGTATAAAAAAAAACCTACTTAGTTTTGCCTAAAACTTTGACTAAATGGTCTATAATACCCTCCTTGGTCTTATTATGTACATCGATTAGCATTTCATTACCGTTTTCTGTAACAAACAAATTGTAAAAAAGCTTAATTTTTGCAATGTACTAACCGTAGAAGCATTTGATAAATGGCGACGGCGTTCTATTCTTAAATGTGCATATCTGAACGTCTGGGTTCTTAAACTGTATTTGTGGCAGGTACCAGAACACAAAATCTCTGCAATATAACGATATTATTTAGGGTTTCGGTGGATTGACATAACCTATACCTTGTGCCTTGATGATGATCACCGCTTGTGTTATAGTTTATGGTGAAGATTTTTATGTTATTCTTAAAAACTAACTTTCCCGTTTCTAGATATTGCATTGTTCGCCTAATAGGCGCTCTACCTTTCATAAACGGCATATTGGTAGATTTTCAAATTAACCTATAAGTTGATGAAGATCACATGAAGATGGAGAATGTATTTTGAGACTATTTGAGAGGTTAAAATAGATGCATTTTGCGCTTGCGTACTTGCGTTGCGTCACTGACATCTGGTGGGCATCCTAAATAAATGGATCGCCGGTTCTTTATACGCTTCATAGATGACGCTGTCAGCAACACAACAAAATAATAATAATCACCTCTGCATAACAAGAGGCTGCTTTGACAACACATCTTTCAGCACACACCACGGGCGTAGCCAGGTTTTAGTATCGGAAGGGGTTCAAGAAAATTAAACGACTAAAAGTACATAAAATAACCCTATTCATAAGAAATCCTAACCACATCATTTTAGTGTAATAGTTAGTAATGAATGAATGGCATTGCCGCAGTGCTGCAAACCTTGTTCTTTTCGTCTCAGAGTTATAGGGTCTTCTACGTCTGACCCAAAACGGGCTTCTACTTCTGACCCATTTCTGACCCAAAAGCGCCAAAACGCTAGACAACATGCGCAGAAGACTTGGCGCCGCTGTCAAATCTGGTAACATAATATTGCTTAAAATCCCCAGAAAACACGCATTCCATGTAAAATTACCAATTTCGGCTTTAATCATGAAGTATTCTGTATCTACGTATCCCAACTCAAGGAAGCTTGCCGCGGGTGTACCTGTTTTTATGTACTTTGGAAAATTTTCTGGACTGTCCTAGCCTAAAAACACAGTAGGTATTTTGGTTTTCATGTTCACTTCCATGTAATTATTCAGTTTTCAATGAATGCATGTCATTCTCACACTTATCTTTTATCAATTATATTTGATTTGATACTAATTAGGCTTTTTACAAAGCACAGTTGCCAACTTAATTTAGTCCTGGGTGGTCCTGGGAGAAATGCGCGCGCACATCGTCAGATCAAAAACCAGAACGAGAAACGTCTAATGTCAAATTCAGATTTTTTCTAATGCCCAAGTTTTGTGCTATTTTGTGCCGCGCCGCAAATCAAAAGTATCGGCGTTATAAATAATTTTGTTAGGGCCATGCCTGACTTATCAATTCCAAATCTCGTAGCTGCAAGAAATGACCATTGAGCAATTATAGTCGAAATCACGAGTGCTGCAAATTACTCATCGCTTATAAGTGTATGAACCAAGATTTTTGCGTATCGCTCAGCTTGATTGTTGTGCATAGGCAACCGAACATAGAAC
Source organism: Aphodius sticticus (assembly GCA_963966075.1). NCBI lineage: Eukaryota > Metazoa > Arthropoda > Insecta > Coleoptera > Scarabaeidae > Aphodius > Aphodius sticticus. Next base: position 51,382,045 of record OZ014508.1, on the reverse strand, counting down.
ACTGTAAATACGTTGCCTACGGGGGCAACAACAAAATAGCTAGATATCTTATAGGATAAAATTTTATACACAAGTGACACATATTACTCCTAGTAAGTTGTAACATAAATCTCTAAAGCAATATTTTATCGTTCATCTATTGTAGAGCTAGATATACATGAATACATGATAAATAGTTGTTAAACCATGTTTTGGCATTTTCTGTATATATTATAATAACCATTTCTATTGTTGACATCATGAACCGAAATTCTAAATAAAATTATTTTTTATGAAGAAGTTTTGTATTAGTTTTGTGCCGAAAACCAAAAGTTTGTCCTCCATTCGTTCCCGAGGTATTAGCATTTTATTTGCGACGTCTGTGGGACCAAAACAAAAATCAAAATTTCTGGACATGTTGAGCCCATTTTTCTAAAAAATGTGATGTGAGGGAGGCTTTTGGTCGAATTAGAGTGGTACACGTTTTAGGACAAAAAACTCAAAAAATGTTGCCCACTGAAATTAGTTATTTAACACAAATTATTCGATTTTTCGAATTATTTTGAATATATAATATTTATATAATGCTATTTGTGATGCCCATCACTACTTCTACGCATGGTGTATAATAAAAATGTAAAATCATTCATAAAAATATAATCTTTTTATGGAACGTTGATTAGAATTTATTATTTCGATGTATATTAATAACTTGTTCAGACCTTAAAACATATACAACTAATTTGAGCGATATTACAGCAATAAATAGAATTCATTTTGCCCAGTTTACATTTTGATGTTCACTGTTTTGTATTTTGCAGTAACTGAAGAGAGCGAGTTGTGGCCACGCTGACGGCTGAGCCAGCAGTCAGCAGTTGGTTCTTTTCAGTAGTCCCACAATATCCGCGTGGTGCGGATCGTAGTAGGTTACCTCACGATGTCTCGTTTTTAGATACGAGTTTGTGTAAATTTTGTAATTACAGTGCATGTACTTTTTACGCGCACGGATAGACTCAGCATCAAAAGGTAATTTTATGAATCAATTATTCACGCTTACATTTATTTATCTTCTTAAACGCTTTTGCGTGTATTACAAAGATCGATTGTTAGTTTCATTATTCTTTGATAGTTTTAAAGGGACTGAAGGCCGTAACGTAACGGTAATGTGAATTAACCTTTGGATATGTATGTAAATAATTACCGGTTATAACAAATCGTGTATGTAATGTTATTTTTATTCAGAAATTTCCGTAGGATACTTTTTTTAATCATCAAAATAATATTTTTGATTAAAATTGTGTTTAACAATATTTTTAATGTGAATATGTAATAATATTTGGATACAATGATAATTAGATATTATTGTTGTTGTTTCTCGCTTGTTTTTAGAGTTATTTAATTAATTTGTGTAATGTTTTTGGTGTTTCTCCGATTCGTACGTTATTAGTTCTATTTTTAGAACTAATATAACGTACTTATGTAGGTATAACATTCGTTATTCTAATACTACTTCCAAAAACCAATTCATATTGGGATACGGATATCTCTATTTGCATTCTGATAAAAATTGAGTGATTTATTTATTTTGTTGCGGAAATGCATGGAACGGATGTATCGTTATACAACCAAAGGTTTGGCAAACGTCCTATAAATGCATTACGCGTCATAGTTGATGGGAATTTCAAGGATGAAAGACGATGTTCCGGTCGAACACAGATTTTGCAGAAAAAGTGGGTTTCAATGCCCCGTTATGTAGTTCGATTGTCTCAGGTTGGATTGCGTAAAAATGTCCTATGGTTGACGAATAACTTTCTTTCTATTGTTACGCGTTTTGAAATTTAATTTTAAACCAGCAGTAGCATCTGGAATCAATACAAAACAGTATTGGTTTTATCTTTCATTGCATGAGATAAACTCAAAATTGGGTTGTTTAAATAATACCTTATAAAAGTCGAGACACTATGGACTTGTAATAAAAGATTGTTGAAAACAATTTACAGTTAACCTTACCTGTTTATTTATAATACACTTATACAGTGGCGTATTAATTAAATTCAAAACAATAATTAAACTATGTTGTGAAACTAAATTCTTAAAGAATCAAACTAATTTATAAATATAAATTTAATTTTAAATATGTTGCTATAATAATAATATACATATTAATCTTGTATCATAGTTCGTACAATTGACCATTTCACTTAGTATTAACATGCGTATTAGTAATTAATCCAGAGGAGGATAAATGTTTGGCAAAATAACCTCGGCCTGGATTTGAACGCAGCGATCTCAGCAATTTCCAGGCCAGAGGTACAACCAATTGAGCTACCAATGTCTGAGGAAGTTGACACGAACATAAAATTGAAATAGAGGTAACAAATACCACAAAGAAAGAATGCCGAAATTATTACTTTGTTTTTCTAAACCTAATAGTTTTTATAGTATTTTTTAGGCAATATTGAAAAAGAACATAGGTAGTCAGGACTAAATGTACAAATGTATATGTATTTTTCCCAATATGTTATTTTTTTTTGCGGATGAACCGATTTTGGAAAACTAATCTAACGATTATAAAATTTTTTTCGTACATTAACTAGCGATCTTGTAAACTAGAATAAACCGTTTCCACGAAAAATAAAACTTTATATCTAAGTTTTTTAGCAAAAAAATAGTATTATAGTTTCAGCGAAATGGTTTTGGATAAATGTGTGAAAAATAGAACTGTTGTACGTCTGATAGTTGTCCAAAAAACATACATTTAAGAATTTGTTATCATGATTTTATCAATTTTTCTCTTCAAACTTTTAGTTCAGCCTACTTGAGCCCGAAAGCAATTTATCTCGTCAATATTGTCAATCGCCTTTAAATTGAATTGAAAAGTCATTTCAATTCAGCTTCAATCATTTACAAGTTTTTATCTTTACAACTCAAGGTTGTGAAAATAAAAACTAAAAAAAGTCTAAGAATTGGTAGGTATTACAATACTTTTACAAAATGTGACGAAAACGAGACCATCACATTTTAAGCCCATTATCATAAAAAATGTGACGTGGTGGAGAGGTTTTGAGTACTAGATGCGTAATTTACGAGAAAACAAAATATATCGAAATGTTGTGTTAGAAAAACGTTGCCAAATAATTTGATTATATTATCAGAATACTATTAATTTAATTATTCAAATGATTCGATTAATAAATAAAGCAAGTGATGTTAGGATCTGGCAGCACTAGTTAAGTTTCCGGAAATAAAACTGAACTATGCTGTATAATGTTCTCCTTCATTCCACAGCACATTAAATTGATTACAAAAGAATTTAGTGTCTTACTCAAATCATCAATTGAATTCGATACCCAGTCACAGTCCAGTCACTAATTACTAGAGCGCTGGAAACATGGTATATCTCTCTCAGATATTAGGAAATACATGATGTAGTATCTCTCTCGGCGCTCTACTAATAGTGACTCGGCCGTAACTGTGTATTGCATGACTATTATCGAGCCCGGCGGACGGCATGTGGTGTGTGCGAAAAATGTTTTGCGTTCAGTTGTTCAAAGTTCAGGTGCCGAACCAGCGCTTATTTGGCATGACAATACATTCCTTATCTGTCGTTATTGGGTGCATTCAGCAGAATCTACCGGTACCGGACCGATACCAACCGATTTACGATACCGATCCGGAACAGTCTCGTATCTGCTGAATGGCGCTATAATGCACCAAAGTTTATTTTTCATCCAATAGGAGGCGCTATATGAAAAAACGCTGAACATAACCTCATTGTTCGCATAGAGGTACGCGTTATTTTGGTTATTTTCCTTTATTTGCCATTTATTTGGCTTTCACGACTCTCACATACCGTATATATGATATATTAAAACAATATTCTCTTTTTTCCATTTTAAATGTAAAATGACAGGTCTGCAACCAACACTGGTACAATCCACCGCTACCGCTAACCGTAAAAATTATATGATACCAAAAATGGCGTCTGATCCACCGTAAGTTGGTATCTACCGGTCAACAAAAGTGACATATAGCAGATTTTCGCTAACCTGTTACTTCACAGTTACCAACCGGAGTGATCTGCTGAATGCAACCATTGAAATACATACCTATGTAGCTCGGAAAATAAAAACTGGGTAAAGCTACGAAGATAATGGCCATGTCCTGCACTCACCGGTGATATAGGTACCGGTACCTTACCGGTGGATCGTCGGCCACGAAAATCGGTATTTTCAGCCTGGGTATGGAATATGTGGGATAGGGCTGGGCAAAAAAATCGATCAGATCGATTAGATCAATCTGATCTATGTGATCGATATTTTGATGGTACGTACGGGGCCGGACACTTATCGTACGTATATGGAAGAACTAAAACATCAATCGATCGATCTTTTCGATCTGATCGATCTTTTCGATCTGATCGATCTTTTCGATCTGATCGATCTTTTCGATCTGATCGATCTTTTCGATCTGATCGATCTTTTCGATCAGATCGATCATGATCGATCGATCGATCATCTCAAATTGTGATCGAAGGTCGATCACAAATTTCCAAGGTCGCCCACCCATAATGTGGGGTATAGCTATTATTGTAGCAGCGCACCTAGGCCACAGTTCGCCCCTTTTGCCTCCCCGTAATGGATATCACGAACACGCAGTATGCATCAATGCAGAACAGTCTGGCTGAACACGGCTGACTACCGCTAGTAGCCAATGCCCCTTGAACAGAGAGTATGTCTGTCTCTGTGAGGCACGTTGTGAGGCACGTTATCACGTGACACCATCCAATACAATGGGTGCGTTCTGCCACATTAAGCGCTAAGCGCTTGAGCTCAGCGGACGGCAGCAATTGGGCAGCATAAACATGAACGCTATGGCCATTGGTTGCTGAGTTCAAGCGCTTAAGCGGCTTAAACTGGCTTAACGCAAGCAATGTTATCGAAACCAGAGGTCGAGACTGCATAGGGGACCACCGGCTTAACGTGCTTCCCAAGCACCGCGGCGGAGTGAAAAATCCGTATGTCTACCCTGGGATTCGAGACCTGTGGAGTGCAAGGCAAACGCCTTACCTAGGTATGTTTCTAAACTTCTTCATTGTGGCACTGTCACAGTGGCTTTTACACGAAGAAGAAGTTCAGGAATGCATCCAAGCTGAAAATTCCGATTATTGTCGTCGCCGATTCACCGGTAACTTGCCGGTCTCACCGGCGAGTCTGCTGGACATGGCCATTATGATATAAATTCCTCTAATATAGTGAATGGCGATGTAATATTCCCTCTCGATACTTCAGTGCTGAGTTCAAGCAATTCTCTGTCGCCCTTCTTGATATGGTTTGTTAAAATGATACAGGATGGCGCCAAAATCAGAACGCCTGCATTGTTCAGTTATGATATAAATTCCTAAAAAATTGTAAAATGCGATGTAATACCGTTTTAAACATTCTCTCTCGATATTGAGTGCAAAATCCACTAATATTGTGTTTGGCTATAGGTAATACCACGAGAGCTGCAAATGAGTCATCGATTTCAGCGTATTTTGGTGATACTTTTCAGACCGTTCCCGTGCGTTAGACAGAAACAGCGTGGTTTTTCATGCGTCTGTTATTTCGATTTTAAGCTATGGCTCATTTATATTACGAGAAAATGCCTTCCACGAAAATGTTCTGATATTAAATTTGAATAACTTTGAATTCTGAAAAAATTGCTTTATTTGTAAAGAAACCGTTTAAGTTATAAGCACAATAAAAATTCCAAAACATGCAGGAGAATCAACAAAATGCACTTTTAATTAAACATTCTTGTAAGGTAACAAGGTTGTAGTAATTATTCGTTACACTATTTTCACGCTGTGTATTACTGTATATACAATTATGAATTTGCAAAACTTGCTTACATTTATAATCCGCAATTCCAATGTACTTATCATAATATGAGAGCATTTTTGAGACTCTGGGGCTTATTATTGATGTTATATAATTTTGAACTTTTAATTTTGAACACTTTTATAAAAATCTGAGCATATGCCTCGAATATAGTTTTTCTTTTCTGTCTGTTCTTCGTTCACTAATATTGGAATTTTGTTCTTTATAAAAGAGATCACCAATTTACAGCAAGGAAAATGATGTCTTATGATAGCAAACACAAACCGCGTCAAAATGCATAATATATTAATTATTTAACCAATCGTAATAAGTAATAAACAAAGATTATTTATTTATTTACTAAACATAATCAAATACAAATTTCTATTGCTGTTCAAAAAGAACTATTTTGTTAAATTGATGTCTTATATTGCCGTTTTGTGTGTGAATATTCCATGATCTACAAATATAATGCAATCTGCAAGTGAAATACATTTTTGTCACTTCTGTTAATATATTAATTTGTTATTAATAATATAATATGGTTGTTTTTGGTTTTAATATGCGATAACACAACGCACACAACGTCAAAATATTAGATAAAACCACGAAAACGATGTGCCGAGTGTGATACTAATACAATGACATTAGCAACTTAAGTTTGTGACATCCAACTCGATGGTTTGACCGCGGAAAAGAAATAAGCTAGCGCCTCCAACGGATTTAAGCGGAACTGAGACCCTGGCGGCCTCGAGAAGTGCCCTTCTGTGCATAGTCTGCATCCCTTCTCTCGGCCCGGAATAGAATCACTTTCTCGGCTTGGTACACAATACTATTTTTGTGGAGTTCTTATGAAAATTTCTTACAAGTGTAGATGATCAATTGTAATGAAACAACTATTCGTAGCATGTAGTAAACATTTATACTACAATTACTACAACATTTATTCTTAGTTACAGTGTAACTAAGAATAAATGTTTACTACAAGCTACGATAGTTGTTTCATTACAAATTACAATACTATTTCACAATAGCAATTAACTATTGTAAAATAATACTGCTAGCAAAACCGTATTCGGCGTAGATATAGACAAATATAGTAACTTTTACTAGAGATGTTAAATTTACAGAGCCCATGTTAATCTTATGGGGCGTATATAACAGCGTAATTTACCGATATATTACCCCATATAATTAATATGGACTCCGTAAATTACCGAGGTAATATAACATCTCTGTGTTTTACTATATTTACAATCTTACTACTTTTTACTATCATAACAGAACCAATTAGTCAGTGGCGGCTCGCGTATAGGCACTGTGGAACTGCAGCGCCCCCTATTATTTCCACTTAATATTATGGATAACATTTAATATAATGCGTCCTTTTTCCTTTAATTCTTTCTTTATACTTGTACAAAGTATAATCCTTAAACCTTAATGTCAATGGCCATCCCCCAGTTTAAGAAACAGATTCAAAAGTCGTTGTATGGAACTGTGATCTTCACAGTTCCAGTCGGCCAGGTGTTTGGCTGTTCTGCGCATGCGCACATAGGAAGCAGCACGCGAGGCAGCCGCCTGTTATGGATAGAGAGAGCACTGTTGTTCCCGCAGTGCCGACCCTGTCGTACTGGTGGAAGGTAGTTTTACAAACTGCAAACGTATTTTACAACAATTACAGTGCTTTCAATGGAGAAAAAAATCAGTTTCCATCTAGAGGCCAAGGATCAAATTATTGAAATTTTGGCGCAAATTAAATTAAGTAGAATGGATTTAATTTTTACTACGTTTATCTTAACTTCACTTGTTTGTTTGTTACATATAAATCTTGTAATCGATATTTTACCTATTTCCCATTGTCCAATCGAGCCAATTTTTTCATGTGGACGATTTCTGGTGACAATTGCCCAATTGCATAAAACAATAAAAAATCTGATGTGCCCAGGCACATAACTTTATCATACTATATATAAAATTAATGGTTTAGCTGCATGAGATTCTATTTGATCGAGATCGGCCATGACAGCATTAAAATAAAATTAGTAGAACTAGACAGATATGTCGATTAAAGCTGCGTTCGGATATTGTACTCCGTTAACATCGGGTACACCGTCAAAATGATACTTACGTGTTAATGGGTGTAAAAAGTGTAACGGTGTGCAATATACGAACGCAGCTTATAATGTGTCAAAACATTAGCGTTTGACACTAACTACTGTCATTAGAATCAAAATTTCTGACATATCATGGCTACTAGCTTTAATGCAGTACGACCGATCACGATGAAATAGAATTTGCTCATGCAGCTAAACTATAAATTGTACCAAAAAATGTCATAGTCATAAATTATTCGGAATTTCCTCTTCTTTAATTTATTATTTAACTATTTCGACAAATTTCCAGAAATGGCGACTTATTTGCAAAATCTTTGAAAAATGCTAAGACTAAACATCCAGTTTCTTTGGACCCTTTTCAACAGAAAGCTTTTCAGCTCTAAGTTTGGTCATGACACTTCTAAATATGAAGTTTCGTCCCGGTACCTTTAGTAGTTTCTCCGGAATCGGCGCCACAAAAAACGGGTACAGACACACACACACACACACACACACACACACACCCACATCCACACACACACACACAGACATTTTTTTGTACCTTGGTCAAAAATGTTCAGGGGACCCAAAAAGACATATTTCCGCTAAAATCTCAAAAATTTTTTTTGGCACGATTACAATACTTTACATACTGCGTATGATAAAGTATAAAATATGGAAAATTTTTAATTTTTAGTGAATTTTTTAAAGCGTTTAAAGAGTTTTTAGAAGATGTTTTTTTATATAAATATATTAATGAATGTAACTATAACAATTTAGGTTAAAGTAAATAAGAAATCCGTTTTCATTCCCTAAATTCTTTTACGATTTCAACAAGTTTCTGAATAAATTTTCTTTTTATACGTTTTTTTTTCTTTTTACAGAATATTAACACTGACAAAAAAATTCTGGAACAGCACCCCCACTAATATTAGCTACGAGCCGCCACGCAATTAGTATAAATTGGTGAGTACAAATATCGCAACAGCTATTGTTCAGTTTTTACATTGAAAACCTTCACCATACTATTTACTATGTTACACAATACCTACGAACGATCAATTCTTGTAATTTCCGGGAATTGTGAAAAATAATTGCTTGTAAAGTGCAGAGCTCTTTATGCGATCGATAATATCGTCTTTCCGATACTATGAACATTTAAATCCAATTAAAAATGCGAAGGTCTCGATTGTTCGCGAACACGCAAGGTATAATCAAACTATGCCTGCACATTTATGCGTGTTGTAGTTGAAAAATGTTGGGTGTAATATACTCGAAACAACATAACCGATAGGCAAATAAGACATAGGTACCTAATAACAAAACTTTTTTTTGTTGAGAACTTGAACTGGATCGAAATGAACTTCTATTTTTAAACTATTTATATATACAGGATGAAAAATTGGAATGTGATATGTACAAGTGAGCTAAGTCGAGAGTCGTTATATATAGTTGAGTGCATAATGTATTCAGTATAATCAACAAAAAATAAATTGTTCAAAATTTTGCAGTTGAAAATTCGATTGTCTCTACCCACATGTTTTAATAATGTGTAGTCCTACGGCGAAAAGTAGCCCGCACCGGCACCGTCTAGCACACGAAATTTACAAAATGCATATAAATAACGATATGTTCAATCAATCATGTGTTGGGGCGCCTTCGGGGCCCTACTTTTTGAACAAGAAATGAAGAAAATGTTTGTTGTCCTTGGTAAAATTCAATAAAGAGTGTGCGTCACCGTCTGCAAAAGAGTGTTGTATTTAGGAGAGGCGTTTTTAAAATTCCAATTCAAACAACTATACTATCAGGAACTTTGAACAGTGTAGTCGTGTTTTTTGCGGTCAGTGATACGTGAGTGCTACGCAATCGAAATTTGAGTTCCGCGAGTGACACTGGACACCAGGTCGTTCGCTCGTGGAACAAATCCAGATAGTTTTTACAACAGTCATAACAATGTCTCAGAAAAATGTGCAAGGTCAGGAAATAACCATTACAACACCAAACGAGTACGCTTTATATGCCGCTTTAAAAAAAAGTCAAGAGGAAAATCAATCATTGAATGATGTCATCCAAAATCTCAATGAACAAATGCAATTATTGAGTAATGAAGTTGGTGAACTAAAAGCAAAAATTGTTCAAACTTCGGTTTGTTAACCAGAACAACCTCAGAAAGAGTACTGTATTGACGAGGAAGAATTGGCAAAAGAAACTGAATGGGCAAGAGTTAAAAGCAAAAATAATAAGAAAAGAAAGATGAATACTTCATTGAGTCCACCTCAGCTTCGACAAACAGGCTCAATAACTATACAATCAAATGCAAAAAAAGTACCAGCTCCTCCCCCAATAATAGTGGATGGAATTAAAAATTATGAATCGTTTTACGAAAAAATTGGCGAACAGATTCAGACAAAAAATTTTACCACAAAAATCATGAGTAAAGAGTGTATTAAGGTAAACGTAGTTGACAAAGAGCTCTACAAAACAGTGACAGACATACTGAGAAAAGAGGACCACGTTTGGCACTCATATGAGAACAAACAAGATAGGCCAATTAAAGTCATGGCTAAAAACTTGCATCATACGTGTCAACCTGACAAAATTGTGAAGAACCTAGTAACACAAGGATATAAGGCAGCAGGGGCCGTTAATAAACTATCCTGGAGGAATAAAGAAGCTCTCGACATGTTTATACTTACTTTTGACGCAGAAGAAGATATAAAATAAAATTCATAATATAACCAATATAATGGGCTGCAAAGTAAGCATCGAACCGCTAAGGAAATCCAAATTAATCCCACAATGCAAAAGGTGTCAAGCGTATGGGCACACTCAACGATACTGTAATAGACCCCCGAGGTGTGTTAAATGTGCAGGAAAGCATCTCACGAACGATTGCAAGAAAGCAAACGATGTGGATGCTAAATGTTGGCATTGCGGAGGAGCACATCCAGCTAATTATCGAGGATGTGGCGTAGCGATAGAACTACAAAAAATAAAAAATCAAAATATGAAGACCAAACACTCTAAGGCCCCACAAGGTCAACGAGAAAACGCTCAACAAAGAAGACCAGAAAGACAGATCCCAAAACTGACTGACATGAGGACGTACGCCCAAGTCTTTCAAAAAGAAAATAATAACCAAAGGACCGAACCTCAAGAAAATAACGGTAACATGAGCCAAACTCTACAGATCATACTAGGAAAACTAAATAAACAAGAAGCATTTATCACTACGTTTGATGAGCGAATAAAAAAATTAGAACACAAATCACAGGGAGCTATTCCTAAAACAAAATCAAAATGAATAGTACACTCAAAATAATGGCTTGGAATGCCAACGGATTACTGCAACATCAACAGGAACTGCAAGCAATCCTTGACATTGAAAACGTGGACGTGTGTCTCATTTCTGAAACTCACTTCACTAGACAATCATTCATTAAATTTAAAGGATTTCAGACATATCACACTATCCACCCTGATAACGCAGCTAAAGGAGGAAGCGCAGTAATAATTAAAGAAAATATAAAGCACCATGAAGAATTTAAATATGAGACAGAAAAAATACAAGCAACAGCAGTAAATATACAAACAAAGAATTACCCGCTTATCGTGGCAGGATTATATTGTCCGCCTAGGCATTCAATAAAGAAAGATGATTACTTAACTTTCTTTAGACAACTGGGAAACAGATTCATAGTCGGAGGAGACTTTAACGCCAAGAATACTTACTGGGGCTCTAGGTTGACTACAACTAAAGGTAGAGAACTCCTGAAAGCAACAAATGAACTTAGTTGTCAAATAATATCAACTGGCAGTCCAACATATTGGCCAACTGACCCAGCAAAAGTACCAGACCTCATAGACTTCTATATAGTTAAAAACATTAGCGTTAATTTCCTACAGATAGAAGAATGTCATGACCTAAGCTCTGATCACTCTCCAATACTTTTGACCCTGAGTGAGTATATTATTCAAAGGGAAAGTCATCCAACATTGACAAATAAATACACTGCCTGGGAAAGTTTTCGACAGACACTCGAAGAAAGGATAAGTCTGAACACACCACTAAGGAATGAAGAACAACTCGAATCAGAATTGGAAAAACTTGTTTATGATATACAACAAACTGCCTGGGAGAACACCCCTGACAGACAAAGAAGACTAAAAGGAAACAATTACCCCAAAGAGATAACAAATCTGCTGTCTGAGAAAAGAAAGGCAAGAAGAAAATTGTTCCAAACTAGAGCACCACGTGACAAGACGAGATTAAACAAACTCACTCAACAACTCAGAAGAGATATTAAAGAACTAAAAAATGAATCCATCAACGCCTACCTGAGGGAACTATCCAACACCAGCGAATCATACTATTCGCTCTGGAAGGCAACCAAAAAGCTCAAAAGGCCGATAATTCAAATTCCACCGATCAGAAAACCTGATGGAAGCTGGGCCAGGAATAATGAACAAAAAGCTCAAAGATTTTCTGAGCATTTACAAAACATATTTCAACCTCATCAAGGAGATGATGAAGAAATCCATATTGAAGAGAATTACCAAGATGGCACGCCAATAATGCTTAGCACACCAACAGAAGTTCAGAACTTAATATCAAAAATGACATTAATCGCAAAAAAGCCCCCAGGCTATGACTTGATTACTGGAGAGGTACTTAAAGAACTTCCAAGGAAGGCCATAGTTAAGCTTACAAATCTTATCAATGCTGCCTTCAGACTAGGGTATGTTCCCAAACTGTGGAAGGTAGCAGAGGTGATCATGATACTGAAGCCTGGGAAACCTCCACACGAAACAACGTCTTATAGACCTATCTCTTTGCTGCCCATCATGTCAAAAATCTTCGAAAAATTGCTACTCAATAGATTGAAGCCAATAATTGAGAGCAAAAGTCTTGTTCCAGACCATCAGTTCGGATTTCGCAACAAGCACTCTACTATCGACCAGATACACCGAATAACCAACATAATCGAAAAAGCGTTAGAGGAAAAAAAGGTTTGTTCTGCAGTCTTCCTAGATGTGGCACAGGCTTTTGATAAAGACTGGCATGAAGGACTGAACAATAAATTAGGAAGTATCCTCCCGAAACAGTTTGCACAACTATTAAAATCTTACCTGACTGAGAGATACTTTAGAGTCAAACAAGGGGATGCACGCTCTGTCCTTAAGGAAATAAAACCAGGAGTGCCGCAAGGTAGTGTTTTAGGGCCGGTCCTTTACCTACTCTACACCAGCGACCTCCCAGCACTAGAAAATAATACTGTCGCAACTTTCGCAGACGACACGGCTATCCTAGCTGTTGGGAACAGCAATGAAGAAACGACGAGAAAACTCCAAACAGCTCTTGGTCATTTTCAGGTCTGGACAAAGAAAAAAGAATCAAACTGAACGAACTCAAGTCAGTACATGTTGACTTCACCAATAAGAAAATACAACATATCTCGGTTACTATTAATAACCAAATAGTACCGTACGCAAACACAGCCAAATATCTCGGCATGACATTAGACGCCAGGCTACGCTGGAAAGCCCATATCAAAAAGAAAAGAGAGGAACTAGGAATCCGCTACAGAGAGATGTACTGGCTGCTAGGAAGAAACTCCACGCTGTCTGTACATAATAAGCTTCTCTTGTACCAGCAAATTCTAAAACCCGTGTGGACGTATGGTGCTCAACTCTGGGGTTGCACCAAAAAAAGTAACATTAAAATTGTCCAGACCTTTCAAAATAAAGTATTGAGATGCATTGTCAATGCGTCTTGGTACATCAGGAATGATGATCTCCACAAGGACCTCAAAATGGAGTTTGTGTGCAAAGAAATCCAAAAAGTAGCAAGAAGTCACGAGGAAAGGCTTCACCATCACATAAACGTTGAGGCCATCCAGCTCCTCGACAACACCGAATTAATCCGAAGACTCAAGAGAAAGAAGCCTTTTGAGTTAGTGTGAATGTGAGTTAGTGGGAAAGCAGAGTAAGTGCTAGTTGTAAGTGTTAGTTCTAATAGCAGAGACACTGCTACGTAGTGCGCAAGAAAAACGTGCGAAGTATACCAGGACCAACTGAGAGACATCGATGGGTGCCTGTTAGGCTAAGTTAAACTAGTAAAATAAGTTAGAATTAAGTTACTCATTAGTCAATTATGACTAGATTGTAATGCATTTATGAACAATAAAAAAAAAATTCAAACAACAATAATCGCGATATACACAACAAATTAAATAAGAATCAACAATAACCAACAATTAATACGAACAATAATTATTTCCCTACATCAAACGAGTTATCCACGCTAAGATTTTCTGCAAAATATCATGTATTTGGTGTCATTGTAATCGGGAAAATGTTTTCTATCGAATACTCAGAGTGTACCCATGAAGTACACGAGAAAAAATGACTCATTCGCCAAAAACTAACTAAATCACGCTAGCCCACTGACGCCCTGCCAGTAATACAATATCGTCCAAAATAAAAAAAAATGGCATTTTTGTCTATTAGCACTTCTTCAAATTTCATTCGTCCAGCGCCATAAATAAAAAAAATAAACTGACGCACCGATGGCGTGGGTCACACGGTATATGTTAAAAACTATTTATCATCTTATCACTTATTAAGTTTTGGAGATATAGGGTGATAAAGGAAATAAATTTCCAGACCAAACTTTTAATATTTGCTGCTACGAGTTCGATTTTTCGACACTTCTTCAAGATAGTTCTTTAGTTACTTAATATAATAATAATTTTTTTTTATTAATAAGCAAAGGATGCTTAACATATTGAAACTAATCTAAAAGATTAACCATCAATTTAACTCTGAATTCTTAAAACTAGGTACTTGTCTCTAATAGGCTATCCACTGATGTCCCTGATAGAATGCTTGATGCTAATAAGCCAGATATCGTGGTAAAGGATTTCCAGAGGAAGGTATGCACGGTCATAGAAATCTCGGTACCTGCTGATGCGAATATTGTAAGGAAGGAGCTTGAAAAACAACTTAAATATAAGGATCTCTCAATAGAAGTTGGACGTATGTGGGGAATGAAAGTAAACATTATTCCGGTGATTGTAGGTTCATTGGGAGCAGTTACTCTAAATTATAGTAAACATGTCAAGGAGTTGCCGTGCAAAATTTCGCCCTGGGAAATTCAAGAAATTGCGGTTTTGGGAAGCGCGAATATTTTGAGGAGAGTTTTATCATAAAGTATCCTAAATTTACTGCTATCGTACTGCTATATTAATATTTCATCTTTACCTTCCTTTGTATATTGTCTATTAATAAATGTCTGCATGTGTTTTTACTGACCTGTACGCAACGCTGTACGGGGTTTCTGCAGTTTTCCTTTGCTTTGTAACCTAATGTTGCAAAGCATAAAGGGCGTTGCTTTTCAAAATTGGGTTGAGCTGCAGTGATACCCGCAAAGGGAGTACCCTAGGCTTCAGCGAAGCTCGGTACTACCAATTTGCCCTGATGATCTTCATTACTTTTCAAAATTTATTAGTGTAATTTTTGTATTTATATGTTGTATCTAAATTATATTATCTAGGTTTAATGTATTTAATGAGATGTATCAGAGAATTCCAATAAATAATAATAATAATAATAATAAGCGATATATTGTATATACAATATCATGTAGGATACTTGCCTCCCTATGGGGCCGTATCAAATGACATGTAATACCAGTTTAATGAGAATAAATGTAATAATAATAATAATAATACCTGCACCGTTTAGATGGAGGTCGTGGCTTGCAGCAATTGGAAAATATTTATGATTTGGAAATGTTAAATTTAGGAAATTTTATAAAGGCCAACAAGGAGGATAAAGTCATTAAACAATTAATTAGGGATACTTCTCGAGTCAATAATTAGTAAACATAAACTAATTTTAGAAAAATTTCAGGTGGAAGAACTCGGTAATTATGAAAATAAAATTTCAGTGGAGAGTTTGAAGCGACAGATAAAGTTAAAAATGAATCAGAAAATGAGAGTGGATTATGTTAGTAAGCCAATGCATGGCCAATTTTTAAGAATTGTGGAGGGTGATGGTATTTCAAAGTCTGGATCGTTATCTTGGCTTTGTCATGGAAACATTAAGGCTGAAACGCAATCCTCTATCATAGCGGCGCAAGATCAGGCAATACGTACCAGATATCATGAACAGAAGATTATGAAAGTTGCCCATGATGGGAGTTGTAGACTGTGTCATCAGGCTCCGGAACATGTCTATCATTTGTTAGCGGCTTGTCCAGTCTTAGCTGAGTCGCATTACATTGCTAGGCATGATAGGGTGGGAACATATATACATTACAACTTGTGTTCCCAACTATTAGGTTTAGCAATGGATGTGTCTCGGTGGTATGACCACGTTCCATCTCCTGTTGTGAGTAATGATCATATTACCATATTATGGAACATGCCTATTGTCACTGATAGAATGCTTGATGCTAATAAGCCAGATATCGTGGTAAAGGATTTCCAAAGGAAGCTATGCACGTTCATAGAAATCTCGCTACCTGCTGATGCGAATGTTGTAAGGAAGGAGCTTGAAAAACAACTTAAATATAAGGATCTCTCAATAGAAGTTGGACGTATGTGGGGAATGAAAGTAAACATTAGTCCGGTGATTGTAGGTTAATTGGGAGCAGTTACTCTAAATTATGGCAAAGGCTCAACATAAAGTTGCTTCTCAGCTTTAGTATATATTTATATAGTTTAATATATAGTTTTTTTAATTGCAATGTATAAGTTGTGACACTGTGTTCGTATAACATTCTATCTGCTTTTGTTTGTAGTGACAGCATTGCCTTAAACTGTCAAAAATTGCGTTTTCTGATACTTTTTGATGTCCCCCAAAAAAAAGTTGGTCGCAGAATTCACTATGTAGCCTCAAATGGAAGATTAAACCCTGAACTTTAAAATCATGAAATAAAAAATTCAGAAATCTTACAAATCGGGACAGCATCGGCGTCCGGTATAAAGATACCGGACGCGCCAAAATTTATTTTCGTGCGGTCGCGTATATAGCTGTTAGTATATAATTGTGACAACGTCACTTTGTAATTGTTGTCACAGCATTTTAAACGTTATAGGTTTAAATTACGAGGTCGCGTCTTTCATTTCCTTTCAATGCAACGCTTCTCAGGTAAATTTTATCACTTGTCTCACAGCACAAATTTTTAATAAAAATTGATCATACAGTATCACAATTGTACTGGAAGCGCGGCATTATGTTGCCAGGAGACAATGGACAAGGTATTGCAGTTAACAATTAATCACAATTAATATTACTACACTAAAAGTTGTTTGCATAAAAGGTATCCGAATGTGTATTGCAACACAATTTGACATGGAAATCATCAAAAAAAAACATTTGTTTACAAACTAAATACAATAAACTGCTTTGTCACATCCTGTCGTTTTGACCATTTGGAGTTTTAAGGTTATGTTATATCACCATAATCAAGATAAATCAATATAGTCTAATCGGTAAAACTGCAAATGACCCAACTCTGTCGGGGAATTTGACCGATTCACAGAATTTGTACATGGTATTGCAATGCATTATTTTAAAGCTCAATATTTAAGCTTTATTTAACACTACTGGGACAGTTCTAGCGCCTCTTATATTTATTTGAGTTGGAATCAAAAACAGAACAAAAATACGTGAATTTTTACACGTACACCTTGACACTCGGGTACAAATGGCGGTGCTTCGGAACCTTACATTATTTTTTTTTCATACTTTTCAAGTTCAATATTCAAGCTTTCATTTCAGACTGCAGAAAGAATTGTATAGCCTAGGATTATTTTTGGTAGGGCAACAAAATGTGTCAAAACCGTAATTTTTGACACTTTGAAGCAGTGCACCACAAAAGCAGTTACAAAACGGAATAATCAGCATTTATTTATGCTTCTCAACATGGCGAATCGAAGGAAATATCGGTTTTAACCCAGTTCAGGAAAAAATATTTTTTGTTGACTAGTATAATTTCATTTTAAGATTTTACTTTCGAGATTTTTTTGGGAGGAAAATGTATCGTGGAACACTATAATTATTTTTTGCCAATCTATCGATAGCTCGCGGTGGTGCACCTCATACATACTTAAACAACGTGTATATCTACCTAAGTGAAAACAACATAATTATTTAACGAGCCAAAAAACTAACGTCCAGGGGAATTAAAGCAACATGAGAAATTATTTACATTATTTATTAATTCGAATTAGTTACAGATAAAGGCATGTATGTCATAATTGGAATCATAATTAGGCGTAAGTATATCCTAATTCCTAACAATAATAATGAGTCTTAAGTATGGGATTCAGTTAGGACAAAACGTTGTTAAATCTTCGTTATCTAAGTATGAAAATCCCAATTCACACAGGTCCGTTGATCCGAAACAAGAATAAATTATTTGCTATATTTCGTGCCTGGGCCTTTTAAATATTTTCGTGAAGCATTTTCTTTATCGTTCTATCGTTGCTTGATTTTAAAAATTTACCCGAGCTGTTCACTCACTGGCGGGTAAATCGTAAGTTTGCCTGTTTGTAAATATAATTTCGGATAGGCGCCCAGTATAGTATTTGTAATTATGTTAATTCATGATATGTGTTTTCGTTAATTAATATATTTGTGTTAATGGTTAATGGTGCCTGGGTTGTTTTTCTCTGTTGAGCTATGCAGCAATCATATCAATTACTTTCATTTTTACCTCGTATGTAATTCTAAATTTAAATGACTTATTATTGAAGTAAAATCGGTAAGAAATGCCACATTTATCACGTTTCTCGTGCAGAAAATGTATTATTTCAGGCAATAAATAACAAAATCGTTACAGAAATTTATCTCTGCTTACCCATCTTAGATCGGTATGTACTATGTAGTAGTAATTTAAGTTGTCCTCCATGGAACAGCACTTGAAAGAGACGTCATTTGACAGAAATTTCTCGAATTGAATTAAAAATTTTAAACGATTGAAAAGGGTTCAACATGAACATCATGTTGTTTAGTGTATTGCTGGTGTATTATGCAGTGGTAACTCAAAAAGGGTTGAAATTTATCTCCATTTTGATATAGGGCTATAAATCCATTTATGCTAACTATTTCGGTGTATAGGCGGCGAAATATGTTCCTTAGAACAAATTTGATTATAGGGCTATCTTCTGGCTATATTGCTACTACTATAACCCGCAAAATGTTTGTTTTGAAACTGCATATGATGCTGAATGGCAACAAAACCCATCCTCATCGGTAATTCTTCAAATAAAATTGTATCACAGTGTATTTTTAGGTTGTTTTGTCAAATAAATATTTTATTTAAAACAAGTTTTGTTTGAATAGGGGGATCCATCTGTCTTTGTTTCTGAAATTTATTAATGTAAAAAAGTACCATTTACTACATTTTACAACAAGATGTACGACTTTTTTTGGCGCGCATAGTAGATTATGTGCAATATACATTATGCATTTTTTGATTGTCACTATACCTGTTATTTGCTTTCAGATCGAGTGAGCTGCCTTTAATGAATCGTTTTAATTTGTGGAATGGATAGTGGAGTGAAAAAGGAAAGGAGACCTAACCCTAGGGAAAAGGCTAATCCATTTTCAGTGGCAACATTCTTGTGAGTACAACATGTTCAAAATGTAGTCTTCAATATGTATTCAAATTTAATTCATAATACCGACATAACTTCTGTGTATTTTGAAGATTGTTGATAAACGGTCTAATGCAATTACTATGCGTGTTTTCGCGGTTATTGTGTAGAATGTGATATGCACTTGGCGATTTGCGATTTTGGTATCAACAAACTCCGTTTAATCGCTTGCAAAATTTGCCAATGGAATACTTAGTGGATTTTTATCTAACACCGATGCCCTCTCTCTAACATTGTCGTATTATATTACCAAAATATTCTTGCGATAAAAGCAATTATTTCAATTATAAAAATACTTTTTTAAGAAGTCAAAATTGTTATGTGATACAACAAATCAAATTACCTCCGAATATTATTGTTATTATTAGATATGGAGAACTCGGTGTCTGATATAAACTGCCCAATGTGCATATTTTCAAATATGTAATTTATCGTTTTGCCATCGACCATCTGTCAGCAAAACCTCGCAAGCCAGATCCATTTTTGTATTATAGGTATATCGCATATTTGATTATTATACAGGGTGTGTATAAATTGGCACAAAAGCTACTGTCCGTTTGAGATAAGATGAGGGGTGCAAGGAATGTAATATTGTCTACCTATATATGCTCTGGTGCGGCATTTTTTCTATACCATAGTCAATATTAGTAGAGCGCTGAGAGAGATAGAGATAGTGACGTTCCGTATTTTGCAGCAATTTACGTCTATAAGGCGCGTGCAACAAGTTTTTACTAGTGAAAACTAAGTTGCATAGAGTTCACCGGCTGAAAAGCGCCGTGGTCACATCCGCGTTCAAAATAAGCTATTAATTTAGCAATCACCTCTTTACTCTGTCTCGCGGCAATTCAATGTTATTTCTACTAGCGCAATATACAACATTTCTGATCACACTTCATATAAGGTACCTAGCGTCAAACCGCAAAATTCAACCTAACAAAATAAAACTTGTATAAATAACATTTATTCTTTTTTTGAGATCCAATGTAAAAATTTGTGTTTGCCGCTTCATTTGAACTGAATACTACTATGATATTACTGTTCTATACGCAACTGTTAAATTGGTTGCATAACCTAATGTAAGTTTGATACTTGTTTGTGTAAAGCGGCAGAAATGGAGTAACATGTGCATAGCCTACTTCGACAACAATAATTTATAATGACCCTTTCCTTTAGAATGAAACATTAAATATCTCTTTAAGACGCATACTTTGGGCGCATTACTGGTTGCTTTATTTGTTTTTAATTTAGGTGAAGTTGGTAATGAAAGCATTGTACAATTATATAGCTATATTCCGACAGTTCTACTTAAGTTGCCCCGACTATATACATATATGTTTAGAAAAAATGATAGAAAGAGAACAAACGATTCTGCTTACAATTGTGCTCATTACTGCTAGTGTACGTCCAATAATAATAATCGACAAAGGTTGAAGGCGCACAGTACTACTGCAAGAACAAAAATTTTAGATGCAACGCATGAAGATGCCTCCGTTCGTACCCGGCAATTAGCTGTAGCAGTATGACAAAATTGTATCAATGAATTATTTACAATGAAAATTAAGATGCATTTCACAGGGGAAAAACAGGGGTCGCGAATAACCTATAAATATGACGGCTTCTACTGCGCACCCACCGCATTGCTACGTTAAGGAATTTTTATTTGTATAAACGGCGAAATATTTTCCTAAGGCCTGCATTGATTGTAGGGTTAAGTTCCGGCTATTTTGCTACTACGGAATGCTGACTAAACCCACCATAAATGTCCCAGCAAGACTGTTCATTTGGTTTTAGAAGAAAATATTTTGTCATCCATATCATGTTTCCAAAGTCTATGAAAATAACAATCCCCGATTACATTTTTGCACCACAATTTTAAATAGAATTCATGACGAGGCTGGCTTCTTGAGACGTATTGTTGTTTGGAGTGATGAGTGCACGTTTCTAAGAGATGGCGCATTTAATACTCAAAATATTCAGCATTGCATTGGGCTGATAAAACCCGTGGGAATTTTATGAATATGGTCACCATATATAGTTTTCGTGGTTAGATCAGTGGTTCCCAAACTTATTTTTGCAGCTAGGCCATCGATATCGAATTTAGAATTGCATGATCGTGTTGTAGTAACACCACAACACATTTCATAATAAAATTATAAAAACAAATATGTTGATTTGTTATGGAAAAACATTTCCACTGACCCCGGTAGGTCAATTGGTTAGCGCTCCCAAATCCAAGCCGAGGTTATTGTATCGCATTCTAATTCTTCTTATTAACTGACGTTAGTGACACTGATTATTTACTTAGTTTGAACTTTTTTAATATTTATACAGTGTGTAATAAACCGCCGAAAATTTCAAATCAACGTGAATCAAAAAATGAATCGTTTATTAAGGGTGTTGTTTCTTTTCGTATGGTAATGCCTGTCATGGGCATATCGTTTATTTGATATTTGATATTCATACACAGATAATGTGGTGAAAAGTTACGGATTTTTATACTGATGAATTATTTAAATACATATAAATTTACCCTCTTGACTCTGAGTCCTCCTCCGGATTATTGCTTATTTCAAACAAGTGAAATAATGTAATGTATTCTGTTAAAAACTATTATAAAATTGTGTAGCTCATTTTCTGTTGATTATTTATCTATTTTACGAAGATGTTAGATTATCAAGTGCAAAACAATTCATTAATGTCATCAATTGACCGATTGTTTGTGCACATATATACAGGGTGTTCCTAAATATCATGTAAATACGAAAAGGGGTAATTCTTTGACTTATTTAATGACTAAAAATTCATATAAACATAGGTCCGCAAACGCTTCGTTGCCGATCTACAGGGTGTTGAAATTTCAAGATTTTTTTAGTTTTTCTTTATAGCTCATGTATCCTAGTTTTAATTTTTAACAGTTGGTGGCGAATAAAATGTCAAAATAAATACAAACAAAAGGTTGTCTAAATCAAGCCAAGGCATACTAGACCAATTATTTAAAAAATTTTAATTTCATCTGGCGAAACACAGAAAAGGTTTTATTTTTTTTTCTCGATAACGGTGGTAAATACGAAAAAACTACAAAAGATTAAAATGCTTTAGAACAAAACAAAAAATGCATTTTGTATTTTAGAATCCACCAGCGGCGCACCGAAAAAAAGTTCATGGGGAGAAAAGGGGGCATGATCCCTGAAAAAATATCTCCCTGTAGATTCTTAAAACCATTTGGTATGCCCAATGATGTAAGTCCTACAGCGTAACCCATATTCCAAATTAGAGCTAAATATCTCAAAAACTACTAGAGCTATAAAAAAAAAAACTAAAAAAATCTTAAAATTTCAACACCCTGTAGATCGGCAACGAAGCGTTTGCGGACCTATGTTTATATGAATTTTTAGTCATTAAATTACCCCTTTTCGTATTTACATGATATTTAGGAACACCCTGTGTATATATATATATATATCACTTTGAAATAGTTAATACAAGATGGCGGTAATTTTTTAAGTTAAAAAACTACAGCCACGCCTGGGATTCGAACCCAGATATACGGATTGCCGCGATCTTGTATTAACTATTTCAAAGTTTCATATCAATATATGCAGGTTTCTGAAAAGAATTAACATCCATTATATATATATATATATATATATAATATAATATAATATAATTGAGCAAAGTTACTGAAAGAACACATACGTAGAAGGTACCACGTAGAAGAATGTTCGATTACATATACTTAACACATTGTTGATATTATTGGTACAAATATTAAAGATAAGGCTTACAATAAAAGGAACAAACAATACATTGCAACGCATTTTGTGTTGGTACATACTACTATTATAGGGGTCTTGCAATAAGTCTCAAAATTAAAAATTAATACGCTCTATTAGTGCCAAACGTATACCAGAACCGCCCGGAAAGGTTTTTTTAAGAAGAAAATCGGTTCGTACACATTACACAATTAAAAATATTTATCTACGATACACCTATAATAAGTTAATAGGTAAAATCATGCAAGACCCCTATTCCACTTTGAGAAAAAACTGGCCTAAGAATAAACTACTGTTATTTAGCCACTGTTTCAGTAATTTCATAAATAACTTTCAGTGAGGAAGGGTGACGTAGTGTGGTCGTTCTAAACTACCCATAAAGTCTCAGGTTCAAATTCCACCCAAGCCATAATTTTCTGACAACAATTCCCAACTCGTGTTGCCATAGGCTAAACCTGTTCTGGTAGGAGTTCATAATAGGTGTGTTCCAACACGAAGAAAACACCGTTCCGATATCGTTTTTGTGATGGACCAGTTATGTTACGATAGACAACTCAATAACAAACTAATAAGAAAATTATCTTCAGCCGTGCTGAAGTTAAAATACCCCCACCGTAAAATATATCAAAAAAAAGACAAGTGAACCGATTTTACCCATTCACGAATTTGTCCTTACTTTTTAAGAGATAAGCTTGTATACCAAATTTCAGATCATTTACTTCAAAATTACGGCAGTTATCGTGTACACAGACGGAGAGACGTACAGACAGGTGGACAGTTAAATCGATTCAGTTTTCAATTCTAATCAAATCCAATATACATATATGTTACCGGCAAAATCCGTTTTCAGGTAGAACCAGTTTAACCTAGGTTAAACTAGTTCTGCCGAAGCGCGTTAGGTCGAACTAGTTTAACCTAGGCCAAACTAGTTTAACCTGGTTTGTAAAGGCATACTTTAGGTCAAACTGGTATGGACTAGGCAAAACTAATTTCGATTAACGGTATTGAAATGTGCTATTATACCGGGTGATCCACGCTGTTATTTGTGGAACTAGACGAATGGATAGCTAAATTTTTCGGATATACTTGATGTTAGTATGACTTCGTCTTTTTTCCGGAATGGACGTTATCTTTGAAATTGCAATCTGCACACTATACTTTTCATGCAGTAATTTCAATAGGGAATATATTCTAAAAACGAAACACATCGAAGACTTAAAAAGCTAATATTTTTCTTCTTGAAGTAGTCCATGTTCAAAGGTGTAGTTTCATATAATTGCAAGTACCGGTTTAGATCTACGATCATCATCAACTTAAATGGCCAAGTAATCCAATGGTTGGGACGTAAAAATTTTTTGGCCCAACCATCTTGACACGCTAATGACTTGTCGTTTCTAGGAGAACTTGGAAGTTTTTTAAAATGTATTTTACTGTTTATACGGCTTTGGATTACTTGACCATTTAAGCTGATGATGATCGTAGATCGAAACCGGTACAAAAAATTAATAAATAATCTGCAAACGCTAAAGAGGTTTTTATGGCAATTATATAATATTTTTCAGTGAACATCAACATTTAGTCTACTGTCGTAAAAGCTATAATCAGATAACTCAATAGGGGTCTTGCATGATTTTATCTAACTTAAGAAATAAAATCCTTGGGTGGTAAGAAAACCGTGTGTAAAATTTTTCCGCGTATTATTGTTGCACTCAAGTGTTGAACATCAGAGATTAAACCGCGCCAAAACACACCGTGACGTCATAAAATTGGTGAGAAGCTCAGCGAGCCTAGGCCGTAGAGAGCAGCCGAAAAAAAAGGACTTACGGGCACGAGTACGGCATCGAGTTGAATGTATAGCATCTGGAGGACGTGCGTTCTGATTACGAATAAGTATAGTTGGGTCATGGAATCTTTGCGTGTTGTCAAAATCGACAGTCGTCTGAGAAGACGTACGCCAAACGTTAATGTCAATCTTTTCACATGTAGTATTACAAAGAGTGAAGGCTCGACAATCGCATCGTAGCTAGCTCATGTCACGTGGCCTTCGACTAAGCATACTACGTCACACCAATCACAGCGCGATCATATTTAAAGGGACGAGACCTATTTTAATATTATTAATTGTGTACGAACCGATTTTTTTTCTTTAAAAGATAACGTTTGCGGACTGTTCTGGTATACGTTTGGCACTAATAGAGCCTATTAATTTTTAATTTTGAGACTTAGTGCAAGACCCCTATTACTTATTTTACTTTGTAACATAAGGGGTTGGGAAAAGCAAATATAGGTAAAACCATATTATGACTTGCTTAGCATGATCTTATATTTGTTGTTGACTTTATGAGAGTTTGTTTACTGTTAACAGCATGGAGAGTTTTATGTTTATTTGTATTATTTCTATTTTTTAATAAACTTATAATAAAGTTCTGTTCAGTTTACTAAATTATTTTTTATAAGGCCCCTAGTCACTGATCAGTTTAACGAACCTGGTTTGCATTATAAATTTTGTCATTTTCATTTGAGTGTCACACCTACTTTCATTTACTAAAAAATGCGAGTCACTCCGTCATCTACTGTTTACTATTTGTCATTTATGGAACCAGACGATGTTTGGGCTCTTTAAATTATCATAAGTTACGAATAAATATCGCAGGTCGAACACCAGCCAATCAGCTCGCAAGTACAATTTATTATTTGTGGAATTATTGATCTGGCGCCTGTCGGTCCAATGGAGGTACTCATTACTAATCATTACATTTTGGGTCCAGAAAATCATCACGATTGAAAATACCGCTGACAAACTGTAGCCTGCAGTTTACAATGTAAAACATGACGTAATTTCCGGAAAAACCGGAAGAAGTAAAAATTGTCAATCGATGTGTTTCGTTTTTATAATATCATCCCTATTGAAATTACTGCATGCAAAGAATAGTGTGCAATTACAAAGATAACGTTCATTCCGGAAAAGAGACGGAAGTCATGCTAACATCAAGTATATCCTAAAAATTAAAATTTTTTGTCTATTATAGCTATCCAAATTTCATTCGACTGGTTCCACAAATAACAGCGTCGATCACCACATTTCAATACCGTTAATCGAAATTAGTTTTGCCTAGTCCATACCAGTTTGACCTACAGTATGCGTTTAGAAACCAGGTTAAACTAGTTTGGCCTAGGTTAAACTAGTTCGACCTAACACGCTTCGGCAGAACTAGTTTAACCTAGGTTAAACTGGTTCTACCTGAAAACGGATTTTGCCGGTAACATATATATTGGATTTGATTAGAATTGAAAACTGAATCGATTTAACTGTCCGCCTGTCTGTACGTCTATATATGCCACGCCTCCTTAAGGGTGTTACAAATGTTGTATCAAACTCAATATACCCTCACCACATTAAATTTGGGGGGTATAAAAATAGTTCTGACACGTCAGGTCCAGCAAATAGTATGGTACTGTGGTATGGTACCTGATCAATATTTGGCGCGTATAATTGACAGACCATAATATTAATCACTTCTGTTGTAAATACATCTGTTAGTATACGAATAGAAAATATGAGTGTTATTGTTGTTTCTAAAGCTCTCGCTTAAGATTAATGCTCTATTAATTCATCGGATGAAAAGTGCGGCCAGTAATGAATTTTTTTTTTTGTTTAGCTATACCCTACCAATATTCTGGAATGGTTTCAAACGTGACCTTGAAGAGAGTGATCTGTACGATACCTATACTGGGCACAAATCGGCCACCTTAGGCGACAAACTTGAGGCAGCATGGAGGAAAGAAGAAGTAAACGCAAAAAAATCAAATCGGCAGCCATCCTTACGGAGAGCGCTGATGAAAGTGTTCGGGCTCGAATTTATGACCTACGGATTAGTTTTAGCAGTTAGCGAAATAGGAATAAGGTATGCACATAATTGTTGAGCTTTTTTCGAATTTAATGCTGTTTGCAATATGAAATATACAAGAAGCGAATTATTAGTTCGGAAAATTCGGAATCCATCTGCAGAACGCAAAAAACATTTCTGACAACAGTGTTCTGCGCACGGTAAACCCAAACACGGTATGTTGGAGCACAGATTACTGGCCCCACCACTTGCACTCAAGTGACGTTTTAACTTTTTTTATACATTAACGCCTTCATTTGAATCGACACTCACGTGACGTCATGCGCGAGGAGAACGAGTTTAAGAAATTTGTCCAACATACCGTGTCTTGGATTACCGTGGTTCTGCGCTCATGTCAAAAGTTAAGCAGAAATTTGCTCTGGAGAAAGTTCCAGAACGGCACGGCTCATTATGCATTGTTGAAAATGTTAATTTAAAAAACTGCTGTTTAATTTAATAATTAGTCTTTAATAATTTACGGTTAATTTATATAGTAATGTATCATATTATTACATATATGTACATAAGTACATATCAACGGCCTAGCTGCAATACCACGTATTGCATCTTATAGTATATCATCTTGTGTATTTAATAAAATACTGCTTTTCGAGTCTTTGCGTTGCAAAA
The DNA here is from genome assembly GCA_963966075.1 of Aphodius sticticus. Classification (NCBI taxonomy): domain Eukaryota; kingdom Metazoa; phylum Arthropoda; class Insecta; order Coleoptera; family Scarabaeidae; genus Aphodius; species Aphodius sticticus. Next base: position 51,354,153 of record OZ014508.1, on the reverse strand, counting down.
GTCTTTATGATTGATTCATAGTCAATTTGGCTTAATATGTCGTATTCCATCGACATCATCGCCAGCGCAACTAAGCGATGTTGCGATGTTGTAACCGCAAATAAGTTTATGCTAAAAAGAATTTAGAGAAACTTCGTTGCCCTGATGCGTCGGTTATGGGCAATCTTAATAAAGGACGCAACGCTACAAATGTATCAGGAAAATTCTCGATTAACTAGTTTACCTACATATAAAATTTAGACCATATATCAGTTGGTGAACTTCCCGGGCTAGGGGTGACTAGCGAAGACAATAATGGCCCCTGATGAAGCTGTCCATGCACATTGCACATCTCGGTGATTACCATCTGTTAAAATGATAGTTGGAAATCTTGGCATTTTTTAATAACGCTTTGCTATTGATTTCACTATTAATATCATACGAATGCTAATGAATGTTTAGCTTTATATAAGATGGAAAAAGATAAATTTATTATGAAGGCTTCGTTTGTTTTAACTACAGCCTCATCGCATCGATCATAGTGGAACTGGCGTTTTATTTTTTTATTTGGTGAATTCTTATAGACGGTTCAAAGTGTGTTTCTATTTCTAAAGTATCTGCTAAATCTCTAGCGTCAACTAAAATTTCTTCAAATCTTTTATCTGACCGTATCTTACTCAAAATGTTGGTTCCAAACATTTTTGAAATCAATTAAGTATGTGGTTTTTATGTTGATTGCTTTTTCCTGTAAGGTTTTACATGGTTTTACTTTACAGGTTAATTCTGTGCAATATCTGATACCAAATAATAATAGAGCAAATAAATTTGTAGCTTTTAATTTTTTAGCCAATTTGTGTGACTCACGGAACACAAATTGGTTAGCAGCGCTGCGCATCTTCACTTAAAAAGGAAAGAAACAAAAATGAAGCGGCCTGTGTCCTGTGTTGATGATTGGTGCCGCTAAGCGAAGGCGCCTCAATCGCTTTTTAGGCTGTGGTTAGACGACCACATAACACGTTGCGGGCGACACGCAGAATTTTTGTCTGATAAATGGAAGAAATACATGCGTTTAGCAAGCTGTAAAAATGCCTGTTCGCGGCCAATACGACTATGTATTTCTTCCATTTACAAAAAAAAGGATTCGGATCGCCCGTAACTTTTATGCGCCCGTCTTACCATAGCCTTAGTCAGCGGTGTTTCGATAATGTCCGCTGATGGGTGTCGAGAGCTGGAGATTATGATCGACTAAATTATATTCGATAAATACGTTTTAGTCGATATCGATATTAGTAGTGCGGCGCCTCTTGCACCAGGTGTCCCGGGCGACCGCCCGGCCCTGCCACACTTGAGAGGATCTTAGAAAACGGGAATTTGCATAAACATACTAAAAATGTTTGCCTATAGACAGTGTAAGACGTATTTCGCTTATCATAATTTCATTGAAACGGATGTAGAAAAGAGTCAACGTTTGATAAGTAACTTTGTCGCTCTAGAGTGAATCAGCCGACTTTGCTGGGAGGTTTAATTAGATATTTTGCTACTGATCACCGACGAGATTCGCAGAAAAATGGGACCTACGCGAGTTCAGAAGAAACGTAAATATTAGTGTTTTGTTTGGTTGCGTTTGTATGAATTTGTTCTTTTTCGCCATTGCTAGATATCATTCATTTTTCACTGGGTGCGTTCTGCCAGTTTGAGCCGCTTAAGCGCTTGAACTCAGCAACCAATGGCCTTCGCGTTCATATTGTTGCTGCCCAATTGCTGCCGTCCGCTGAGTTAGTTCAAGCGGTTAGCGCCTAAAGTGGAAGAACGCACGCATTCTCTACCAACATAACGTGCAAGGATAACTATAGATGGCGCTCGCATTTGTAAGTTCAAATTGAATATGTAAAAGAAAACTAACGTGTGCAAAAACAACAGAAAATGTTTTTTCCTAATTTAACTATAGATTCTTTTCCACCACAACTATGTTTGAATGGTTTGGATATGCTGTTCCAAAACTCCATTAACAAATACATAATAATATTATAGAGAATAGTCCAGTGATCCCAACAAACCAGACAAAACTTAGTACTACACTTTTTCCATTATGTGGATCACATAATCAACATTAAAATTTAAAAAAAAAATGTTTTGCTTATAACTTACCTACTTGGTTTTAAAAGAGCTATCGTTATTAAATATAGGTTTACTATGACCTCTGCACATTATTATACAGGATGTTTACGGTCTTGTGATTTTATTTTCAAAGGGTGATTAAACATCTTAAAAGAAAGCCATTAACGTAAAAATGTCTTAACAAAAATTGCATAATACGTGTGATTATACTCTTATTTTTTTCTTTGTTTTTAATGTTAAAGGATGCCTAAACACTTTAAAAGAATGTTATTAACGCTAAAACGATTGATCAACAACTTGTGCAAAGTAAACCTAAACTCTAACGATAAGTTATCAGTGAATTTTTTACTAAGTAGGCTGATGTCAGTAACTTAATATCTCTCTTATTATGCAACTTTTGTACAGAAAGTTTTATGGTAAAGGCCTTCTTTTATGATGCTTAATCACCCTTTGAAAATAGAATCAGAAGACCATAACAGCCTGTATATACTTGTAAAATGATAAAAGGAATTCCTATTGATTATGCGTCTTTTTTTTAACAAGCATACAATTTCTTATCCCCCACAAGGTTTTCTTTCTTTTTTTGATTCCTGTTATATTTCCAATTTTTGTGATTTTTAGTACGAGCACAAAATATAAAATGAATGCACACACAATACTTACAATACAATAACATCAAATACAAAATATAGGATACATTCCAAAAGACACAAGGCCACTACATATTAGCTTTTCTTTTCTCACTATGCCAAGCAAATTTTCAAATGCTTCTCCTGTAAAATTAACTTGTTTTGAGTTGTTATCCACTATTCAAAAAACATGTAAGCGTGTCAGCGAGATGTGGAGTCAATAAATTATGGGTATTTTACACTAAAATGGACCACCTGTTTTTTTTTGGTCTGGATTATTTGAGCTTTACTGTATTTTAATCAACTCATCATTCTATAATAGTTGTTCATTACAATTGAAATACTTTTTTCCAACTTCTTTTTATTTTTAGTACCTAATTCAGAAATTTTTGCAGATTGTTACAACCAATAGCCTTAGGACAACTTATTCTATATTACGTACCAAACCAAGTGGATATAAGCAGGGACGAAGCGTATTTGTACGCAGGCGGAGTCGTTTTATGTTCCTTGTTCTACGTATTTGTAGTTCACCCGTATATGATGGGGATGTGCCACCTAGGAATGAAGATGAGGGTAGCGTGTTGCTCGCTAATCTATAGGAAATCCCTAAAATTAAGTAAAACAGCTTTAGGACAAACAACAGCCGGGCAAATGGTAAATTTACTCTCGAACGATGTGAATCGTTTTGATGTTGCCGTTTTATTTGCTCATCAACTTTGGGTGGGACCACTGGAGACAATTGTCATTACATATTTGATGTATCTGAAGATTGGGTATGCGGCTATCATTGGTGTGGCTAGCCTACTGATGTTTATCCCATTGCAGTGTAAGTACGATTTAAATTTTGAGTAAAATTTTTTAAATATGTTTTTGTGCTTTTGTAGTTTGGTTGGGAAAAAGAACTTCTGTTTTAAGATTAAAAACTGCAATAAGGACTGACGAAAGGGTACGGCTTATGAATGAAATTATATCTGGCATACAGGTTATCAAGATGTATACTTGGGAAATGCCCTTTGCCAATCTCGTAGCCCTAGCTAGAAAGTAAGTAGATATATAAGGCAACTAGATATATTAATGAGGAGATTTTTACTTTAAAAACAAAAAGTATAAGACTCCAATCAAAAATTGATTCATTTTTTTTCTTTGGTAAGAAAAGTTAGTTTTATAAAATTATTCTCTCAGCTCAGAACTTGTAAGTAGATTTTGGTATAGTTTATTATTTCATTAATAATTCTTGTTTTTCATATGCTACAGTCACACCTGGATGAACTCTATGTTTTACTGTAACAAATACACAAACGTAAAAGTACTCAAATTTTGTATTGTACCGTGTACTCTTTCTTAATGGACAGTTCTGATAAGCAGACACCTCTTATAAATAGATATTTGTCGGCTAACAAACAATTTTACATAAAAGATGCTTCGTCATAAGTGGACAGTTTTTTTACAACCGTAGGTATCCTCTGTAGACAGTGAGAACAAACATAAATATCCTCTGGTTGTCACTTCATATTCCATGCTGAATACACACCATTCATTAAATTAGTTAGAGTTAAATTGGTTGCATAACTAATTCCCAAGTTTAACGCTTGTTTGCCTACAGCCGCAAAAATTTTCTCAACCCAAAGGTTGAGGTCAAAAGCTTGTAAAAGTATCAGACAGAGTTCATATACTTTTCTATTATGTATGTTGATTTTGCCCTTTGGGGCTCTAATATAAAACTTCAATTTGCATCCACCGCAAGTTTCGGAAAGCTTCTTATTCTTGGGCAAATTGGGAAAATTATTGAAAGAAGAAATATCAATTAAAAATTTCTTGATAAATGTACCATTAAAGACACTTAGAAAAAGTTGCACTTAAAACAACAGCCGATAATTATTGCCAGAAATTGTTCTAGTAAAAAATAAAATATGCTTACAATAATCAAGAATAAACTATCGTCACAAAATTTTGTTTCATTGTTGTTTAAGGAATGAATTTATATTATTTAAATATTATCAGACCTTTGTTAAATTAATAAAAAATTTCCATTTCAGACGAGAAATTGGTGCTATTCGAGGAGCTTCATATGTCCGTGGTGTCCTGCTCTCATTCATAATGTTTACCACTAGAATAGCTATATTCGTCAGTGTCTTTGCCTACATCATGTTCGGAGAGCGAATTACCGCCGAGCAAGTTTTTGTCATAACCTCCTTCTACAGCATATTACGAACATCCATGACTGTATTCTTCCCCCAGGGCATCGGACAAGTAGCTGAGGCCAATATATCTATAAGCCGATTGAACAAATTCTTACTCTACGAAGAAAACAACAACATTTCCGAAGTCAAATCTGAACCAAGCGATGACACAAAAGGAATTTCTATCAAAAACGTAACTGCAAAATGGTCTGAGAATTCTACAGAAGATACCCTGTCAAAATTTAATTTAGAGGTTGAGCCGGGGAAATTGGTAGCAGTTATAGGGCCAGTCGGCAGCGGCAAAACAAGCTTGTTGCATGCAATTTTAAGGGAATTACCGGTACGTGAAGGATCAATAAGGGTCAACGGGGAGATTAGTTACGCTTCCCAGGAACCATGGTTATTCGCTGGGTCTGTGCGGCAAAATATTTTATTCGGATTGCCGATGGAACGGGCCAGGTATAAAATGGTGGTGAGAAGGTGCGCCTTAGAGAGGGATTTCTCGTTATTTCCGTATGGGGATAGGACTATAGTTGGGGAGCGTGGCGTGTCTTTGAGTGGAGGGCAAAGGGCGAGGATTAACTTAGCTAGGGCGGTTTATAAGCAGGCTGATATCTATCTGTTGGACGATCCGTTATCAGCAGTTGACACCCATGTCGGGAAGCAGCTATTCGATGACTGCATCGATGGGTACTTACAAAACAAGACGAGGATTTTAATTACGCACCAGTTGCAGTACTTGAAGGAAGTGGATCATATTATTATTTTGGAGAATGGTGTTATGAAGGCTGAAGGTAAGATAATAACTAATTGACAATAAAATGTTTTCACAAGAAACCATAAGCACCGTGTGAATCAATTAATTTATTGCAATTTTTTGTCTTTTGCTGACAATATTGTGTGCTTTGAAGCAAAAGACAAAGCAGCATATATTAACTATCGGTTAACCAAATGTGCATGTAAGTATTGAGAAATGACTAGACATTTTGAAAAAGACATATTTCTCTAGAAACAAAATCATCACCATAATTCATAAACTTATTTAAAAGCAGCCTTTGTGAAAGACTTTGTTTTTAAATAATGTCAATTAAATATCTCATAAACATTCTACAATTATGTTAGATCTATGTTTATAAGATATCAATGTATAATGGCATCTATGTTGTAACAATATAATATTGCAAATACTACAAAAGTTCCTTGTAATCTTGTTGCAAGGTAAAATGATTACTGGGATTTCTTCTAAAAAGAGACAATTTGCCTCACTCATCATTTCTTCCTCTCTTCAGGTAGCTATAAACAATTACAAGACTCTGGCCTGGACTTTGCCAAACTCCTGCAGGATCAGCCGGAGGAACAAAGGGAACATGACACTGTATTCCTAGACAGGCAAAACTCCAGTCTGAGCATATCGTCCAGCGATGCAGGAAACGCCTCGGAAGTTCAACCGGTAGGTGTAGAGGAACAGAGATCCACAGGCACAGTTGGCGGTTACGTCTACAACGCGTACTTCAGAGCAGGTGGGAACTGCTGCATAATCTTCATACTGTTCTCCCTCTTCATTTTAGCACAGTTTGTTGCAAGCGCCGGAGATTATTTTATTACTTTTTGGTAAGATTATTTTGTTATTGTGAAGGAAAATATTATCATAAAAGTTTTCATACAGTAAAGAAAATATGTTCTTACAAAAATAACTCTTATTTATAAATGTTTAGTTTTAGCTCCCTTAGATCCAAGTACTACTTGGAAGTGGCATTACATGGAATTCACCAGTTTTTGCATAAATTCCTTGCGAATACATTTATCCACTACTCTTATAACGCCCAATCAGCGTTTCTTTGCTGCTACTTGTCTGTCCTGCCATTTTCCTTGTTAAATATAGTACAAAGTTTTCAATTAGGTTGAGATCTGGTGAATGTAGCTGTTTGGGTATGTGATAAAGTAAATTCACGAACAATGCCAGTAGGATGCTTAGGATGTTGATCTAGTTAAAAAAAATAGAAGTAGGTCTTGAGTCCAAGGGAGTTAATAATATTATGTCATTGTCAACAGATGGATAAAATAAATCTATTTGGTTGTAATTTTATGTTGTATTTTCTTGAATGTCTCATTTTCGTGTGGTGTACGAACCCTTTTGTGACTGACTGTGCGTATATCTACTATGTGCGCCAAAAAAGTCGTACAATTTTTACATAATGTAATGGCTTGAGTTTATTTGTCAACATGACAGTTGATGAATTTTTCATACCATTTTCATACTTAAGTTTAATGTCAGAATGACAGTGTATAGATTATAAAAGAATCATTTACAAAGCTAACAAAAATATGTTCAGTATATTTGGTTGCATATGCGGTGTACAACTTTCTTTTTGACGCACATAGTACAATTTCTTTAACCAGATAATATATTAACTATAAAACATTTTTTTAGGGTGAATCTTGAACAAATAAGATATGATAACAACCTAAGGGAAGCGGAGCAGCAAAACATGAGCATAAACGATGTCATATACCAAGTCAACAAGGTTGTTAATTCAACAACACCCGATGATACCCTATCATCAAAGTCTATTTATGAGATCTTTGATTTTGATCGTGACACTTGCATCTATATCTTCTCAGGGCTGACGATAGCAACGATTGTAATGTCGCTGATGCGTTCTTTCACGTTCTTTTCAATATGCATGCGGGCATCTCGGAGGCTTCACGATACCATGTTTGAAAGTATCACAAGGGCGGCGATGCGTTTTTTCAATACGAATTCTTCAGGGAGAATTTTAAACAGATTCTCTAAGGATATGGGAGCTGTGGATGAATTGCTGCCATCTGCGCTTATCGATTGTTTGCAGATTGGATTAACACTGTTGGGGATTATTGTTGTGGTTGGCGTTGTTAATCCTTGGCTGTTGCTGCCAACTGCTGTTATCGGGATTATATTCTATTTCCTGCGGAATTTCTATCTGTCAACTGGTAGGAGCGTTAAAAGATTGGAGGGTGTTAGTAAGTCTTTGATTTTGAATTTTTCTTAATTGTAGGAATTTATTAATGATTAAAAATTCTATTTTGTTTAAATTTTTTTATCTCAAAAAACTGTTAAATCTGGGATGTTTTGACATTGTCATTTAACTCCTTGAAGGATAAGAAAATATGTAAACTAATAAAGTTCTAAATGTGCAACAAGGTTCTAAAATGTGGGACAATCCCAAACATCGCGTGGTCTACGCAATGTGTGGGCGTAGACCCTAGCTAATGGCTATATTTAATTTTAATACTTTATAGAACAAAATAGTTTTTTCTTTATTTATTTTACTGAGTTTTTCCTTGTTTATAGATCAAAAATGTAATTATCTGGCTCCATTTCAGCTAGGAGTCCGGTATTCTCACACCTGAATGCATCTATACAAGGGCTAACTACAATCAGGGCATTCAAGGCAGAGGCCATACTCGAGTCTGAATTCGATAACCACCAAGACTTACATAGCTGCGCTTGGTACATATTCTTGTCGACATCACGAGCTTTTGGCTACTGGCTGGACCTAGTATGCATTGTATATATAACAGTGGTCACAATGAGCTTCCTTGTTCTGGGAAATGGTAAGAAACAATATCTATTAACTACTAACTTCCATGACCAACGAAATAAAAAGTGTTCTGAGCAAGCCATGAAGTTCACAATGATTGCCTGAGCTTCTCACTTTCAATTTTTCAGAGAAATTTGGAGGAAATGTAGGTCTGGCTATCACCCAATCGATAGGCTTAACGGGGATGTTCCAGTGGGGTATGCGACAGTCTACGGAATTAGAAAATCAAATGACTGCTGTGGAAAGAGTTTTGGAATATACTGATGTTGAGAAAGAATCGAATTTAGAGACCGAGGAGGAAAAGAAACCCCCTAAAGATTGGCCAAAAGAAGGAAAAGTTGAATTCTCACATCTATTTTTAAAATACGCTCCGGAAGAGCCTCCAGTTTTAAAAGATTTAAACTTCGTTATCAAGCCGAAGGAAAAGGTTGGAATTGTTGGAAGAACAGGAGCTGGGAAGTCATCATTAATTGCCGCGTTATTTCGGTTAACCGAAACTGATGGTAGCATTTTGTTAGATGACGTTGATACCAAAGATTTAGGATTGCACGATCTCCGATCAAAAATCTCGATAATCCCGCAAGAACCAGTTTTATTCTCTGGAACAATGCGCAAGAATTTAGATCCATTTGATGAATATCCTGATCACCTCCTATGGAAGGCCTTAGAAGATGTTGAACTTAAGGAAGCCGTTGAAGATTTAGCAGCTGGCTTAAACTCTCAAATGTCCGAAGGGGGCTCTAATTTCAGCGTCGGACAACGCCAATTAGTATGCCTTGCACGAGCAATCATACGCAATAATCGCGTACTTGTTTTAGATGAAGCAACAGCTAACGTAGATCCGCAAACCGATGCGTTGATTCAAACAACAATACGCAAGAAATTTGCGGATTGTACAGTATTGACTATTGCGCATAGATTGCACACGGTGATGGACTCTGATAAGGTGTTGGTGATGGATGCTGGAACAATGGTGGAGTTTGATCATCCACATATTTTGTTGGAAAACGAAAATGGGGTCTTATATGGTATGGTTGATAAAACTGGGAAAGCCATGGCAGACGCGTTAATACGGATTGCAGCACAAAGTTACCGGAAGCAGAATAGCAGTGTCGAAAGTTCATCATTATAAGCTATGCTGTACAAGTGGGATATCGTGATCGTATCGTTGTTTCTAATATCGTATGTTGTTTTATTGTACTTTTTACATTGCCACATATTAATTTTTACTTAAATATTGTGTGATATATTTGGAAAATAAATGTATTTTTTATATTACTACTTGTTTTTAGTAATGATGAATAATTTAACTAAAGGAAGAAAAATGTAACTAAGCAACAAATTGAGGGGCTTTTGTAATAAATGCATATTTATACAGGGTGTCATAACACATGGAGGAGATTGACGGGGTAGCTAAAGGCGGTAAATGTAAAGATTTTTTATAATAACCTTTTTTTGCCAAAGATCAGTAACGAGAGACCTACATAAGTGTAAAATTCATATCAATTAACATTAATTGTCAGAAATAATTATTCTTTGCTTCCATGGAAACACCTCCTACAAAACACTTTTACCCAACTTGATAATTTGGAGGAATTATTCCATAAACAATAATCATGTTGACATATTCCTCGTTATCCTAAGATCATATAACAGACTAGAAGTATGTTTGGACTGAGGAAAACGAACTCATGCCGAGAAGTTTTCAAACTACATAAGATACCAACGATGACGGAAATATACATAATGAAATGTGCCGTTCACGTTCCTAAAAGCTTGCCTACCCTTCCGGATGACAAACACCGGCACACCTACAACACCAGACAGCCTGACACTTTCATATTACCCAGTCACATGTACCTGACAACGGTCCAAAAACAGTACCATACCCAAGCGATGAAAATATGGAACCACATTCCAGAGAAAATCAGGACTCAGTGGCAGAAGATTCAAGAGGTGGCTGGGGCTATGGAAAGGCCAAGCAATATACCCCCATCAGGAATTTTTTGAAAAGGAAATATTTTAACTTGTTTGATCAGAGTTTTCATTTTAAATTGTGTGTAACGATCGATTTACTAAATGTATGACAGACTTTTTTGTAATTGTTGTAATAATTTGTTATCTCAATTGAGTATTTTAACTTTGTATTTGACTTGTACTACACTCGTTTTTTTGGCAGTTAATAAAATGAACTATGAACTACCTACTATCAGTAACAGGTACTGTCTTAAAATGTGTCATATTAGAACTGTCATAAAATTTTCCATTCTAGTTTTATGAAGTCTCGACAAGTAAACTCTTATTATTACAAGATTTTTAAGATAAACAAATATCTGCTACATTTATTAATGCCACTTCCTATTTTGCCATCCTTTTTCAAAAGAGGATATGTACTTCTATCTAGTTTATCTATACTTACGAAACAAAATAGCTCTTCACAGATAATTAAGTCACATTTTAGTGCGACAGAGCAGATGAGTTACTAGTGCCAGTGACAAAGCCGTTGGACGATTGTGTTGCCTCTGCTGTGGAGACCAGCAGGGACAGTCATAGTTTTGACGAGCTCTAATCATCAGATAACTGATATTTTCCAAAGACAACTAATTTGTGTTATATGAAAAACATAGTGTATATTTTTACACAAATAATGGTGTGTTAAATATACTTTTGTTAAGCTATAATAAAAGTTAAAATAAGTATCACATTAAAACCAACAGATAATGCAAAAATTACTATATTTTACATAAATTAGTATCATTTCACTCTTCATTTGAACACAGGATTAGAATCTTAAAAGTGGTGGTAACATTACAAATAAATACAATAAATAAGCCATTATCTATACATCAAAGAAATTATTTCTACCTTCGAGATTTATGTTTACTGTACGGTTTGCTGTAAGTCTTCTTAAAATTATTTCTACTCTTTGGGACAATCGAACTATTTGCACTAGAACAGGGTTGCATGTTCTGCTGGAACTGCGTCATCACAGAAATTTCAGTTGCCACGGTCTTGTTTATTACAAGCTCGTTACTCTTTCGTTCCATAAGCTTCAATTTTGCTTCAATCGCCTGAATCTGAAACTCCCTATTCGTTTTCTTTTCCGGTTTTGCTATTGCCAAAGCTGGGATGTTGATTTCAGGTTTTGGTTTCTCCATTTCTTCCTAAAAAGTTATGAAAAATCATATTATTAATATACTAGTTTAGAATAAATTGAATTAAAATTTATATAGAAAACACCAAATCCAAATATGCATAAGATGCTTCCAGGTTATTCCGTGTGTCAAGATGCAGAAATGCCAACGTTTCACAACCACGTTGCTCGCTCCTTCAGAGCTAACCGAGTACTGAAGACCAAAGAAATCTCCCCTATATACCTAATTTATAGCTCACTGCGCAGTTCTGGAGCTGCCTCTCCCATGTATTTTTCCACCTGACCACATATTCCGTTAGCTCTGAAGAAGCGAGCAACATGGCTTGCAAAGCGTCAGCATCTACAAATCTAGATACACGGCATATTCCGGAAGCGATTTATTTCCTAAATGCTAAATAATATGGTTGTAAAACTAACCGTAGACATACTATGAGCCCATGTCACGACAATATTCTTTGAGCCGACGGGTCGGTGATGGAGATTTGTAATAGCTTTGACAGCATCGGTTTTCTTTATGTACGTAACGAAAGCATAGCCTCTTGGTTGTCCGGTTAGAGGCCCCGATCGATGGAAGAGCAGATCGAATTTTTCGATATCACCGTGCTTTTGCAGGAGTTTCAAAAGTTGATACCAGTTGGGAAAAAGAAATGGAGGTGAGTTTACTGCTTTGATGTGTACGTTACTAAAGTACTTACTCACTAATTCTGGGGTCGAGGTTTCCAATCCATAATCTCTTGTCGTCCAGTTTCTGTTGATCCGTGGATAATTGATTTTCCTGAAGCAATTTAGAGTCATTTAGTGAATTTGAGTGGAATTTATTAATTATCTGGTATAGTACTTACCTCGGAGGTTTCGGTCATTGTGATGGTTCTATTTTTATCTGAAAACTGTGCGACTTTAAAGTGCTTTAAAGTCAATAACCTAACCTAGAATGCCGAAATGTCATACTTCAGCTGCCGGTCGGTAAACTAGATTTCGCGGAAGGAAGTAGTTAAGCTTGGTAGTTAAGGGTGCTGAAACCGGGCAACTTATAGCATCGGCCGCATGATGCCGCCACCCACCCTACATTCTTCTTTTTCTGCTTTATATCAATACATTTCAATTTCACGGAACGATAGCGAATCGCGTTTATCATTTGTCACGTGCTATCCTTCCCTCACGTCGCCTGGCCATCGCGCGCTGTTTTCCGAGACGAAGAAATAGAACCACTCTTCGTATCTTGTGACTTGCGAGATCGACAATGGATCAACGACAGTCTGCGGCCATCGTTGTTGGGAAGCGTATCGCTTATGCAGCTGTTGTTGCATTTTTTTTTTCAACCGCTTTGATACGTTTTTGGAAACCCTGCAACTGATGGTAACTAGAATAAATCACTATGTAGTGTATACTCAATTAGCAATAATATTTTTATACCCCCCACATTTAATGTGGTGAGGGTTGCGTTTGACACAACATTTGTAACACCCTTAAGGAGGCGTGGCAGATATAGACTTCGTCTGTCTGTCCGTCTGTGTACACGATAACTGCCGTAATTTTGAAGCAATTGATCTCAAATTTGGTATACAAGCTTATCTCTTAAAAAGTAAGGGCAAGTTCGTGAATGGGCAAAATCGGTTCACTTGTTTTTGTTTGTAAATATTTTACAGTGGGGGATATTTTAACTTCAGCACGGCTGAAGATAATTTTCTTACTAGTTTTTACTCTGGGCATGGTTGGAGATGATGAAATCCGAGGAATACCGAATAAATGTTTATATACGTACACTACACAGAGAAATATTGTCGAAGAAGCACTAGAAAGAAAAAAGCCAATATGTCTCCATAGAACGGACATTAATTAAAATAAAAGAAAACCATGCTTACGACTACCCGGTGTATATCTATGTTCTGAACATTGAAAACAACGAAAAACTATGAAGTTGCCAAAGTTATTAAATTTTATAGGCTGCTATTCTTAACCGAAGGTATCCGACCGAAAGTAATTTGTTTCGTTTTCGATACCTTCGGTAAAAATCGAAGGAAATTCATAATGCAAAGGAAGTGTCAATGTTTAAAGTAACATAGTATTTGTTTTTTTGTTGTGCTAAGATACATAAAGTAATAGAATTATAATTTAGTTCTACGGTAAGTGTGTCCCCGTAAGGACATAACTATACCTTGGTTCGCTGAGCGCTTTGAAACGCATTCAGAACTTGTTCGGGACCTAATTTATATTGGACCAGGGACCCTATTCGCGTCATCTTTTTGAAGCGAATGACTCTTTTAGAATGTGTTCGAATTTTTAGGAGAGTCGGAGTGGGGATACTCGCCCTATCGGGCATCGCCAGAACAAGCAAACTTGCTCATAGATACGTGCCAAACAGAGCGCTGGTATCCCCACTCCGACTCTCCTAAAAATTCGAACACATTCGAAAAGAGTCATTCGCTTTAAAAAGATGACGAGAATAGGGGTCCAGATGTGTTAGTGTGATAATGGTAGAGAAATCAGAGTGATACATTGCATTGGTCCAATATGAAAGAGTACCCAATAGTTCGAGATTAACTCAGTGAACAAGCTTATATCTATAATGGACCAACATTTTCTTTGCTCGAGACAAAGTTAGCAAGAAATTGTTAAATTTGGTTAAGAGTAAAGTATCAGTTTGTAAAAAATGTTTCTGTACACTGTTCTGTGTGTGATATTATTATTATTATATTTAGTTAATAATTACTAAATAATGTACACTGGATATGAATGTGCAATTTTATATTTATTAATTTTTTTAATGTTATTTATTTTGGCAAATTCCTAAACATTTACTCCAGTTTTAATATTATTTGTTATGGATTATATTTAATATATTATAGTTTTTCTTTTTATTACTTTTAATTATTCTTAACACACATTGGTATAGATGTGTTCAGTTTTGGCTTCAGCATCATAAGACAAAACGATAACAAAGTGATAATAAATAAATGAATGATAACATTATCTGTGATAAAATTAAATTGTACGTCTGCTTACTGTTGTTGAAATTGTTGCGATGAAATAAAAATTACTCTCTTTTTGAAATATGAATGTGTCTTTTTAGTTTACAGTTTTTCAGTGCTTATTGTAT